>CM060632.1:34562648-34650148 GCA_030578275.1 Meda fulgida | reverse complement strand
GAGTGTTTATCATCAGCTCTAGTGTGTGCTGAGTAGTGAGTGAGTTTATCATCAGCTCTAGTGTGTGCTGAGTAGTGAGTGTGTTTATCATCAGCTCTAGTGTGTGCTGAGTAGTGAGTGTGTTTATCATCAGCTCTAGTGTGTGCTGAGTAGTGAGTGTATCATCAGCTCTAGTGTGTGCTGAGTAGTGAGTGAGTGTATCATCAGCTCTAGTGTGTGCTGAGTAGTGAGTGTTTATCATCAGCTCTAGTGTGTGCTGAGTAGTGAGTGAGTTTATCATCAGCTCTAGTGTGTGCTGAGTAGTGAGTGTGTTTATCATCAGCTCTAGTGTGTGCTGAGTAGTGAGTGTGTTTATCATCAGCTCTAGTGTGTGCTGAGTAGTGAGTGTGTTTATCATCAGCTCTAGTGTGTGCTGAGTAGTGAGTGTGTTTATCATCAGCTCTAGTGTGTGCTGAGTAGTGAGTGTGTTTATCATCAGCTCTAGTGTGTGCTGAGTAGTGAGTGAGTGTATCATCAGCTCTAGTGTGTGCTGAGTAGTGAGTGTATCATCAGCTCTAGTGTGTGCTGAGTAGTGAGTGAGTTTATCATCAGCTCTAGTGTGTGCTGAGTAGTGAGTTTATCATCAGCTCTAGTGTGTGCTGAGTAGTGAGTGTTTATCATCAGCTCTAGTGTGTGCTGAGTAGTGAGTGAGTGTATCATCAGCTCTAGTGTGTGCTGAGTAGTGAGTGTATCATCAGCTCTAGTGTGTGCTGAGTAGTGAGTGAGTGTATCATCAGCTCTAGTGTGTGCTGAGTAGTGAGTGTGTTTATCATCAGCTCTAGTGTGTGCTGAGTAGTGAGTGTTTATCATCAGCTCTAGTGTGTGCTGAGTAGTGAGTGAGTTTATCATCAGCTCTAGTGTGTGCTGAGTAGTGAGTGAGTGTATCATCAGCTCTAGTGTGTGCTGAGTAGTGAGTGAGTGTATCATCAGCTCTAGTGTGTGCTGAGTAGTGAGTGAGTGTATCATCAGCTCTAGTGTGTGCTGAGTAGTGTGTGAGTGTATCATCAGCTCTAGTGTGTGCTGAGTAGTGAGTGTATCATCAGCTCTAGTGTCTGCTGAGTAGTGAGTGAGTTTATCATCAGCTCTAGTGTGTGCTGAGTAGTGAGTGTGTTTATCATCAGCTCTAGTGTGTGCTGAGTAGTGAGTGTGTTTATCATCAGCTCTAGTGTGTGCTGAGTAGTGAGTGTGTGTATCATCAGCTCTAGTGTGTGCTGAGTAGTGAGTGAGTGTATCATCAGCTCTAGTGTGTGCTGAGTAGTGAGTGAGTGTATCATCAGCTCTAGTGTGTGCTGAGTAGTGAGTGTATCATCAGCTCTAGTGTGTGCTGAGTAGTGAGTGAGTGTATCATCAGCTCTAGTGTGTGCTGAGTAGTGAGTGTTTATCATCAGCTCTAGTGTGTGCTGAGTAGTGAGTGTTTATCATCAGCTCTAGTGTGTGCTGAGTAGTGAGTGTGTTTATCATCAGCTCTAGTGTGTGCTGAGTAGTGAGTGAGTGTATCATCAGCTCTAGTGTGTGCTGAGTAGTGAGTGAGTGTATCATCAGCTCTAGTGTGTGCTGAGTAGTGAGTGTATCATCAGCTCTAGTGTCTGCTGAGTAGTGAGTGAGTTTATCATCAGCTCTAGTGTGTGCTGAGTAGTGAGTGTGTTTATCATCAGCTCTAGTGTGTGCTGAGTAGTGAGTGAGTGTATCATCAGCTCTAGTGTGTGCTGAGTAGTGAGTGAGTTTATCATCAGCTCTAGTGTGTGCTGAGTAGTGAGTGAGTTTATCATCAGCTCTAGTGTGTGCTGACTAGTGAGTTTATCATCAGCTCTAGTGTGTGCTGAGTAGTGAGTGTGTTTATCATCAGCTCTAGTGTGTGCTGAGTAGTGAGTGTGTTTATCATCAGCTCTAGTGTGTGCTGAGTAGTGAGTGTGTTTATCATCAGCTTTAGTGTGTGCTGAGTAGTGAGTGAGTTTATCATCAGCTCTAGTGTGTGCTGAGTAGTGAGTGTATCATCAGCTCTAGTGTGTGCTGAGTAGTGAGTGAGTTTATCATCAGCTCTAGTGTGTGCTGAGTAGTGAGTGTGTTTATCATCAGCTCTAGTGTGTGCTGAGTAGTGAGTGTATCATCAGCTCTAGTGTCTGCTGAGTAGTGAGTGAGTTTATCATCAGCTCTAGTGTGTGCTGAGTAGTGAGTGAGTTTATCATCAGCTCTAGTGTGTGCTGACTAGTGAGTGTTTATCATCAGCTCTAGTGTGTGCTGAGTAGTGAGTGTGTTTATCATCAGCTCTAGTGTGTGCTGAGTAGTGAGTGTGTTTATCATCAGCTCTAGTGTGTGCTGAGTAGTGAGTGTATCATCAGCTCTAGTGTCTGCTGAGTAGTGAGTGAGTTTATCATCAGCTCTAGTGTGTGCTGAGTAGTGAGTGTATCATCAGCTCTAGTGTCTGCTGAGTAGTGAGTGAGTTTATCATCAGCTCTAGTGTGTGCTGAGTAGTGAGTGTGTTTATCATCAGCTCTAGTGTGTGCTGAGTAGTGAGTGTGTTTATCATCAGCTCTAGTGTGTGCTGAGTAGTGAGTGTGTTTATCATCAGCTCTAGTGTGTGCTGAGTAGTGAGTGAGTGTATCATCAGCTCTAGTGTGTGCTGAGTAGTGAGTGAGTGTATCATCAGCTCTAGTGTGTGCTGAGTAGTGAGTGTATCATCAGCTCTAGTGTCTGCTGAGTAGTGAGTGAGTTTATCATCAGCTCTAGTGTGTGCTGAGTAGTGAGTGTGTTTATCATCAGCTCTAGTGTGTGCTGAGTAGTGAGTGTGTTTATCATCAGCTCTAGTGTGTGCTGAGTAGTGAGTGTGTTTATCATCAGCTCTAGTGTGTGCTGAGTAGTGAGTGAGTGTATCATCAGCTCTAGTGTGTGCTGAGTAGTGAGTGAGTGTATCATCAGCTCTAGTGTGTGCTGAGTAGTGAGTGTATCATCAGCTCTAGTGTCTGCTGAGTAGTGAGTGAGTTTATCATCAGCTCTAGTGTGTGCTGAGTAGTGAGTGTGTTTATCATCAGCTCTAGTGTCTGCTGAGTAGTGAGTGAGTTTATCATCAGCTCTAGTGTGTGCTGAGTAGTGAGTGAGTTTATCATCAGCTCTAGTGTGTGCTGACTAGTGAGTTTATCATCAGCTCTAGTGTGTGCTGAGTAGTGAGGGAGTTTATCATCAGCTCTAGTGTGTGCTGAGTAGTGAGTGAGTTTATCATCAGCTCTAGTGTGTGCTGAGTAGTGAGTGAGTTTATCATCAGCTCTAGTGTGTGCTGACTAGTGAGTTTATCATCAGCTCTAGTGTGTGCTGAGTAGTGAGTGAGTTTATCATCAGCTCTAGTGTGTGCTGACTAGTGAGTTTATCATCAGCTCTAGTGTGTGCTGAGTAGTGAGTGAGTTTATCATCAGCTCTAGTGTGTGCTGAGTAGTGAGTGAGTTTATCATCAGCTCTAGTGTGTGCTGACTAGTGAGTTTATCATCAGGGTTAGGGCAATGCTATTATCTGAACTGATCTCAGACTCTGGTTCCACAGCGATAAAGACACTGGAACGCTGTCGCTGATATGCGAGCTCATGGATATGAACATTTACGAGTTTATTAAAGGTATCGTGAGTTTTCTGCATCAAATGCATCATGTTTGACATTAGGAGTTTTGAATATGAATCACACAGACAGAATGTTTTCTTTGTCCAGGGCGACAGCATCCAGTGTCTGAGAGCAAAGCCAAACACTTCCTGTTCCAGCTGTGCCGATCACTGGACCACATGCACAGGTGTGTGTGTGTGTGCGTGTGCGTGTGCGTGTGCGTGTGTGCGTGCGTGCGTGCGTGCGTGCGTGCGTGCGTGCGTGCGTGCGTGCGTGCGTGCGTGCGTGCGTGCGTGCGTGCGTGCGTGCGTGCGTGCGTGCGTGCGTGCGTGCGTGCGTGCGTGCGTGCGCGTGTGTGTGTGTGTGTGTGTGTGTGTGTGTGTGTGTGACGTTACTGATGCTGTTCTGTTGCTCTCCTAAACCCAGCCGAGGGATATTCCACAGAGACGTGAAGCCGGAGAACATCCTGATAAAAGTAAGTCAAGGGTTAAACTCATTCATTAACAGTCGTATGCTTGTTCACATACATGAGAACTTCACATGTGTGTGAGTGTGTGAGAGTGAGTGTGTGAGAGTGAGTGAGTGAGTGTGTGAGAGTGAGTGAGTGAGTGTGTGAGAGTGAGTGAGTGTGTGAGAGTGAGTGAGTGAGTGAGTGTGTGAGAGTGAGTGAGTGTGTGAGTGAGTGAGTGTGTGAGTGAGTGAGTGAGTGAGTGTGTGAGTGAGTGAGTGTGTGTGTGTGTATGAGTGAGTGTGTGAGTGAGAGTGAGTGTCAGTCAATGTGTGTGTGTGTGTGTGTGTGTGTGTGTGTGTAGCCGTAGTTCCATTACCCTTCAAATTGCAATGTAAAAACCTTCAATTAAAATTATTCGATAATTATTTTATTATCACAAAAGTTTTACGCAAATCTGTAATGAAAACGCGGTTTGTGTGTGTATGAGAGTGTGTCAAGTCAAGTGTATTTATATAGCGCTTTTCACAATATAAATTGCATCAAAGCAGCTTCACAGTATCAATCAAATAACATAACAATGTTTGTTTCTTAGTGAAAAAACATCCACGTTTGGTAGGGCTGATCAATGGTATTAATGCTTGGTTAATTAATTTGAATATCCCCAACTGAGCAAGCCAAAGGCAACAGGCAACAGTGGCAAGGAACCGAAAAACTCCATCAAGTGACCTACTGGTGTCCTAAAACTCCTTCAGGTGACCCACTGGTGTCCTAAAACTCCTTCAGGTGACCCACTGGTGTCCTAAAACTCCATCAGGTGACCTAATGGAGAGAAAAAAAAACCTTGGGAGAACCCAGGCTCAGTCGGGGGCCAGTTCTCCTCTGGCGTTTATGAACTAGAGGCCGGATTTACAGTAACTGTAATTTGATACAGAATTTTGTTTTATTTTATCACTTCGGGGTGGGTACGCGAACCGGAATCACAACGTTTTATCTGTAGAGTGGGAAAGGGATCCTCCATAGGGAGAGGCTAGTTGGCACTTCAGCACTGCGTTGTCATCGGGTCCAGGCAAAGCTCCTAGTCAGATCTGGATACGGCCTGGATCCGGTAGGCTGCGGGAAAACCTAGGGATAAACAAAGACACTAAAATTAGCGTAGATGCCATTCTTCTTATGATGATGTAACGATTACATCAGGATTTAAGGGAAGTGTTCCCAGTTCCGGCTGACCTAATCTATGCAGCCTAACATTGAATTATAGAAGTCTATAATATATTATGTGTATGCTAGGTCAAAGAGATGTGTTTTTAGTCTAGCTTTGAACTGACAGAGTGTGTCTGCTTCCCGGACAATGGTAGGAAGACTGTTCCAAAGTTTTGGTGCTAAATAGGAAAAGGATCTACCGCCCGCAGTCGATTTTGATATTCTAGGTATTATCAACTGGCACGAATTTTGAGATCGCAATAGACGTGAAGGACTATAATGCGTTAAGAGCTCGCTCAAGCACTGCGGAGCTAAATCATTTAGTGCTTTGTAAGTAATCAACAATATTTTAAAATGTATACGATGTTTAATAGGCAGCCAATGCAGTGTTGACAGAATCGGGCTAATATGGTCATATTTCCTGGTTCTAGTAAGAACTCGAGCTGCAGCGTTTTGGACCAGCTGTAGTTAGAAAACTATGTTGGCATTAGTGGAATTGCACTAGCATGGTTTAAATCATACTTATCTGACCGTTATCAGTTTGTAGCAGTAAATGAAGAGATGTCTTATCGATCACAAGTTCAGTATGGCGTACCACAAGGCTCAGTACTAGGGCCGCTGCTGTTCACTCTGTACATGCTACCATTAGGACATATCATTAGGAAACATGGAATTAGCTTTCATTGTTATGCTGATGATACTCAGCTGTATATTTCTTCAAAACCTAACGAAACTTACCAATTCACAAAATTAACGGAATGCATAGCTGATTTAAAAAATTGGATGACTAGTAATTTCCTACTACTAAACTCTGAAAAAACAGAGATTCTAATTATTGGACAAAAAACTTCCACACGTAATAACCTAGAATACGGTCTAACACTTGATGGCTGCTCTGTTAAGTCTTCGTCGTCGGTTAGGAACCTGGGTGTGCTTTTTGATAGCAATCTTTCATTTGAAAGTCACGTGTCTAGTATTTGTAAAACCGCATTTTTCCATCTTAAAAATATATCTAAATTACGACATATGCTCTCATTAACAAATGCGGAACAATTAGTTCATGCTTTCATGACATTAAGACTAGATTATTGTTATGCTCTACTGGGTGGTTGCCCTGCACGCTTAATAAATAAACTACAGCTGGTCCAAAACGCTGCAGCTCGAGTTCTTACTAGAACCAGGAAATATGACCATATTAGCCCGGTTCTGTCAACACTGCATTGGCTGCCTATTAAACATCGTATAAATTTTAAAATATTGTTGATTACTTACAAAGCACTAAATGGTTTAGCTCCGCAGTACTTGAGCGAGCTCTTAACGCATTATAGTCCTTCACGTCTATTGCGATCTCAAAACTCGGGCCAGTTGATAATACCTAGAATATCAAAATCGACTGCGGGCGGTAGATCCTTTTCCTATTTAGCACCAAAACTTTGGAACAGTCTTCCTACCATTGTCCGGGAAGCAGACACACTCTGTCAGTTCAAAGCTAGACTAAAAACACATGTCTTTGACCTAGCATACACATAATATATTATAGACTTCTATAATTCAATGTTAGGCTGCATAGATTAGGTCAGCCGGAACTGGGAACACTTCCCTTAAATCCTGATGTACTCGTTACATCATCATAAGAAGAATGGCATCTACGCTAATTTTAGTGTCTTTGTTTATCCCGAGGTTTTCCCGCAGCCTACCGGATCCAGGCCGTATCCAGATCTGACTAGGAGCTTTGCCTGGACCCAATGACAACGCAGTGCTGAAGTGCCAACTAGCCTCTCCCTATGGAGGATCCCTTTCCCACTCTACAGATAAAACGTTGTGATTCTGGTTCGCGTACCCACCCCGAAGTGATAAAACAAAATTCTGTATCAAATTACAGTTACTATAAATCCGGCCTCTAGTTCATAAACGCCAGAGGAGAACTGGCCCCCGACTGAGCCTGGGTTCTCCCAAGGTTTTTTTTTTCTCCAGTAGGTCACCTGATCGAGTTTTAGGACACCAGTAGGTCACTTGATGGAGTTTTTCGGTTCCTTGCCACTGTTGCCTTTGGCTTGCTCAGTTGGGGATATTCAAAATAATTAACCAAGCATTAATACCATTGATCAGCCCTACCAAACGTGGATGTTTTTTCGCTAAGAAACAAACATTGTTATGTTATTTGATTGATATTGTGAAGCTGCTTTGATGCAATTTATATTGTGAAAAGCGCTATATAAATACACTTGACTTGACTTGACTAGTTTATTTATTAAGCGTGCAGGGCAACCACCCAGTAGAGCATTACAGTAATCTAGTCTTGATGTCATGAAAGCATGAACTAATTGTTCCGCATTTGTTAATGAGAGCATATGTCGTAATTTAGATATATTTTTAAGATGGAAAAATGTGGTTTTACAGATACTAGACACGTGACTTTCAAATGAAAGATTGCTATCAAAGAGCACACCCAGGTTCCTAACCGACGACGAAGACTTAATAGAGCAGCCATCAAGTGTTAGACAGTATTCTAGGTTATTACGTGTGGAAGTTTTTTGTCCAATAATTAAAATCTCTGTTTTTTCAGAGTTTAGTAGTAGGAAATTACTAGTCATCCAATTTTTTAAATCAGCTATGCATTCCGTTAATTTTGTGAATTGGTAAGTTTCGTTAGGTTTTGAAGAAATATACAGCTGAGTATCATCGGCATAACAGTGAAAGCTAATTCCATGTTTCCTAATGATATGTCCTAATGGTAGCATGTACAGAGTGAACAGCAGCGGTCCTAGTACCGAGCCTTGTGGTACGCCATACTGAACTTGTGATCGATAAGACATCTCTTCATTTACTGCTACAAACTGATAACGGTCAGATAAGTATGATTTAAACCATGCTAGTGCAATTCCACTAATGCCAACATAGTTTTCTAGTCTATTTAAAAGAATGTTGTGGTCAATTGTGTCAAATGCAGCACTAAGATAAAGTAACACTAATAGAGAGATACAACCACGATCGGATGATAAAAGTAAATCATTTGTAACTCTAATGAGAGCTGTCTCAGTACTATGGTACGGTCTAAATCCTGACTGAAAATCCTCGCAGATATCATTTCTTTCAAGAAAGGAACACAGTTGTGAGGATACTGCTTTTTCTAATATCTTTGACAGAAAAGGCAGATTTGAGATCGGCCTGTAATTGACTAATTCTGAAGGATCAAGTTGCGTTTTTTTAACAAGCGGTTTTATCATAGCCAGCTTAAAGGTTTTTGGTACGTATCCTAGAGGCAAAGACGAATTAATGATATTAAGAAGAGGATCTATGATCTCTGGAAGCATCTCTTTCAATAGCTTAGTCGGTAAAGGGTCTAACATATAAGTTGTCGATTTAGATGAATTAACGAGTTTGCAGAATTCTTCCTCTCCTATAGCAACAAATGAATAAAAATTTTCCTCAGGGAGACTACAATACACTCCCTGATGCGATACTGTAGTAGACGGTTGCATAGTTATAATTTTGTCCCTGATATTATCAATCTTATAAGTGAAGAAGTTCATAAAGTCATTACTGTGTTGGCCTGAAACTTCTGTGCTTGAAGCTTTCTTTTTCTTTAGTTTAGCCACTGTTTCAAATAAATACCTAGGATTATGTTTATTTTCTTCTAATAGGGTTGAAAAATAAGCAGATCTAGCAGCTTTTAAAGCCTCTCTGTAAGCAATCGAGCTCTCTTTCCATAAAATCCGAAGTACCTCTAGTTTTGTTTTCTTCCAGTTGCGCTCCATTTTTCTGGCTGCTCTCTTAAGGGCCTGAGTGTGTGTGTGTGTGTGTGTGAGTGTGCTCGTTGTACCACGGCGTTGGACTATTTTCTTTAATCTTCTTTAAGCGCAACGGAGCAACTGCGTCTAAAGTGCTGGAAAAGAGAGAGTTAAAAGTTTCTGTTGCAATATCAAGTTCTTCTAAGCTATCCGGGATGCTGAGATGATGAAACTGATTAGGAAGATTATTGATAAAGCAATCTTTAGTGGCAGAAGTTATAGGTCTAACATATTTATAACACGGAGTCGGCTTTGCAGCCTTGGCTAAATGTAATTTACATGAGACTAGATAATGGTCTGAGATGTCATCGCTCTGCTGCAGAATTTCAACGGCATCAACATCTATTCCATGTGATAATATTAGATCTAGAGTATGATTACGACAATGAGTGGGTCCTGACACGTGTTGTCTAACTCCAATTAAGTTTACAATGTCTTTATTGATGTGCCAATCCCAATGCATCTTTTTCATTATCTACATGTATATTAAAATCACCAACAATTAGTACTTTATCGTTAGCCAATACTAATTCTGATAGAAAGTCCGCAAATTCTTTGATAAAATCTTTATGGTGCCCTGGTGGCCTGTATACAGTAGCCAGCAGAAATCTCAAACGTGATTTATCGTTACACTATATATTTTTACATTAAGCACCAACACTTCAAAAGAAGTATATTTAAAAAAAGATTTCTTAGTGGTTTTGAAAATATTACTATAAATTACAGCAACACCTCCCCCTTTGCGTTTTAGACGAGGTTCATGTTTATAACAGTAATCTTGTGGGGTTGACTCATTTAAAGTAATGTAATCTTCTCTACATTACTTTACATTCCACTACATTACTCTACATTCTCTTAGTGGAAAAAAACATCCACATTTGGTAGGGCTGATCAATGGTATTAATGCTTGGTTAATTAATTTGAATATGAATAGTGTGTGTGTGAGAGAGTGCGTGTGCTTCACATGAGTGTTTACAGTCAAAACTGCATTTGACACAAAAGATCTAGAAGCTCCAACAGTCACTCAGGGACTCTATATCGTTTAGTTCAAGAGTGAGAGGAATTATCTAGAATCGTCTAAGATAATTTCTCTCACACAGAGCCTGTCGTTCTGACCCAGGGTTCACAATTCTGCTTTTGACATGATCCATAAAACCAACAAATCATAGCAAAGGTCCAAACTGATTCAATAACGAATCTAGAAAACATGATCAGCACAGATTTGTCTTCATCGAAAGACTTCAGCTTCCTCAGTAGATATAACTGTTTATGAGCTCTCTACTGATTTACCAGCAATAACTGAATGTTGATATTCAAACTGTTCCTGATGTTCTGACAGAACAAGGTTCTGAAAACTGTCCCTGATGTTCTGACAGAAGGAGGTTCTGAAAACTGTCTCTGATGTTCTGACAGAACGAGGTTCTGAAAACTATCCCTGATGTTCTGAAAGAACGAGGTTCTGAAAACTGTCTCTGATGTTCTGACAGAACGAGGCTCTGAAAACTGTCTCAGATGTTCTGACAGAACGAGGTTCTGAAAACTATTCCTGATGTTCTGAAAGAACGAGGTTCTGAAAACTGTCTCTGATGTTTTTACAGAACGAGGTTCTGAAAACTGTCCCTGATGTTCTGACAGAACGAGATTCTGAAAACTGTCCCTGATGTTCTGACAGAACGAGGTTCTGAAAACTGTCTCTGATGTTTTTACAGAACGAGGTTCTGAAAACTGTCTCTGATGTTCTGACAGAACGAGATTCTGAAAACTGTCTCTGATGTTCTGATAGAACGAGGTTCTGAAAACTGTCTCTGATGTTCTGACAGAACGAGGTTCTGAAAACTGTCTCTGATGTTCTGACAGAACGAGATTCTGAAGAACGAGGTTCTGAAACTGTCCCTGATGTTCTGACAGAACAAGGTTCTGAAAACTGTCCCTGATGTTCTGACAGAACGAGATTCTGAAGAACGAGGTTCTGAAAACTGTCCCTGATGTTCTGACAGAACGAGGTTCTGAAAACTGTCCCTGATGTTCTGACAGAAGGAGGTTCTGAAAACTGTCCCTGATTTTGACAGAAGGAGGTTCTGAAAACTGTCTCTGATGTTCTGACAGAACGAGGTTCTGAAAACTATCCCTGATGTTCTGACAGAACGAGGTTCTGAAAACTATCCCTGATGTTCTGAAAGAACGAGGTTCTGAAAACTGTCCCTGATATGAGGTTCTGAAAACTGTCCCCGATGTTCTGACAGAACGAGGTTCTGAAAACTGTCCCTGATGTGAGGTTCTGAAAACTGTCCCCGATGTTCTGACAGAACGAGGTTCTGAAAACTGTCCCCGATGTTCTGACAGAACGAGGTTCTGAAAACTGTCCCCGATGTTCTGACAGAACGAGGTTCTGAAAACTGTCCCTGATGTTCTGACAGAATGAGGTTCTGAAAACTGTCTCTGATCTTCTGACAGAACGAGGTTCTGAAAACTGTCTCTGATGTTCTGACAGAACGAGGTTCTGAAAACTGTCCCTGATGTTCTGACAGAATGAGGTTCTGAAAACTGTCTTTGATGTTCTGACAGAACGAGGTTCTGAAAACTGTCTCTGATGTTCTGACAGAACGAGGTTCTGAAAACTGTCTCTGATGTTCTGACAGAACGAGGTTCTGAAAACTGTCTCTGATGTTCTGACAGAACGAGGTTCTGAAAACTGTCCCCGACGTTCTGACAGAACGAGGTTCTGAAAACTGTCCCCGAAGTTCTGACAGAACGAGGTTCTGAAAACTGTCTCTGATGTTCTGACAGAACAAGGTTCTGAAAACTGTCCCCGACGTTCTGACAGAACGAGGTTCTGAAAACTGTCTCTGATGTTCTGACAGAACGAGGTTCTGAAAACTGTCTCTGATGTTCTGACAGAACGAGGTTCTGAAAACTGTCCCCGACGTTCTGACAGAACGAGGTTCTGAAAACTGTCCCCGAAGTTCTGACAGAACGAGGTTCTGAAAACTGTCTCTGATGTTCTGACAGAACAAGGTTCTGAAAACTGTCCCCGACGTTCTGACAGAACGAGGTTCTGAAAACTGTCTCTGATGTTCTGACAGAACGAGGTTCTGAAAACTGTCTCTGATGTTCTGACAGAACAAGGTTCTGAAAACTGTCCCCGAAGTTCTGACAGAACGAGGTTCTGAAAACTGTCTCTGATGTTCTGACAGAACAAGGTTCTGAAAACTGTCCCCGACGTTCTGACAGAACGAGGTTCTGAAAACTGTCTCTGATGTTCTGACAGAACGAGGTTCTGAAAACTGTCTCTGATGTTCTGACAGAACGAGGTTCTCAAAACTGTCCCCGAAGTTCTGACAGAACGAGGTTCTGAAAACGACAGAACGAGGTTCTGAAAACTGTCCCCGGTGTTCTGACAGAACGAGGTTCTGAAAACTGTCCCCGAAGTTCTGACAGAACGAGGTTCTGAAAACTGTCCCTGATGTTCTGACAGAACGAGGTTCTGAAGTTGGCAGACTTCGGGTCCTGCAGGAGCATCTCCTCCAGGCCTCCCTACACCGAGTACATCTCGACCCGCTGGTACCGAGCGCCCGAGTGTCTGCTGACCGACGGGCACTACTCTCAGAAGATGGACGTGTGGAGCGCCGGCTGCGTGTTCTTCGAGATCCTCAGGTACTGTGAGTGTGTGTGTGAGTCTGAGTGTGTGTCCCAAGTACTGCTAGTGTAAGTGGCCCTCCTTTATCATTCTTGCGTAGAAACGGGCGTATATGTTGGCGTAAGATTATGTTTACACTCATCGCACCGCCTAATTTATGAAGCTGTGCGTACCTTTGAAATCCAGGTGTACGCAACACCTGCCCTTGATAAATGCCGCGGCTGAAAACGATCGTCATTAGAATAACACGCCCCTATATATATTCAAGTCTCCGCTTCCCCCACGCCCTCATTTTACGCCATGGACACACGGAAGACGGCAAAGAATAGAAACTTCTCCGACGTGGAGCCAAAATGACCATCACAATGCATTTTTTTACAGCACGTGTTTTGAAACAATTAGCATTTAATTTCGTATCACGTCACTTGTATTGGGGTGTACAATAGTGATGATGATGTGATGTGGAGTACCATTCATTCACATTAATAATTGCATGACAATTTGTAATATTCTTATTATTATGATTTTTTTATTATTAATGACGCTTTTTGGTATTTTGAAGAAGAATGTCATTTTTATTATTTTGTCAGTCTGAATTATTTTTTGGTCATTGAAAGCCTTTCATTACTGAACCCAGTCCGTGCGCACCTGCCGGGGCTAACCGTGACACGTCAGGTAAAGCGCACAGGCTCGCAACTGAAGGAACACATATGCCTACAAATCAAATGCTGAGTAAAGTCACAAAAATAAACATTGAAGTTTATAGTTACTATGTTGTTGTTTTTTACAGTGGGTCATAATATATCATATCTTTTAGTTTGTCAGTGCGTTTTGTGGTTTTAGGAAATGTTTTACTGCGCATTTCCACACTAACTCAGAACGTGCGTACACCACCTCCTGAGCTGGCGTAGGTAAGAGCTTGCCGTACGCCAACGTCCATATTGATAAATCTCGAAGTCACCGTGGTTTTGGGTGTACGCTGGAAATGTGGTGTACGCACTTTTGATAAATGAGGGCCAGTGTGTGTGTGTGTGTGTGTGTGTCTCAGGTACTGCTAGTTTAAGTGTGTGTGTGTGTGTGTGTGTGTGTGGAGTGGTCATCATACTTCTGACTGGCTGTTTCATGTCTTCTAGCTTGAGCCCGTTATTCCCTGGACGTAACGAGCTCGACCAGGTCAACAAGATCCACGAGGTGTTGGGCTCGCCGGACGGCACACTGCTGCAGAAGTTCAAACAGTGAGAACAGCATCAACATGCATACACACACACATACACGCACACACACACACACACAAGATCTGCTACAGAATTATCAAACCTCCACCAGAAAGCCTTGAACTCAGAGCATATACTGTAGACAGACTCACCATTACACAACATCTGATACTGTACTGGGTGCAGGGACGTGCACAGGGGGGTTGCTCAGGATGCCCGGGCAACTGCCCATATGCCCTTCTCGACTCACGTTGCCCTTCCGAGAAAAAAAAAAATCGTAGCTACAATGGATGAAGAATTTCACGTAGGCCTAGATTCTAAAAAAAAAAAAAAAAAAAAACGCAAAGCCTCATTCACTTCCATTCGGGCACAGTAAGTGAAAGTCAAACTCTGTTTATGTGGCTGCAGCGCTGCACGTCAGTCGATTCTGTTCCCTACCGGAATTCCTGTTCCCTTCACGCAACCATACTACAAATCATGCGTAGTTGCCCAGTTACCATATGTACCGTCAGAACTGAATACGAGCAAGAAGCACAACTGAATGTACGGGACAACAAAAGGTTAAAAAAGGATTGTATTTTTTTCTGAAATCTAAAGTTTTTTTTTTTTTCATGTCAATTCAATCCAGATTATTTCTTTTCAAATTAAAAAATTAAATAATAAAAACAATAAACAATAATATGAGGAACTCTTTTTCTCATGTGTATTTTGGTGACATTTAATATATTGTTAATAAATTTTCTATACTGTTTACAAAGTTGTATATCATAAACCTGCCATCTCTGACTTTCGCAATCTTTATAAATAATAATAAGACCATGAGGCATTGAGTTTGGACATAAACACGGTCAGATAAGGCAATTAGTATGGGCAAAATTCAACTGAATATATTCAGACATAATTCAAAAACTATGAACAAGTGCAAGATTAATTCAATTCACAGAAATATTACTGGAGTGTGAGAACCATTTTATTATGCTGCAGAGTAGCAAGACATATATTGTGTGTATATATATATATATATATATATATATATATATATATATATATATATACACAATATATGTCTTGCTATATATATATATATATATATATATATATATATATATATATATATATATATATTAATAAATAGGGGAGAGCAGGGGCGAAAGTAACATTTTTCAGAAAAACATCATTTTAAAAGATGATGGTTTAGACAGAGATACATTTTTGCTGTGGTCAGTCACTCACAAGTGTGGTCTATCAATACCAGGTGGTATTTTGTAAAAATGTAGAACAACTTAATTATTGTTTCACTTTGAACATAAGACTGCTCATGTTACTTTCGACCCCGTCAGTTGGACGAAAGGAACACAGATGTGGGTCAAAAGTAACAACAATATACAAGCTAGATTTTTTTGCTAGATCTTTTTTTTATTTTATTTTTTTTAATTTTTTTTTAGCCTAAATATACCTGAGTGACCTTGTTATATAACTGCAAACATATTTTGGCCTTTATCTTTGCAAAAGATAAAATAGCAAAATAGGTAATTTACATTTTCATTTTAAATTTCAGTTCAATCAGATGTTTCAAAAGCAACTGTTTTAATAATTTTTTGTCAATCCATTTTATAAAATGTTTTTTCAACATGAAAAATATGAAAATTAAATTAAATAAGTATAACATAACTTCTCGACATAATGTAACTATATGTTTTCACTGTAGCGGGACAAAAGTAACAAGTGTTACTTTCGTCCCGACAGGAACTCCTGACATTTAAACCCGATTTACTTTTATACTTAAAAACTCTGACAAGGTTGCTCTGACCTTTTTTTTCAGGTCAGAGCAACTGCCCCTCAAAATTCCTGTGCACGTCCCTGACTGGGTGACAGTGTTATCATCATCATGCTAACCCTCGATCCACATGCTAAATCTGAAACGCAGACTGTAGTTTATACTCTGATATAAAGCACTAGTGCTGTCGAGATGCTTTTAAACAATGAACCTCAATCAGTCTCTGGAATCCATGTGTTCTTACTGACTCATGAACTCATCTCTGTGTGAGACCAGACCAGGATCTGAAGTGTGTGAGAGCATTCCTCAGTCTAGCGGCGCTCAGAATGATCAAACACTTGTGTTGCATCTGAGTTTGGATGAACAAGACAATTTAATCATATTTCGTTTCTCATTGTTACGCAGTTCCACTCCACACACACCGATCATCACTGCTGACATCATCTCTATGATTGTGTTCCCTGTGCGTGAAGGTCTCGTGCCATGCGGTTTGATTTCCCTCCTCGGAAAGGCTGTGGGATTCCTCCACTGGTTCCTCACTGTTCCTCTGCTGGCCTGTCTCTGCTGGAGCAGATGCTGACCTACGACCCCGAGGAGCGCATCAGCGCCCGCGCAGCACTGCAACACACCTGCTTCAGAGAGCTGCGGTCAGCACACACACACTCACACACACTCACACTCACACACTCACACACACACACACACGCACTCACTCTCACACTCACTCACTCTCACACACACACACACACACACACACACACACACACACACACTCACTCACTCACTCACACACACACACACACACACACTCACACACTCACTCACTCTCACACACACACACGCACACACACTCTCTCACTCACTCACTCTCACACACACACACACACACACACACACACACACACGCACGCACTCACGCACGTTCATCTCTCTGTGTTCATCTCTCTGTGTATGTTAGAGTGGCGGAGAGGCGAGTGGGTCTGCGCAGGAAAGCTGACGGAGAGTCCAGTAACACACCGGCGTCTGATCAACTGTGGCGGCTCGCGAGACAGGGCCGGAGACAGGTAACCCTTCAGATCTCAACATGATCTCAAAACATCATCATGATCTCAGAACCACATGATCTCAGAACATCATCATGATCTCAGAACCACATGATCTCAGAACATCATCATGATCTCAGAACCACATGATCTCAGAACATTATCATGATCTCGGAACCACATGATCTCAGAACATCATCATGATCTCAGAACCACATGATCTCAGAACATCATCATGATCTCGGAACCACATGATCTCAGAACATCATCATGATCTCAGAACCACATGATCTCAGAACATCATCATGATCTCAGAACCACATGATCACAGAACATCATCATGATCTCAGAACCACATGATCTCAGAACATTATCATGATCTCGGAACCACATGATCTCAGAACATCATCATGATCTCAGAACATCACCATGATCTCAGAACCACATGATCACAGAACATCACCATGATCTCAGAACCACATGATCACAGAACATCATCATGATCTCAGAACCACATGATCTCAGAACATCATCATGATCTCAGAACATCATCATGATCTCAGAACATCATCATGATCTCAGAACCTCATGATCTCAGAACCACATGATCTCAGAACATCATCATGATCTCAGAACATCATCATGATCTCAGAACCACATGATCTCAGAAAATCATCACGATCTCAGAACCTCATGATCTCAGAACATTATCATGATCTCGGAACCACACGAACTCAGAACATTATCATGATCTCGGAACCAAACGATCTCAGAACATCATCATGATCTCAGAATATCATCATGATCTCAGAACCTCATGATCTCAGAACCACATGATCTCAGAACATCATCATGATCTCAGAACCACATGATCTCAGAACATCATCTCAGAACCACATGATCTCAGAACATCATCATGATCTCAGAACCTCATGATCTCAGAACCACATGATCTCAGAACATCATCATGATCTCAGAACCACATGATCTCAGAACATTATCATGATCTCGGAACCACACGATCTCAGAACTTCATCATGATCTCAGAATATCATCATGATCTCAGAACCTCATGATCTCAGAACCTCATGATCTCAGAACATCATCATGATCTCAGAATATCATCATGATCTCAGAACATCATCATGATCTCAGAACCTCATGATCTCAGAACATTATCATGATCTCGGAACCACATGATCTCAGAATATCATCATGATCTCAGAACCTCATGATCTCAGAACCACATGATCTCAGAACATTATCATGATCTCGGAACCACACGATCTCAGAACATCATCATGATCTCAGAATATCATCATGATCTCAGAACCACATGATCTAAGAACATCATCATGATCTCAGAACCAGTGTGGAAAGAGTGATGGTCACCTGTAGCACGCGTCTGTGGTGTCGGGAACGCTGGTGAACTGAAGCAGTGGCGGTTCATGAACTCATCCTAGAAGAGATTGATCAGAAACATGCACAACATATAAACATTACTTTACAACTTCCATTTGCACACATTAAGACAAATGCACAAGTGAAGATGCGCAATGAACTAAAACAAAGAACAACATTATTCTCATTAGAATGTAATTTCAGGAGCTTTTCACAGAGACACGTTTTTATGAAATGATAATGCATGTTTCAGCTACTACATAATACATGTTTGAATATTTAATTTCATTCTGCACTTTGTCATCAACTATATAAAATTCTCATCGCTGAATAAAATTAGATGCCATTTTAGTTGGACTAAAACAACCACCATAAAAATTAACACTGCCTCCCATTTTTAGAAAAGTTCCTTTTCTTGAATTTGTGCTATTGTACTGCATTCCTCCCTTTGGACTGTTAATGTTAATAAAAACTGCCCTTTGACAGAAAGAAGCACGTAGTCTGGAACCTGAGATGTTTGTGTGTGTGTGTGTGTGTGTGTGTCCTCAGCAGCTGAAGCTGGACCCGCTCAGCCGACGCCACTTCCCTCTGGAGCTGCCGAAGCTCAACCTCGGGGTCCCGGCACACACACTCCCGTTCCCTGCGCTGGCGCCGTCCCACCGCGGCTCTCTGCCTGCCATCTGCAAGTGCCACTCGCGTCTGAACAAAGTAAACTTCACTCTCACAGTCCAATTATGCAGTTAGGATGAAAGTCCCGTTTGTACTGAATGTCTTTTCTTCCGAAGCCCAAAGAGCAGCCGCAGCATCTGAAGAGCTTCTACATGCCTCGTGCGCTAGAGCGCCACCCGCAGGACTACTGACGCCAGCCCGCGCTAGCAGAGCTCAGGCAACACACACTTCACAGCATACAATAAAGCTCTTTATACACACTGAAACATGTGATATCTGCATCCCAAACCACATCATTACTTACATTACATGTTTAGACCGCTGAAAACAGATTCTATAAGATGGATGAAGCATAAATATAAAGCAGTAGTCTTTCATTCGCCCATCATTGATCAGCGCATCCCGCATCATCACACATGACCCTATATTTGCAGAGGTGCTACGGGCTCACAGCAGATTCATGATTACTGTTGTGACATTTACACAACTACACTTATAGTCTTCTTCAGTGCCATGCTTTGACATCATAAACCAGGACTGCTTCTACATAGGGGTGTAACGATTGTGTCACGATTCGATACATATGATTAAAGGTTAAAATTGTACAGCTGATTAAAATGCTAAATTTGCTATTAACAGTGTGTGTGTAAATGAATATGCGTGGATCCAGCAGTGCTGGAACCCAATGCAGGACAATAGACTCCAGAATAACAATATTCATGATTCTGAAGCTGAGAACACTGGGTTATTTTAGATGAATATGCTTGATCTGCGTCACTGATGACATATTTAAAATAAATGTAGGCCACTTTTTACTGGTTGGGTTAGTGGTGGATGCCAAATAAAGACATTTGTCATTATCAGGACCAACAAATATTCCCCATTGCATTATTATACATTATATTCAACATTATATAGTAGTTTAATGTAGCACTGACACTAACTCTAAATGACTCTTACAGTAACGTCACTACTGTACACCGATGCACACTGGGAAGATTTACATTAATGCATTTGGGCAGAAAATTTACCAAGCACTGTGAACAATGATGACAATCAGCATGAATAAAAGTTAGCTTAAAAAGTAACAAAAGCATTGAATAAAATCAGTTTTGACCGGTTGTGAAAGCGGTTCAGTAATTCTGCTTCACACTCTCTCAGAAACACAGAATTGAGGTTAAAGTAAGAACTAGTACACAAAACAGGACGATACACACGAGACCAAACATCCGTGGACTTTTTTTAATGAAGAACAAAATGTGAAATGCAAAATGTTAACCACATGAATCAAAAATATGACACTTCCATCATCCACATCTTTCCCGGTTAGTGTATATTTCGTTAACAATGACTGCTAGTCACAAAGAAGGGTAAGTCATGACAGCGGTTAAATAGTGTCTACTGCTCGTTCCTATAGTGGGTGTTGTAGTAGTACACAGAATAACTTGCTGTTGGTAAGCAAAATATGACCTTTTGAAACTCTTTCATAAGATTAGTTTTCTTCGTCTGCTAGACTTCCTGAGCTTCACACGTGTTATTAGCCAGACCGCACTGTTCTGGCAATCTAGCGTTTCGCTTACATAAATCTCCTATATTATCAAAATACATTTGGGTGACTTTTGTACAAGAGACAAGGAAAAATGAAACAGATAAAGAAACAAAAACAGAAACCTGCATATTTAAGATTATTTTTAATATTATTATGTCTATTTTTCTGCTTTAGAAATGTCACTATTTCCTGTAATGATGACAAACTTCCACTAGAGTTACTGATCATTTGCTTTTGCCCCAATAAATCACTGAATTACAATATTATACATATAATACAAAGCAGATTTTTATCTGAAACAATATTAAAATAAATGCTCAATAGATACAAAGTTTTAATCATAATTCTCCACATTATACCGGTCTGTGAGTCCTCGCACACAAAAATGTAAAGCCATTCTCTTCTAATAAACTATTAAGTGCAAACAAATTTTCTTTTTAAAAAACTAATGATTGCAGCATCCAGCTTTTCAGATTCAGATTTCAAGACAGAGGATATTAAAGCCAAGTGCATCAAGGCCTTCCCCGAACGTCTACTTCTTTCTTTTTTTGTCTTTTTTTGATCCTTTATAGTAGTTACAAAAAACAAAAACCCAAAATAAAATCAGTGCAAAGTTTAACAATGGGGGTCAAATCTATTCCGTATGAAAGGGTGAAAATAAAACTATTAAAAGGGATCTGGGGTTCAAAGACGACTGCTTTTCCACCCCGGATTCAATGATTTCCCAAAGCTTAGGCAAGATTGAAATACACAAGAGAAAAATAATACAGTGAGATGCAACTGAGAGTGAAAACCATATCAAATAAATACTCTGGGGAACTGAAAAGCAAAGCCCATGGCCGTAGCAGTGATGCACACACACGTGTTCCTGCGCTCACGGGCTCCAGAACGAGACAGAAAGAAGGAGTCGGGCGATGACCTCTGAGCCGCAGGAACTCTGGGCTATACTACTGTTCCACTGGGAGAGTTGGCCTGGTTCTGGGATGACAATAAACCCTGAGGAAAACAAGACAAGGAAATGTGAAAACATTGCAGAGGGAAAAATCTGACCAAATCATATGATACAAATCCTCCAACACATAAAACATTCATTGTGTAAATGTTCCCACACGCGCACACGCTTCTACAGCTAGTCAAACAGCTATGATAGCCTAGCCTGTTCCTCTGACACATGTGTTTGGGTGTGTCCACAGAAGAAAGCCGGTTCAGGCCCGGTGTGGTTCTGCTGATGATGTTTGATCTTCGGCTGACCAATCAGAGGACAGGGGCGTTTAATTTTTACAAGCATCTCAGTTCACAGATGTTTTGTTTCTGTATTGTTTCTATGTAAAAATTTCAATACAATGTAAAGTATTGGTTTTAAATAATGTGTTCCATTATTATGCTTGTTGTCGTCTGTTGACATTGTACAAGCAGAATGCAGCGTTTGGTCGGTGTGGTATTAGCCCCGCCCCTCCTGCACTGTGATTGGACGGCTGGGTAAAAAATGACAGTGATTAGCGCTGTTTTGCCCAAAGGTGAACTCTTCAACTCTCAGCGACCGGTAAAAAACACCAAAGTGCTAATCGTGAACGTTACGCTGCTGCCGTTTTAAAACCGCGGGGATATGCTAGCCTCGGGGAAAGCTCTTTGGTGGACGCAGCCTAAAGCTATATTACAAAGCGATTTTTATCAGTCATAACTTGTGGGAAAAGAGCGCAGACACTGGACAAAGATGAAACTGTGTCGATCTCTGTGAGGACATTTAATATAATATTCAACAATAGTATTCCTCTCCTGCATTGACAGCATTATATGAGAACTGAGCTGACGATGACATCACGGTTTTCTCTAGAGCGGATATATATATATATAAAAATTAATAACTTTTTTACAACAGAAATGAAGCATCACTGAACTTAAGCTGACGCTATTTTTTACTGCATTATTTCCCAGTTATCTCTGTAAATTAAACACTGCTCTATATAAATAAAGGAGACTCGACTCACCACTTTGCCGGGTCTCGCCCATGTGCAAATAAACCCCTCCTGACACGCGGTGACAATACAGTCTTCTAGAAAGATGAGCACGGTGAGTCTCTCGTGCGCGATCTTCTTGCAGACTAGCGGCTCGAGCAGCGGCACGTCCTCCATGCGCGGGCACAGCGTCGTGCCCAGAGTCTTGGCAGGGTCCGTTTTGGTTTTGGTGAGCAGGTTGAGCTTGTCGCTGCTCTTGCTGCTGATGTGGCCCATGCTGTGGTTTCGCTTGTGGTCTTTCTCGGGGTGCCGGTCTTTACGGTCGTGCAGCGAGAGCGTGGCGAACTTGCTAACGCCGGTAGCGACGGGGTTCTCGGTCGCGGCGCTCTTGGAGCCGGAGCCAGCGGCCGCGTGCGGGAGACTGTTGGAGCGCGGCAGCGGCGCGGGGAGCGAGTTAGCCGGCGTGTTAGCGGTGCTGCTGTTGCTGCCGTTAGCGCTGGGGTTGCTAGCAGTCGGGATCACGGAGCCGCTAACGCTTCCTCCCGCCGGCGGGCCGCTCGCATTCATGACGTTGGTGTGCGTTCGCGTTCGGGACAGCGGGAGGTGCGGGAACAAGATGTCCTCCGTCAGGTCCCATAGGCAGAGCTGCGTGTCCTGGCCCACGGAGCCGAAGCGGTACGTCACGCTAACCGGCCGGCTGTCCGTGGAGTTGCGCTTCGAGAGGCGTGACTGCGTGCTGTTAGCTCGATCGCGCCCGAAGTGGATCTGATCCTGGAAGTCCTCGTCGCTGCCGCTGAACTCCATGGGGTCGCTCTCCTCAACGCTAGTGGTGTAGTGGTCGAACGCCACCACGCTAACCCACGACTTGTGCCCGTGTCCTCGCGCGATAACTCGGCAGTCCACAAACGACCACACGGTCACCAGGTCGTCCTCGCCGCCGGCCACGATGTACTTGCCATCGGGGCTCCAGCACACACACAGGAGCCCGCCGAAGTAGCTCTTCATGTTCCCGTGCAGCTCCACAGCGTCGAAGTTGAAGACGCGCAGGAAGCCGTCCTGGCTAACGCAGGCCAGGAACTTCCCGTCGGGCGAGAAGGCGAACTCGTTGAGCGCGCCGTCGCCCACGGTCCACTTGAGCAGGGGGTTGCGCGTGGACTTGCTCTTGCAGGTGTGTACGGCGTAGCTCTCGCCCTGCTTCAGCAGCTGGTAGTGCGGCGCCGTGGTCCCGCAGGTGTGCTCCACGTTATACAGGTACATGCTCCCGCTGGAGTGAGCCACCAGGAACAGGCTCTCAGAGCCCGGGACCCACTTCACACACGTCACTCGGGATTTGTCGATTAGTCTCTGAGTGAGATGGACGAGAAGAGACCGGACAGAGAAGACATCGGTTATATAGAAGGATTACCAAATTTGAACAATTCCAATTAAAAAAGAATAATCCACACTAGTATATTAAAACAATAAATACAAATGGGGATATTTAAATTTCAACAATATAATTGATCTCCTGCATTGACACCATTATATGAGAACTGAGCTGACGATGACATCACGGTTTTATCCAGAGTGGATATATATATTTATTAACTAAGTTTAACTTTACAACAAAAAAGAACCATCACTGAGCTTACTTTACTTTTTGCTGCATTATTTTCTATTTTCTATTGCATTATATTTTTATCAATATCTCTGTAAAGCAGCTTTGAAACACTGTGTTGACCAATGTGGTGTGATGAGCACTAGAGCGCCGTGATCTCAGCGATGAGGAAAACGTGGAGTCACGGAATCCAGTGATAAAAAAATGGAAATTACTTTATTACATGGAATATCGTGGAATTTGGCAAATTTTGGAATTCTGAGTGGACATCCATGACTAAATAGTCCCTCAAGGCTCAATTCTTGCGCCACTCCTACTCAACCTGTACATGCTCCCAATGAGCCAAATAATGAAAAAGAACCGCATCTCTTACCACAGCTCTGCAGACGACAAACAGCTCTGCAGACGACACACAGATCTACTTAGCCCTATCGCCTAACGATTACAGCCCCATTGACTCCCTGGTCCAATGCATTGATGAAGTAAACAGTTGGCTCTGCCAAAACTTTCTTCAGTTAAACAAAGACAAAACTGAGGTCATTGCGTTTGGAAACAAAGATGAAGTTCTCAAGGTGAACGCATACCTTCACTCTAGGGGTCAAACAACTAAAAATCAAGTCAGGAATCTGGGTGTGTCTCTAGAGTCAGACCTTAGCTTCAGTAGTCATATCAAAGCAATAACTAAATCAGCATATTATCATCTGAAAAATATTGCAAGAATTAGATGCTTTGTTTCCAGTCAAGACTTAGAGAAACTTGTGCATGCTTTCATCACCAGCAGGGTGGATTACTGTAATGGACTCCTCACTGGCCTTCCTAAAAAGACCATGAGACAGTGTCAGCTCATACAGAACGCAGAGCAGAACCAGAACATATGAACATCACACCAGTTCTCAGGTCTTTACACTGGCTCCCAGTTACATTTAGGATTGATTTTAAAGTATTATTACTGGTATATAAGTCCTAGGACCTAAATACATTGCAGATATGCCCCCTGAATATAACCCAACAGATCACTCGGATCACATCAGTTAGAAATACCAAGGGTTCACTCTAAGCAAGGGGAGTCTGCTTTTAGCTACTATGCTGGAACCAGCTTCCAGAAGAGATCAGATGTGCTCCTACAGAAGAGATCAGATGTGCTCCTACAGAAGAGATCAGATGTGCTCCTACAGAAGAGATCAGAACTGCTCCTACAGAAGAGATCAGATGTGCTCCTACACTAGTGCTCCTACAGAAGAGATCAGATGTGCTCCTACAGTAGAGATCAGATGTGCTCCTACAGAAGAGATCAGATGTGCTCCTACAGTGGAGATCAGATGTGCTCCTACAGTGGAGATCAGATGTGCTCCTACAGAAGAGATCAGATGTGCTCCTACAGAGGAGATCAGATGTGCTCCTACAGAGGAGATCAGATGTGCTCCTACAGAGGAGATCAGATGTGCTCCTACAGAGGAGATCAGATGTGCTCCTACAGAGGAGATCAGATGTGCTCCTACAGAGGAGATCAGATGTGCTCCTACAGAAGAGATCAGATGTGCTCCTACAGTGGAGATCAGATGTGCTCCTACAGTGGAGATCAGATGTGCTCCTACAGTGGAGATCAGATGTGCTCCTACACTAGAGATCAGATGTGCTCCTACACTAGAGATCAGATGTGCTCCTACACTAGAGATCAGATGTGCTCCTACACTAGAGACCAGATGTGCTCCTACGGTAGAGATCAGATGTGCTCCTACGGTACAGATCAGATGTGCTCCTACGGTAGAGATCAGATGTGCTCCTACAGAAGAGATCAGATGTGCTCCTACAGAAGAGATCAGATGTGCTCCTACAGAAGAGATCAGATGTGCTCCTACAGAAGAGATCAGATGTGCTCCTACGGAAGAGATCAGATGTGCTCCTACGGAAGAGATCAGATGTGCTCCTACGGAAGAGATCAGATGTGCTCCTACGGAAGAGATCAGATGTGCTCCTACGGAAGAGATCAGATGTGCTCCTACGGAAGAGATCAGATGTGCTCCTACGGAAGAGATCAGATGTGCTCCTACGGAAGAGATCAGATGTGCTCCTACAGTAGAGATCAGATGTGCTCCTACAGTAGAGATCAGATGTGCTCCTACACTAGAGATCAGATGTGCTCCTACGGTAGAGATCAGATGTGCTCCTACATGTGCTCCTACAGTAGAGATCAGATGTGCTCCTACAGAAGAGATCAGATGTGCTCCTACAGAAGAGATCAGATGTGCTCCTACAGAAGAGATCAGATGTGCTCCTACATGTGCTCCTACAGTAGAGATCAGATGTGCTCCTACACTAGAGATCAGATGTGCTCCTACACTAGAGATCAGATGTGCTCCTACAGTAGAGATCAGATGTGCTCCTACACTAGAGATCAGATGTGCTCCTACACTAGAGATCAGATGTGCTCCTACACTAGAGATCAGATGTGCTCCTACACTAGAGATCAGATGTGCTCCTACACTAGAGATCAGATGTGCTCCTACACTAGAGATCAGATGTGCTCCTACACTAGAGATCAGATGTGCTCCTACGGTAGAGATCAGATGTGCTCCTACGGTAGAGATCAGATGTGCTCCTACGGTAGAGATCAGGTAGAGATCAGATGTGCTCCTACGGTAGAGATCAGATGTGCTCCTACAGTAGAGATCAGATGTGCTCCTACATGTGCTCCTACAGTAGAGATCAGATGTGCTCCTACATGTGCTCCTACGGTAGAGATCAGATGTGCTCCTACGGTAGAGATCAGATGTGCTCCTACAGTAGAGATCAGATGTGCTCCTACATGTGCTCCTACAGTAGAGATCAGATGTGCTCCTACAGTAGAGATCAGATGTGCTCCTACAGTAGAGATCAGATGTGCTCCAACAGTAGAGATCAGATGTGCTCCTACAGAAGAGATCAGATGTGCTCCTACAGAAGAGATCAGATGTGCTCCTACACTAGAGATCAGATGTGCTCCTACACTAGAGATCAGATGTGCTCCTACGGTAGAGATCAGATGTGCTCCTACATGTGCTCCTACAGTAGAGATCAGATGTGCTCCTACAGTAGAGATCAGATGTGCTCCTACAGTAGAGATCAGATGTGCTCCTACAGTAGAGATCAGATGTGCTCCTACAGTAGAGATCAGATGTGCTCCTACACTAGAGATCAGTGTGCTCCTACACTAGAGATCAGATGTGCTCCTACACTAGAGATCAGATGTGCTCCTACGGTAGAGATCAGATGTGCTCCTACGGTAGAGATCAGATGTGCTCCTACGGTAGAGATCAGATGTGCTCCTACGGTAGAGATCAGATGTGCTCCTACGGTAGAGATCAGATGTGCTCCTACGGTAGAGATCAGATGTGCTCCTACGGTAGAGATCAGATGTGCTCCTACGGTAGAGATCAGATGTGCTCCTACGGTAGAGATCAGATGTGCTCCTACGGTAGAGATCAGATGTGCTCCTACATGTGCTCCTACAGTAGAGATCAGATGTGCTCCTACATGTGCTCCTACGGTAGAGATCAGATGTGCTCCTACGGTAGAGATCAGATGTGCTCCTACAGTAGAGATCAGATGTGCTCCTACATGTGCTCCTACAGTAGAGATCAGATGTGCTCCTACAGTAGAGATCAGATGTGCTCCTACAGTAGAGATCAGATGTGCTCCTACAGTAGAGATCAGATGTGCTCCTACAGTAGAGATCAGATGTGCTCCTACAGTAGAGATCAGATGTGCTCCTACAGTAGAGATCAGATGTGCTCCTACAGTAGAGATCAGATGTGCTCCTACACTAGAGATCAGTGTGCTCCTACACTAGAGATCAGATGTGCTCCTACGGTAGAGATCAGATGTGCTCCTACGGTAGAGATCAGATGTGCTCCTACGGTAGAGATCAGATGTGCTCCTACGGTAGAGATCAGATGTGCTCCTACGGTAGAGATCAGATGTGCTCCTACGGTAGAGATCAGATGTGCTCCTACGGTAGAGATCAGATGTGCTCCTACGGTAGAGATCAGATGTGCTCCTACATGTGCTCCTACAGTAGAGATCAGATGTGCTCCTACATGTGCTCCTACGGTAGAGATCAGATGTGCTCCTACGGTAGAGATCAGATGTGCTCCTACAGTAGAGATCAGATGTGCTCCTACATGTGCTCCTACAGTAGAGATCAGATGTGCTCCTACAGTAGAGATCAGATGTGCTCCTACAGTAGAGATCAGATGTGCTCCTACAGTAGAGATCAGATGTGCTCCTACAGTAGAGATCAGATGTGCTCCTACAGTAGAGATCAGATGTGCTCCTACACTGGAGATCAGATGTGCTCCTACACTGGAGATCAGATGTGCTCCTACAGTGGAGATCAGATGTGCTCCTACAGTGGAGATCAGATGTGCTCCTACAGAAGAGATCAGATGTGCTCCTACAGAAGAGATCAGATGTGCTCCTACAGAAGAGATCAGATGTGCTCCTACAGAAGAGATCAGATGTGCTCCTACACTAGAGATCAGATGTGCTCCTACACTAGAGATCAGATGTGCTCCTACACTAGAGATCAGATGTGCTCCTACAGAAGAGATCAGATGTGCTCCTACAGAAGAGATCAGATGTGCTCCTACAGAAGAGATCAGATGTGCTCCTACAGTGGAGATCAGATGTGCTCCTACAGTGGAGATCAGATGTGCTCCTACAGTGGAGATCAGATGTGCTCCTACAGTGGAGATCAGATGTGCTCCTACAGTGGAGATCAGATGTGCTCCTACAGTGGAGATCAGATGTGCTCCTACAGTGGAGATCAGATGTGCTCCTACAGTGGAGATCAGATGTGCTCCTACAGTGGAGATCAGATGTGCTCCTACAGTGGAGATCAGATGTGCTCCTACAGTGGAGATCAGATGTGCTCCTACAGTGGAGATCAGATGTGCTCCTACAGTGGAGATCAGATGTGCTCCTACAGTGGAGATCAGATGTGCTCCTACAGTGGAGATCAGATGTGCTCCTACAGTGGAGATCAGATGTGCTCCTACAGTGGAGATCAGATGTGCTCCTACAGAGGAGATCAGATGTGCTCCTACAGAGGAGATCAGATGTGCTCCTACAGAGGAGATCAGATGTGCTCCTACAGAGGAGATCAGATGTGCTCCTACAGTAGAGATCAGATGTGCTCCTACAGTAGAGATCAGATGTGCTCCTACAGAAGAGATCAGATGTGCTCCTACAGAAGAGATCAGATGTGCTCCTACAGAGGAGATCAGATGTGCTCCTACAGAGGAGATCAGATGTGCTCCTACACTAGAGATCAGATGTGCTCCTACAGTAGAGATCAGATGTGCTCCTACAGTAGAGATCAGATGTGCTCCTACAGTAGAGATCAGATGTGCTCCTACAGTAGAGATCAGATGTGCTCCTACAGTCGAGATCAGATGTGCTCCTACAGTAGAGATCAGATGTGCTCCTACAGAAGAGATCAGATGTGCTCCTACAGTAGAGATCAGATGTGCTCCTACAGAAGAGATCAGATGTGCTCCTACAGAAGAGATCAGATGTGCTCCTACAGTAGAGATCAGATGTGCTCCTACAGAGGAGATCAGATGTGCTCCTACAGAGGAGATCAGATGTGCTCCTACAGAAGAGATCAGATGTGCTCCTACAGAGGAGATCAGATGTGCTCCTACACTAGAGATCAGATGTGCTCCTACAGAGGAGATCAGATGTGCTCCTACAGAGGAGATCAGATGTGCTCCTACAGAGGAGATCAGATGTGCTCCTACAGAGGAGATCAGATGTGCTCCTACAGAAGAGATCAGATGTGCTCCTACAGAGGAGATCAGATGTGCTCCTACAGTAGAGATCAGATGTGCTCCTACAGAAGAGATCAGATGTGCTCCTACACTAGAGATCAGATGTGCTCCTACACTAGAGATCAGATGTGCTCCTACAGAAGAGATCAGATGTGCTCCTACAGAAGAGATCAGATGTGCTCCTACAAAGGAGATCAGATGTGCTCCTACAGTAGAGATCAGATGTGCTCCTACAGAAGAGATCAGATGTGCTCCTACACTAGAGATCAGATGTGCTCCTACAGAAGAGATCAGATGTGCTCCTACAAAGGAGATCAGATGTGCTCCTACAGTAGAGATCAGATGTGCTCCTACAGAAGAGATCAGATGTGCTCCTACACTAGAGATCAGATGTGCTCCTACAGAAGAGATCAGATGTGCTCCTACAGAAGAGATCAGATGTGCTCCTACAGAGGAGATCAGATGTGCTCCTACAGTAGAGATCAGATGTGCTCCTACAGAAGAGATCAGATGTGCTCCTACACTAGAGATCAGATGTGCTCCTACAGTCACATTCAAATCCAGACTCAAAACACATCAGTTTACCTATGCATTTACTGAATTAGCACTGTGCCACTGCTCGTCCAACTGTTTGTACTGTATTTTATTTAATGTTTTAATTATTCTGATTTCATTTGATCATTTCTGTATTTTATCTTTTATTCTAAACTGTTTTAATTTTTCTGATTTCTTTTGTTTTAATTTCTTCTATGTAAAGCACTTTGAATTACCATTGTGTATGAAATGTGCTATATAAATAAACTTGCCTTGCCTTGCCACGAGTGAATCAGACAGAGCGGCACATTTAATCAGACGGCGATGCAACGAGTGTGTGTGAATCTGAACGAGTGTGTGTGTGTGCGAATCTGAACGAGTGTGTGAATCTGAACGAGTGTGTGTGAATCTGAAGTCAGTTTGATTGTGTGACGCTCAATATATGATCATGAACTTCATCTGAGAAACACACTCACAGCTCTTCGTTGCAACATGCCAAAATAAAAGTTATGACAGAAATACATTACTATTGTACAGTAGAATTTACAAAGCAATAAAAATACTACTATTGCAGTTCATTAAAATATAATTTAAGGAATATCTTTTTATTTAAAGTGAACTTATATTGTGCAGCACTTTGTTAACTAATTAATGAAAGGAACTGTTAGATTTAATTTGAATACATTTTAAAATACCAATTAAATGATTAACGTTTTATGCAGTCATTTGATTCCCACATTTTTGAATACATTTATATTTAATCATAAAACACAGAATTCATAAGAATTAAAGCAGACAACAGAATTTCACCGGGTCATCCTTTTTGGTTATTGGACATTAAAGAAGAGCAGTAGAGAGTGGCGTGCGCTCACTTCCTCATTGAAGAGCTTGCTGGTCTCCTTCTTGATGGGGTCGATGAGCTGCACCTGTCCCGCAGAGAAGCCCACCAGCAGCGACACGCTCTCTGCAGTGGCCGTCAGGTGGTTGAAGTCGTGGCATGTGGGCTGCGTTCCCTTGTAGATCCTCTTATCGATGGGTTTGCTGAGGTCAGCGGCCTGTGGCGACAGAGGCAGGACACGTTTATTTATACAGCGCTTTTTACAGCACAGAGTGTTTAAAGCAGCTTTACAGAGATAACAGGGAAATAATGCAAAGTTTGTTTCTAGAAGAAAATAGCGTCACAGTCCAGCTTAAGTAAGTTCAGTGATGCTTCATTTCTGTTGTAATCAAGTTAATAATTTACTTCATTTATACAGGTCCTTCTTAAAAAATTAGCATATTGTGATTAAGTTCATTATTTTCCATAATGTAATGATAAAAATTAAACTTGCATATATTTTGGATTCATTGCACACCAACTGAAATATTTCAGGTCTTTTATTGTTTTAATACTGATGATTTTGGCATACAGCTCATGACATCCAAAATTCCTGTCTCAAAAATTAGCATATTTCATCCGACCAATAAAAGAAGTGTTTTTAATACAAAAAAAAAAAAAGTCAACCTTCTAATAATTATGTTCAGTTATGCACTCAATACTTGGTCGGGAATCCTTTTGCAGAAATGACTGCTCCAATGGCGTGGCATGGAGGCAATCAGCCTGTGGCACTGCTGAGGTGTTCTGGAGGCCCAGGATGCTTCGATAGCGGCCTTAAGCTCATCCAGAGTGTTGGGTCTTGCGTCTCTCAACTTTGTCTTCACAATATCCCACAGATTCTCTATGGGGTTCAGGTCAGGAGAGTTGGCAGGCCAATTGAGCACAGTAATACCATGGTCAGTAAACCATTTACCAGTGGTTTTGGCACTGTGAGCAGGTGCCAGGTCGTGCTGAAAAATGAAATCATCTCCATAAAGCTTTTCAGCAGGTGGAAGCATGAAGTGCTCCAAAATCTCCTGATAGCTAGCTGCATTGACCCTGCCCTTGATAAAACACAGTGGACCAACACCAGCAGCTGACATGGCACCCCAGACCATCACTGACTGTGGGTACTTGACACTGGACTTCAGGCATTTTGGCATTTCCTTCTCCCCAGTCTTCCTCCAGACTCTGGCACCTTGATTTCCGAATGACACGCAACCACTGAGCAACAGTCCAGTGCTGCTTCTCTGTAGCCCAGGTCAGGCGCTTCTGCCGCTGTTTCTGGTTCAAAAGTGTCTTGACCTGGGGAATGCGGCACCTGTAGCCCATTTCCTGCACACGCCTGTGCACGGTGGCTCTGGATGTTTCTACTCCAGACTCAGTCCACTGCTTCCGCAGGTCCCCCAAGGTCTGGAATCGGTCCTTCTCCACAATCTTCCTCAGGGTCCGGTCACCTCTTCTCGTTGTGCAGCGTTTTTTGCCACACTTTTTCCTTCCCACAGACTTCCCACTGAGGCGCCTTGATACAGCACTCTGTGAACAGCCTATTTGTTCAGAAATGTCTTTCTGTGTCTTACCCTCTTGCTTGAGGGTGTCAATGATGGCCTTCTGGACAGCAGTCAGGTCGGCAGTCTCACCCATGATCGCGGTTTTGAGTAATGAAACAGGCTGGGAGTTTTTAAAAGCCTCAGGAATCTTTTGCAGGTGTTTAGAGTTAATTAGTTGATTCAGATGATTAGGTTAATAGCTCGTTTAGAGAACCTTTTCATGATATGCTAATTTTTTGACACAGGAATTTTAGGTTTTCATGAGCTGTGTGCCAAAATCATCAGTATAAAAACAATAATACACCTGAAATATATCAGTTGGTGTGCAATGAATCTAAAATATATGAAAGTTTAATTTTTATCATTACATTATAGAAAATAATGAACTATCACAATATGCTAATTTTTTTAGAAGGACCTGTAGATATATATATATCCGCTCTAGAGAAAACAGTGATGTCATCGTCAGCTCAGTTCTCATATAATGCTGTCAATGCAGGAGATCAATAATATTGTTGAATATTAAATTAAATGTTACATTTAATGTCCCCAACTATCTACTAGAAAGTAGAACTAAACACCAAAAACACTGCAACAACACACAGGTCACACACACCTATTTACAGTACGGTGTGTGTGTGTGTGTGTGTGTGTGTGTGTGTGTGTGTGCGCCGTATCTAAACATGATGTACGGTTTCACTAGTACCATAATCACACAACAGTATCAATTATCTGGAAACAGATTTGTGTTTAAAATTAACATGCAATCAGTAGATTTATTAATGCAACACCCTGTTCATCTGGAGATTATAGATCTCTATTAGGGACGCACCGATCCCACTTAACGCCTTAAACACTTAACATTAACAATTAAGATTATTACTTTTACGTTAAATAAATATTTCTATAAGTACTATGAACCATAGAAACCCCTGAACATATGAACCTTAGAAACTCCTGAACATGTGAACCATAGAAACTCCTGAACATATGAACCTTAGAAACCCCTGAACATATGAACCTTAGAAACTCCTGAACATATGAACCATAGAAACTCCTGAACATGTGAACCATAGAAACTCCTGAACATATGACCCTTAGAAACTCCTGAACATGTGAACCTTAGAAACTCCTGAACATATGAACCATAGAAACTCCTGAACATGTGAACCATAGAAACTCCTGAACATATGACCCTTAGAAACTCCTGAACATATGAACCATAGAAACTCCTGAACATATGAACCATAGAAACTCCTGAACATATGAACCATAGAAACTCCTGAACATATGACCCTTAGAAACTCCTGAACATATGAACCTTAGAAACTCCTGAACATATGAACCATAAACTAACGTTACGGAATTTATTAAGTAATTGAACACATGAACCACTGAACATTTACTAAACACTAGAGGTGGGAGAAAAAAAATCGATACAGCATAGTATCGCGATATTTTCTGCGGCAATACTGTATCGATACACGGGCGCCAAGTATCGATCTTTTATTATTTAAATTAGCTACACATGAGAATTTAACTTTGGTAGTAGAGTGCGTGTCTGCGTGAGTGTTCAGCGGTGCCGCGTCTTCTATCTCTCTTCTCTCAAAATGTGTTGTGCAAGGCAAGTGCTGCGGCGATAATACACACTCGCGTTTAGGAGTCGGAACATGGCGGAATATTCACTTGCACAATCGGGCCAGCAGTGCATCGTGACTGAAGTTTACCATTTGCACGTCTTTTTAAGTCTTACCAGTTTAAACATTCAAGCTATTTTAAACTAATTAGTGCTCACGCGCTCTGAGAGATTATTTTCTAAGCGCACATTTATAGAAAATCCGCCTCAAAAACAGCTGGCCAGTAACAAATGTTATTTTTCGCGGATTGTATTGCTTTAACACGCAAAATTGTGTCAATTTCGGTCTTCGTGAGTATACTCTAAACATAGTCGGTTTTGTCTTTAATGAGCATATAATGCATGTGACAGTATAATGAACACAGGATCCGTGCACTAGCTCTTAAAGTGATGACAGCCTTATGTGTCTGTCATTAATTTTGATGTAAAAAAAAACAACAAAAGATAGCTTTAAGTTAAAGGAATCAGGATTAATAGCCTATGTATTTAATTTAGTCAGGACTAAAATACTACCCAGTGTTACTATCTGGGTAGTATACAGTGTTGTATATCCATTTGATTACAGTTTCTGTATTTATGAATACTAGTGTTAGACCTATTCAAAAACTTCTTTATTTCTATTGTATTTATTTGTGCTACTTTTTTCAATTTAATTAAACAATTTAAATCAAGCTTCCTTGTGTTGTGTAAATTCTTAACAATATTACCCCCATTGTAAAAATTGCAATGAGCGCAAACATTTAGATGTAATAAATGTAATAATTTTGTTTGGAAAAAATGCAAAAATTGAAGTTGAAAAAATTTAATAAATTGCAATATATTGCAGAATATCGCAATATGTTTAAAATCGCAATAATATCGTATCGTGACCTAAGTATCGGGATAATATCGTATCGTGGTGCCTCTGGTGATTCCCACCCCTACTCAACACATGAACCACTGAACACATGGACACATGAACCACTGAACCCATGAACCACTGAACCCATGAACCACTGAACACATGAACCACTGAACACATGAACCACTGAACACATGAACCACTGAACACATGAACCACTGAACACATGAACCACTGAACACATGAACCACGGAACACATGAACCACGGAACACATGAACCACGGAACACATGAACCACTGAACCCATGAACCACTGAACCCATGAACCACTGAACCCATGAACCACTGAACACATGAACCACTGAACACATGAACCACTGAACCCATGAACCACTGAACCCATGAACCACTGAACCCATGAACCACTGAACACATGAACCACTGAACACATGAACCACTGAACACATGGAAACATGAACACATGAACCACTGAACACATGGAAACATGAACACATGAACCACTGAACACATGAACACATGAACCACTGAACACATGAACCACTGAACACATGAACCACTGAACACATGAACCACTGAACACATGAACCACTGAACACATGAACCACTGAACACATGAACACATGAAACACATGAACACATGAACCACTGAACACATGAACCACTGAACCCATGAACCACTGAACCCATGAACCACTGAACCCATGAACCACTGAACACATGAACCACTGAACACATGAACCACTGAACACATGGAAACATGAACACATGAACCACTGAACACATGGAAACATGAACACATGAACCACTGAACACATGGAAACATGAACACATGAACCACTGAACACATGAACCACTGAACACATGAACACATGAACCACTGAACACATGAACCACTGAACACATGAACCACTGAACACATGAACCACTGAACACATGAACCACTGAACACATGAACCACTGAACACATGAACCACTGAACACATGAACCACTGAACACATGAACCACTGAACACATGAACCACTGAACACCATGAACACATGAAACACATGAAACACATGAAACACATGAAACACATGAACCACTGAACACATGAACCACTGAACACATGAACCACTGAACACATGAACCACTGAACACATGAACCACTGAACACATGAACCACTGAACACCATGAACACATGAAACACATGAAACACATGAAACACATGAAACACATGAACACATGAAACACATGAACCACTGAACACATGAACCACTGAACACATGAACCACTGAACACATGAACCACTGAACCCATGAACCACTGAACACATGAACCACTGAACACATGAACCACTGAACACATGAAGCACATAAACTGTTCACTGCAGATCGACGATCCTTAAACTCACTGAACAACACCAAACACACACCTGTCAAAGCCACTCACTCACTCACTCACTCACTCACTCACTCGCACACACACAGACACAGAGATAAACAAACAGACGCGCGTCAGCAGTGAAAGTGCGCGTGTGCGCGTGCGTGTGTATGTGTGACATTCACTAATGATGTGAAATAACCGCTATTCCGCCAATGTGGAGATAGACGCGTCGTTCTCACCTTCCTGACGCCTTTGTAGATGTAGAAGTAAAGCTCCCGGCCCACATTGAAGCAGATTCGGTCGCCGTTCCCGGACTGGTCATTGACGTTGACGAACGAGACCCGGACGGGGTTCGAGCCCTGCGAGTTGAAGGGCACACGGTTCGGGCGACTGTACTCGGAGTGTGTGAGGAGTTTATACGCGCCTTCCCGCGTGCTGAACTGACTCTTGATCTCGTTCATCTCCTTCCCTCCTCCCTCCGCCGCCATCTTTGACATTTACATTCATCCTTCCGCAGGCCCGGATCTGACGCGCCGCGCATGCGCACACACCGCACCTCGGCCATCCGCGTTCAAACACTAACTCACACTCTCACACACACACTCAGTCTGTCAGAAGAGCTTTGCGATCAATTAGAGAGAACATTTAGTCTTCGTCACCTCAGAAACTTATCCCATAGATCCCATATTATTGTACTGGCTTTGGATGAACGGTCGTTTTCTTATGTCTCATATTAAATTGAAAGGGTAAACGAATAAAGTAGAAAGTATGTGTTTTATATGTATGATAAAAAGCTTTACAATGCATAAGCATTCGCGACAAAACATACACATTTACACACGTATACACGCAATTTAAAATAATAATAAATAACAAAATGATGTTTCATCAGATAATAAAGTGAGCGATCACTCTAGGAAATATCAACGCTATTAAACACGTGACCCAAAAACAATCAGATGAAGTCTGTTCCACCTGTCCTCATGCATTCATTGTTTTTTTTTTCTTCTGCCAATTACTGTGTGAAAAATGATTAGTATAATTCAACCCTAAACACAGATTGCTTATGATTCAGTGATCGATCTGCCTTAAAATTCCATCTGATATTTAAGAATTTAATGAAGCGAGTGTTTTACCGTGTAATTGCGTTGCGATCTGGAGAAAGGCCTCGACTGAAACACACACACACACACACACACACACACACACACTGGAATGCCTGGATAAAAGCAGAGTGAGTTCAGCAGGTGTCTGGTGATCAGGTTGGCTCACACTGATCTGGAATGGAAGAGCTGGTCATCACAGGCCAGTCAGACGTTGTTGGTAGACTGGCATTCAAATACATGGTAAGATTGTGACCTTTTTTTATTTATTCTTTTTCTCTTTTATTGATGTGAATGTCTGTCAATGTAGATATGTAAATGCAATGTTGTATCACTGCATGATTTTTTTTAAAATGCGTGTGGTGTGTGTGTGTGTGTGTGCGCGTGTGTGTGTGCATGTGTGTGTGTGTGTGTGTGTGTGCGTCAGGAGATGTGTAAAGTGGACTCCAGCTCAGACTCTGAATCAGACACGAACCCGAGATGGTCTGATGTCAGCACCAAGGTATTTCTGATCAGATTATCCTCAAATGCTTCTGTGGCGTCATGTGACCTGTGAACTCTAACCTCAGGGTTGGGAAAACAGCGCTCCGGAGAGTCGGGAAGCTCCTGAGAGACTCCAGAAAAACTACCAACAGGTAAAGACTAAAGTCCTGAGAGAGAATTCCTGCTTCAGTTTGTCTTGTCTTGTTTTAAACCTGTCAGTCATCTTGAGTCCCGTGAGTGTGTGAGTGAGTGTGTGAGTGAGTGTGTGAGTGAGTGTGTGAGTGAGTGTGTGAGTGTGAGTGTGTGAGTGTGAGTGAGTGTGTGTGTGAGTGTGTGTGTGAGTGTGTGTGTGAGTGTGTGTGTGAGTGAGTGTGTGAGTGAGTGTGTGAGTGAGTGTGTGAGTGAGTGTGTGAGTGAGTGTGTGAGTGAGTGTGTGAGTGAGTGTGTGAGTGTGAGTGAGTGAGTGAGTGAGTGTGTGTCTCTCTCTACGGGTCTTGTCTTGAACCCCTGTTGGCCATCTTGAGTCCCGTGTGTGTGTGTGTGTGTGTGTGTGTCTAAGGGTCTTGTAACTGCTCTTTCTCCTGAACCGGTTTCAGTGTCTGGATCCGTACGATGGGAGTTCTGAAGACTCGGGCTCTGCCGGAGGAGTGCCGAAGCGCCGGCCCCGGGGCCCCGTGAGGAGGAGAGCTGGGAGCCGGGATCATCCCGATGTCCTGATGAGGTCCTCGAGCGACTCGGAGACGCAGACCCCCTGCTGGCCGGAGGGGTGTGTGAGGCTGGAGCTGTCGGACTCGGGGATACACACACGCTCCGGGCTCAGCTCCCCCCCTCCGGACACACCCCTCCCCCCTGCCCTGGCCAAGCGGAAGCTGTTCCCGGCGGGAGAACCGGAGGAGGGCATGAGGAGGAAGAGGAGGTGCACCAGCGACATGGAGATCTAAAGCTCTTCATCATCAGTGACGGTGAGATCTGAAGCTCTTCATCATCAGTGACGGTGAGATCTGAAGCTCTTCTTCATCAGTGACGGTGAGATCTGAAGCTCTTCATCATCAGTGACGGTGAGATCTGAAGCTCTTCATCATCAGTGACGTGAGATCTGAAGCTCTTCATCATCAGTGACGGTGAGATCTGAAGCTCTTCATCATCAGTGACGGTGAGATCTGAAGCTCTTCTTCATCAGTGACGGTGAGATCTGAAGCTCTTCATCATCAGTGACGGTGAGATCTGAAGCTCTTCATCATCAGTGACGGTGAGATCTGAAGCTCTTCTTCATCAGTGACGGTGAGATCTGAAGCTCTTCATCTGAAGCTCTTCTTCATCAGTGACGGTGAGATCTGAAGCTCTTCATCATCAGTGACGGTGAGATCTGAAGCTCTTCATCATCAGTGACGGTGAGATCTGAAGCTCTTCATCATCAGTGACGTGAGATCTGAAGCTCTTCATCATCAGTGACGGTGAGATCTGAAGCTCTTCATCATCAGTGACGGTGAGATCTGAAGCTCTTCATCATCAGTGACGGTGAGATCTGAAGCTCTTCATCATCAGTGACGGTGAGATCTGAAGCTCTTCATCATCAGTGACGGTGAGATCTGAAGCTCTTCATCATCAGTGACGGTGAGATCTGAAGCTCTTCATCATCAGTGACGGTGAGATCTGAAGCTCTTCATCATCAGTGACGGTGAGATCTGAAGCTCTTCATCATCAGTGACGGTGAGATCTGAAGCTCTTCTTCATCAGTGACGGTGAGATCTGAAGCTCTTCATCATCAGTGACGGTGAGATCTGAAGCTCTTCATCATCAGTGACGGTGAGATCTGAAGCTCTTCATCATCAGTGACGGTGAGATCTGAAGCTCTTCATCATCAGTGACGGTGAGATCTGAAGCTCTTCATCATCAGTGACGGTGAGATCTGAAGCTCTTCATCATCAGTGACGGTGAGATCTGAAGCTCTTCATCATCAGTGACGGTGAGATCTGAAGCTCTTCATCTGAAGCTCTTCTTCATCAGTGACGTGGAGATCTGAAGCTGCTCATACACTGTTTACTTGGGAAGGAGTTTTTCCTGTTTATCCGGATGGAAAGAGAGACACTGAGAAAAAGGAGTAAATGAAGGTTGTTTCTTCACCTCAGGTTTAACTGATGATGCCAAAGTTATTACAATAATAAATTATGACTAACAAACGTAACGTTCATTCATGATTTCTGACCTCTTGAGCATAGCCCAATTGTGTGTGTGTGTGTGAGAGAGAGTGTGTGTGTGTCTCCACTCACCATGTTCCTCTTCTCGCTGTTGCTCTGCTTCATCCAGCGTAGTTGTGTCAGCGGGAGGTCAATGGAGATGGGGGTGGACAGAGAGAGCTTGTTGTTCGCACACACGGCTCCCTGCAGCTTCAGCTTCAGACACACACACACACACTCCAGATCTAATGAGGACCTTTGCCTGGACACACACACTCCAGATCTGACGAGGACCTTCGCCTGGACACACACACACACACACACTCCAGATCTGACAAGGACCTTCGCCTGGACACACACACACACACTCCAGATCTGACAAGGACCTTCGCCTGGACACACACACTCCAGATCTGACTAGGACCTTCGCCTGGACACACACACACACACTCCAGATCTGACGAGGACCTTCGCCTGGACACACACACTCCAGATCTGACTAGGACCTTCGATGACAACGCAGAGCTGAAGTCCACTAGCCTCTCCCTATGGAGGATCCTTTCCCACTCTACAGATAAAGCGCTGTGGGGGATTTGGTTCGTGGACCTAACCCGTCCCTAAGTGATAAAATTAAATAATAATCTGTATCAAAAATGTATATCCAAGACAAGTAGTTTGTTTAGGCATGATTTGTAGGGAAATACAAACCTGCGCACATATATTCAAACGCACATAACTATAGAATCAGCTCTTAATGCGCATGTGAACGCATCAGCGTTTCTCACAGGTTCAGTTTAAAGTCTGTTTAGAGAGAATGGTGGCGTCTTAGCATCAATCAAAACTAACTTTAGCTGGAAAACAACATTATTTAGGAGCCGCTATAAAGCCAAAACAATCTGTTACCTTAAATTATGTTTATCTCTGTAAAGCTGCTTTGAAACAATCTACATTGTTAAAAGCGCTATATAAATGAAGATGACTTGACTGTGAGAGAGAGTGTGTGTGTGTGTGAGAGAGTGTGTGTGTGTGTGTGTGCGTGAGAGAGAGTGTGTATGTGTGAGACAGAGTGTGTATGTGTGAGAGTGTGTATGTGTGAGAGAGTGTGAGTGAGAGTGTGTATGTGTGAGAGTGTGTGTGTGTGTGAGACAGTGTGTATATGTGAGAGAGAGAGAGTGTGTGAATGTGTGAGTGTGTGTGTGTGTGGCCTGGTAAACCCTACGTGTCCCCACAAGGATGGCAATATCCGAAATCCTTGTTCGTGTGGGGACATTTTTTGGTCCGCATGAGGAAATCAGCTTATAAATCATACTAAGTGATGTTGTTTGAAAATGTAAAAATGCTGAATGTTTCCTGTGATGGGCAGGTTTAGGAATAGGGTTAGTGTAAGGGAATAGAATATACAGTCTGTACAGTATAAAAATCATTATGTCTATGGAAAGTCCCCATAAAACATGAAAACACAACGTGTGTGTGAGAGAGTTTGTGTGTGTGAGTGTGTGAGAGAGTGTGTGTGTGAGAGAGTGTGTGTATGTGAGTGTGTGTGTGTGTGTATGTGTGAGTGAGTGTGTTTGTGAGAGTGTGTGTGAGTGAGTGTGTGTGTGTGTGTGAGAGAGTGTGTATGTGAGAGAGTGTGTGTGTGTGTGTGTGTGAGAGAGTGTGTGTGTGTGTGTGTGTGTCTGTGTGAGAGAGTGTGTGTTTGACCTCCTGCTGATCCACACACTGAAGAACGTGTTGATTGTGGCTGGTAATAAGAGTAAAACATTCTATGTTTCTGTCATGATGGATAATATTGTCAGGAGAGAACGGATGGTTTGTGTACGTAAAGGTGAGAGATTTATTATTATTATTGCATCCAAAAGCTTTCCATAGAGATTTAAAGAGGAAAAGTGTCATTGGAAGCAGTTCATCTAATGGTGTTTAACATGATGAAAGTCGTCTGGAGTAGAGCCGGATCAGTCTTGTCAGTGTGTGTGTGTGCAGATCATGTTTATATTCAGTGTTTGATTCATTTAAATGCTTGTTCGTCACTTTAAACAAAGTCTGTAGCAAAACTAAAGTCCAGTGTCGGTTCCATTTTTTTCCCTGATCATCTGCTCATGTCTCTAAGAAAATACACTCAGCACTTCTGGAGTCTGCAGTGTGTGTGTGTTTAAAGCTGCCGCTGAACCTCTAATCACTCAAATCACGATAAAGCCGTCAGAAGCAGTGATCTGGAGCTCTTCAGGGGTCAGAGGTCATTCCTGCTGCAGTGCCGGATCAGGACACACAGTGGCGCTGGAGGATCTGCTTTACACACGTCTTCAATCGTGTTTAACTGAAGAACTCTCGTTCAGATGGATTACAAATTTTATATATACACTGTACAGTGGGGGAAATGAAGGGTCATGATTTATATGGTAACTTTATTTTAACAGATAGAGACAGAATATCAACCAGAAAAAAACATTATATAAAAGGTTATAAATAGATTTGCATTTCAGTGAGTGAAATAAGTATTTGATCCCCAAGCAAAGCGTAGTTTAGTACGTGTGGAGAAACCCTGGTTGGTGAGCCGAGGGGAGACGGTTCTTGTAGATGGTCACCAGGTTTACCTCATCTCAGGAGGGGTTCTGGTCCACTCGCCACAGATCCGGTACATATCCCCAGCGGTTCTAAAAGGGTTCTGGTCCACTCGCCACAGATCCGGTACATCTCCACAGCGGTTCTACAGGGTTCTGGTCCACTCGCCACAGATCCGGTACTTCTCCACAGCGGTTCTAAAAGGGTTCTGGTCCACTCGCCACAGATCCGGTACTTCTCCACAGCGGTTCTACAGGGTTCTGGTCCACTCGCCACAGATCCGGTACTTCTCCACAGCGGTTCTAAAAGGGTTCTGGTCCACTCGCCACAGATCCGGTACATCTCCCCAGCGGTTCTACAGGGTTCTGGTCCACTCGCCACAGATCCGGTACTTCTCCACAGCGGTTCTACAGGGTTCTGGTCCACTCGCCACAGATCCGGTACTTCTCCACAGCGGTTCTAAAAGGGTTCTGGTCCACTCGCCACAGATCCGGTACTTCTCCACAGCGGTTCTAAAAGGGTTCTGGTCCACTCGCCACAGATCCGGTACATCTCCCCAGCGGTTCTACAGGGTTCTGGTCCACTCGCCACAGATCCGGTACTTCTCCACAGCGGTTCTACAGGGTTCTGGTCCACTCGCCACAGATCCGGTACTTCTCCACAGCGGTTCTAAAAGGGTTCTGGTCCACTCGCCACAGATCCGGTACATCTCCCCAGCGGTTCTACAGGGTTCTGGTCCACTCGCCACAGATCCGGTACTTCTCCACAGCGGTTCTAAAAGGGTTCTGGTCCACTCGCCACAGATCCGGTACATCTCCCCAGCGGTTCTACAGGGTTCTGGTCCACTCGCCACAGATCCGGTACATATCCCCAGCGGTTCTACAGGGTTCTGGTCCACTCGCCACAGATCCGGTACTTCTCCACAGCGGTTCTACAGGGTTCTGGTCCACTCGCCACAGATCCGGTACATCTCCACAGCGCTTCTACAGGGTTCTGGTCCACAGTGCCAGGGTTAGGGCTGTTCCACAGGCAGCACTCGACAAGCAATCTGTGGGAGCCAGAACTCTTGCTTGGGGATCAAATACTTATTTCACGCAATCTAATGCTAATCAATTTACAACCTCTATATAATGCGTTTTTCTGGATTTTTTGGTTGATATTATTATCTGTTAAAATAAACCTACCATAAAAATAATAGACTCTTCCTTTCTTTTTTAGTGGGCGAACTAACAAAATCAGCAGAGGATCAAATAATTATTTTATAGTCTATATTGAATTCACATGCATGTTTTAAAGATCCTACAGGCACAAATAAATAACATTCAGACAAAATACACTAGGAATATTTGAGCTTTATTGAAAACCACCAAACATGCAAAACTTATCAACTTCCATTTTTCCATCTAAAACACACACTCATCTGTTCCACTAAAACATCTGTGTGAGAAACAGTCCATCATCCAACATGCTTCTGACCTCCTGACCTCGTCCCATTAAAGACAGTTATGATTACGCTACACACAGTTATGACTACACTACGGAATGCTGGGTAAAGAGAAGCGTTCAAGCTCTTCCTCTACACTGAGGCATGCTGGGTAAAGCGTGTTCTACTCGGTGCACAGGACCGCGACCCCGCGCTCGTAGAAGTGATGCGGGTCTTCCTTGGTGGCGATGTCAAAGTCAACGGTGAAGATGAGGTCGGCCCGCGTGAAGTTCAGATACACAGGCAGTGTGACCTGCAGAGAGAGAGAGAGAGAGAGAGAGAGAGAGTGTGTGTGTGAGAGATTGAGTGAGTGAGACCTGTGTGTGTGTGTGTGTGTGTCTCCACTCACCATGTTCCTCTTCTCGCTGTTGCTCTGCTTCATCCAGCGTAGTTGTGTCAGCGGGAGGTCAGTGGAGATGGTGGTGGACAGAGAGAGCTTGTTGTTCGCACACACGGCTCCCTGCAGCTTCAGACCTACACACACACACACACACACACACACACACACACACACACACACACACACACGCGCACGCACGTCAGCAGAGCTCCCTCAGACGCCTTTTTAACCTTTGGCTTCCTTATAGTTATGAGTTACACACTCACTCTCACACACACACAATCACTCTCTCACTGTCACACACACACACACTCTCGCACTCACTCTCGCACTCACTCACTCGCACTCAATCACACGCACTCAATCACACGCACTCAATCACACGCACTCAATCACACGCACTCAATCACACGCACTCAATCACTCACACACACACACAATCTCTCACTCATCTCACTCACACACTCTCTCACTCACTCTCACTCACACACTCATCTTACTCACTCTCTCTCACACACACACACTCAAATTCAAATTCGCTTTATTGGCATGAATGTGTAAAATAGAACAATATTGCCAAAGCAATAGACATATACAAACATAGAGATAAATACAAGTGAACATAATACAAAAATAATAAAAAAAGCAAACAATCAAAATAATTATTATTTGAACTTTTGTACAATTATTTATCCATCTGAGGTTCCACTGGTTGTCCTCATTTCATGGCATGAGGAGATATATTTTGCAGCAATGATTTCACATTTGGGCATTTCTCCCAGTAAATATGGGATTTTCTGTATGTCGGATATGGATTCGAATTCAGGGTATATTTGAGAAATGGATGTAAAGTGTTTTTGTCTTAGTGTTTGGTGCATGAGGTTAGAAAGTGCAGCTGTCTCGACTCACACTCTCCCTCACACACTCTCCCTCACACACTCTCCCTCACACACTCTCCCTCACACACTCTCCCTCACACACTCTCCCTCACACACTCTCCCTCACACACTCACCCTCACACACTCACCCTCACACACTCACCCTCACACACTCACCCTCACACACTCACCCTCACACACTCACCCTCACACACTCACCCTCACACACTCACACTCACTCTCACACACTCACTCACACTCACTCTCACACACTCACTCACACTCACTCTCTCACTCACTCACACTCACTCTCTCTCACACTCTCACACACTCTCTCTCACTCACTCTCTCACTCACTCACACTCACTCTCTCACTCACTCACACTCACTCTCTCACTCACTCACACTCACTCTCTCACTCACTCACACTCTCACACTCTCACACTCTCTCACACTCTCTCACTCACTCACACACTCACTCTCACACACTCACTCTCACACACTCACTCTCTCACTCACTCACACTCTCTCACACTCTCTCACTCACTCACACTCTCTCACTCACTCACACACACTCACTCTCACACACTCACTCTCACACACTCACTCTCACACACTCACTCTCACACTCACTCTCTCACTCACACTCACTCACTCTCACTCACTCTCTCACTCACACTCACTCTCTCACTCACACTCTCTCACACTCTCTCACTCTCTCACACTCTCTCACTCACTCACACTCTCTCACTCACTCACACTCACACACACTCACACACACTCACTCTCACACACTCACTCTCACACACTCACTCTCACACACTCACTCTCACACACTCACTCTCACACACTCACTCTCACACACTCACTCTCACACACTCACTCTCACACACTCACTCACACACACTCTCACACACACTCTCACACACACTCTCACACACACTCTCACACACACACACACTCTCACACACTCACTCTCACACACTCTCACACACTCACTCTCACACTCTCACACACTCACTCTCACACACTCACTCACACACACACTCTCACACACACACTCTCACACACTCACTCTCACACACACTCTCACACACTCACTCTCACACACTCACTCTCACACACTCACACTCACACTCACTCTCACACACACACTCTCACACACTCACTCTCACACACTCACTCTCACACACTCACTCTCACACACTCACACTCACTCACACTCACTCACTCACACACTCACACTCTCTCACTCACTCACACTCACTCACTCACTCACTCACACTCACTCACTCACACTCACTCACACTCACTCACACACTCACTCACACTCACTCACACACTCACTCACACTCACTCACACACTCACTCACACTCACTCACACTCACTCACACTCACTCACTCTCTCACACTCTCTCACTCACTCACTCTCTCACACTCTCTCACTCACTCACACTCTCTCACTCACTCACACTCACTCACTCACACTCACTCACACTCACTCACACTCACTCACTCACTCTCTCACACTCTCTCACACACTCACACTCTCTCACACACTCACACTCTCTCACTCACTCACTCACACTCACTCTCTCACTCACTCACACTCTCTCACACTCTCTCACTCACTCACTCTCACACACTCACTCTCACACACTCACTCTCACACACTCACTCTCACACACTCACTCTCACACACTCACTCTCACACACTCACTCTCACACACACTCTCACACACACACTCTCACACACACACTCTCACACACACACTCTCACACACACACTCTCACACACACACTCACTCTCACACACTCACTCTCACACACTCACTCTCACACACTCACTCTCACACACTCACTCTCACACACTCACTCTCACACACTCACTCTCACACACTCACTCTCACACACTCACTCTCACACACTCACTCTCACACACTCACTCTCACTCTCACACACTCACTCACACACACTCACTCACACACTCACTCACACTCACTCTCACACACTCACTCTCACACACTCACTCTCACACACTCACTCTCACACACTCACTCTCACACACTCACTCTCACACACTCACTCACACTCTCTCACTCACTCACACTCACTCACACTCTCTCACTCACTCACACTCTCACACACTCTCTCACTCACTCACACTCTCACACACTCACTCTCACACACTCACTCTCACACACTCACTCACTCACACTCACACTCACTCACTCACACTCACTCACACTCTCTCACTCACTCACACTCACTCACTCTCTCACACTCTCTCACACACTCACACTCTCTCACACACTCACACTCTCTCACTCACACACTCACACTCTCTCACACACTCACACTCTCTCACTCACACACTCTCACACTCTCTCACACACTCACTCACACTCACTCACACTCACTCACACTCACTCACACTCACTCACACTCACTCACACTCACTCACACTCACACTCACTCACTCACTCACACTCACTCACACTCTCTCACTCACACACTCACTCACACACTCACTCACACACTCACTCACACACTCACACTCACACACACACTCACACACACACTCACACACACACTCACACACTCACTCACACACTCACTCACACACTCACACACTCACACACTCACACTCACACACTCACACTCACACACTCACACTCACACACTCACACACTCACACACTCACACACTCACACTCACACTCACACTCTCTCACACTCTCACACTCTCACACTCACTCACACTCACTCACACTCACTCACTCACTCACACTCACCCTTGATGCCGAAGCTGCAGGCGTCGAGCGCTGCTCCCTGTGCTGATGTGACGTTGACCTCGAGACACAGCTCCTCCAGAGACCAGCTGTTGGCCTGAGCCACGTACTGGCGAGTGGCAGTGATGTAGGCCTCGGGCACGAACAGGCTCCCCAGGGTCACATGGATGTTCTGTAGAACGACACATTCAGCATCACACCCAGTGGAGGAAACATACGCCAATGTGCTCTCTAACCATAAACATTTCAAAATAACTTCCCAATCTCCGTTACTTTTAATTCATTTTACACACAAAAAAGTCTTCACCACTTGATCACGACCACTAGAATATGGAAACAACTTTTGCTGTTCCTTCCGATTATAAATGACGTTCTTCCTCAGTGTTTATCTCGTTTGCGGAAACAAAACAAGACTTAATATCTTCAGTCCTTTTGCTTCTCCAGTAAATATATCTTGATCTTGATATATCTTGAAACCAGACATCATTTAATGCTCTGCGTTTATGAACGGAACACTTTTCGGCTGAGCACTATTGTGGTTGTGTTTTTAGTTGTTTTCATCATGTGCTGTGTTGTGTTGGACACCTTGAGCTCTTTAGCGCCCCCAGTGGCCGCCCCCTGTGAGATCTGCTGCAGCTGCTGGATCCTCTCGCTGAAGTCCGACACCCACTGGATCACAGTCATGGCCGCCGGGACGGTGTAGCGACACCAGCTGCGCGGGAGGATGCCTGAGGAAACAGGACAGGGTTGGTGACGAGAGCGAGGGGTCAGAGCGAGGGGTCAGGGGTCAGAGCGAGGGGTCAGGGGTCAGCTACCTTTGACCAGGTCGTTGATGAGCGTGCGCAGGTCGTTGGTCTGCTTCTTCTTGCCCTCACACACCTGAACCACATCCGTCAGATCCTGACGCACGTCCTGCAGCATCCGAGACCCCATCTTCACCTCACGCTCGAAGAAGCGGAACAGCGGGTCCTGTGGAGGAACACATCATGAGGAGGGTGTGTGTGTGTGTGTGTGTGTGTGTGTGTGATCCCCATCTTCACCTCACGCTCAAAGACGCAGGTCCTGTGGAGGAACAGTTAATGTTCATTGATTTTTGAGTTTATAGTTTTGCATGTAAGGACACTGATTCCAGGTATCCTGAGAGGATGGGCATGTGTATTAAATCACCGCACTGTGTGCACGTTCACTAGCGTGTTTCAAAAGTGTGATAAGATTTGCTCGAACGGACCAATTATCTGTGCAATACTGAAGCCCGGTTTATTTATAATATCCCTGATGTGAGTAGAGTAAGCTGGTTCCCCAAGGATTCAACCCCAATGAAGACGAAAACGTTCATTTTTTGGTTGTCATACTCATATTAAGTTACAATTAAAGTTACCGAGTCCATGCTAATGTACAAACCTAAATAGCTAACCGTCTTCACATCATGTAAACTGTTTCTCCAAGCTTTGGAGAAAAGCCTGACTGTGATCAGGGTGAGCTGCAGAAACCCCCGAGGCCCTTCCCAGCATACCTTGATGTTCTCCACGGTGCGCTTGAGCGGGCTGACGGCCTCGGGGATCAGCAGGAGCCAGTTGCGAGCGGTGGACAGGAGCGTTCTCATCCAGGCCGGCTGAGCGTCAGTCGAGGACGTCGAGCGCTTCTTCTCCGTCTCGTACGCCAGATCATCCTCGTCCTCCAACATCTGCATCTTCAACAGCTTCCCCATCATGTCAATGCCTGAGTGCGAGGGACAAGCCCACAGGAAGTGAGGTGTGCGCGGGACACGCCCACAGGAAGTGAGGTGTGCGAGGGACACGCCCACAGGAAGTGAGGTGCGCGAGGGACACGCCCACAGGAAGTGAAGGAGGGAGATCAAATTAACAGCTGGACAAACTTGCATATTCAAGCACTGTGTTGTTAATAAAGAGGTTAAAGTGCAGAAAAGCAGCAGCAACGGCTTGCAACGTCTGCGCTAGGGCTGTCAAATAAAAATTTGAATTTCGAATATTTGTCAAATAAAATAAAGCTTCAAATTCAAATGCAAAAACTGTGCATTCGAATTTTTGGTGTGTTGAGAGGCGCGCTAGACACGATGATGATGATGACGTAACGGACGCGGTTTGTTTTAGTTAGCTTTAAAAATTGGTGCAACGACACTTGACCAATCCTGCACATCGGTCAGAGCTGAGTGTGTGTGTTCATCAGCTCAAACAGTCAACAGAAAGCGCTCAGCATGAGAGTGTGTGTGTGTGTGTGTGTGTGATCATCAGCTGAAAAAGTCAACAGAAAGCGCTCAGCATGAGAGTGTGTGTGTGAGAGAGTGCTGGGAACACTGAGCGAGTGCTGATTTCTGTTGACAATCAAGCTGTGTTTTTGATGATCAATATGTAGATATAGCGAGTAGAAGGGTGTGTGTGTGTGTGTGTGATGATCAATAGTAGATGTAGTGAGCAGAAGTGTGTGTGATGATCAATAGTAGATGTAGTGAGCAGAAGTGTGTGTGTGTGTGATGATCAATAGTAGATGTAGTGAGCAGAAGTGTGTGTGTGTGTGTGATGATCAATAGTAGATGTAGTGAGCAGAAGTGAGTGTTTCTGAATGCCAGTTTGCTGTTGTGTGTTCATGTAGTTCATTACGCTGTGTGTTGAAGTGTGTTTTCTTCAAATTTTGATAATGCATTTCGACAGCCCTAGTCTGCACTGACACTGATAATACATGAGTTTATGTGAGAAAAGAGAGAGCGAGAGTGTGTGTGAGAGCGAGAGTGTGTGTGAGAGAGAGCGAGAGTGTGTGAGAGAGAGAGCGAGAGTGTGTGAGAGAGAGAGCGAGAGTGTGTGAGAGAGAGAGCGAGAGTGTGTGAGAGAGAGAGCGAGAGTGTGTGAGAGAGAGAGAGCTAGAGTGTGTGAGAGAGAGAGAGCTAGAGTGTGTGTGTGAGAGAGAGCGAGAGTGTGTGTGTGAGAGAGAGAGAGAGTGTGTGTGTGTGAGAGAGAGAGAGAGTGTGTGTGTGTGAGAGAGAGCGAGAGTGTGTGTGTGAGAGAGAGCGAGAGTGTGTGCGTGAGAGAGAGCGAGAGTGTGTGCGTGAGAGAGAGCGAGAGTGTGTGCGTGAGAGAGAGCGAGAGTGTGTGTGTGTGAGAGAGAGCGAGAGTGGGTGTGAGAGAGTGAGTGTGTGTGAGGGGCGAGAGAGAGAGAGTGAGTGTGTGAGGGCAGAGAGAGAGCGAGAGAGTGTGTGAGAGAGCGAGTGTGTGTGAGAGCGAGAGAGCGAGAGTGTGTGTGTGTGGAGAGAGCGAGAGAGTGAGAGCGAGAGTGTGTGAGTGGAGAGAGAGAGCGAGAGAGTGTGTGAGAGAGCGAGTGTGTGTGAGAGCGAGAGCGAGAGTGTGTGTGAGTGGAGAGAGCGAGAGAGTGAGAGCGAGAGTGTGTGAGGAGAGAGAGAGTGAGAGAGAGAGCGAGAGAGTGTGTGAGGGGCGAGAGAGAGTGTGTGTGAGTGGAGAGAGAGAGCGAGAGTGTGTGTGGGAGAGGAGAGAGAGCGAGAGACAGAGAGTGTGTGAGAGGGGAGAGAGAGCGAGAGAGAGTTAGAGCGAGAGAGAGCGAGAGTGTGTGTGGGAGAGGAGAGAGAGCGAGTGTGTGAGAGGGGAGAGAGAGCGAGAGAGTTAGAGCGAGAGTGTGTGTGGGAGAGGAGAGAGAGCGAGAGTGTGTGTGGGAGAGGAGAGAGAGCGAGTGTGTGAGAGGGGAGAGAGAGCGAGAGAGAGTGTGTGAGAGGGGAGAGAGAGCGAGAGAGAGTGTGTGTGTGTGTGAGAGGAGAGAGCGAGTGTGTGAGAGAGGAGAGGGAGCGAGTGTGTGAGAGAGGAGAGCGAGAGAGAGAGGAGAGAGAGCGAGAGAGAGAGAGTGAGTGTGTGTGTGAGAGCGCTCGTACCCTGAGTGGTGAGCAGGACCTTCTCTGCGTTACTCGGCAGCCCGAGCCATGATGGAGTCTGAGTGTCCGGCAGCAGCTCCACCCAGTGGATGAACTCCTCACGCCTGACACACACACACACACACACACACACACACACACACACACACACACACACACACAAGGTCATTCACCAGCGCCTCGTACAGCACTGACTGCGTCACAGGAATAACCATGTTTATGTTTCAAAATTCATTTATGAAACTATTTCACATTCTGCAGTAAAGCAGCTCTACAGAAGACGAGCCATTGTTCAGAGAAACTCAGATCAGTGTTGCTTCGGCTCAGTAACTCCACAGAACACACTGGAGTCAGTCTACCCCAGAATTAGATCTGATTCAGCGGTTCGCCACAGGTGACAACACGCTTCACTGGGGCTGTGAAGGAGCGGCACAAACAAGTCAGAATAAATGTTAGAGGAGATTATTCTGTGTTAGGGCTGAAACGATTATTGTCGACAATAAAAAATTATCGACAAAATATTTGTTGTCGAGTAGTCGTTTGATCTCACGTGGCCTAATGTAAGGGCCTGCAATAGCGGTTCGACCTCTACGGTGCTGTAGCGCTAGAGTCTAATGCAGCCCTTACAAATGCTATTGCGGTAGAAGAAAAAAGCGCGAAATATGACGGAGTGCAAACGAATCCGAACTAGCTGGTGTGTGAAAGTTTCACAAAGCTTCAAACCAAGAATGCTGTCGTGTGCAATACATGCAAGGCGTCACTCGCTTCTCACGGGAGCACAACATGCATGTTAAAGCACTTAAAGAGGAAACACCCCGGGGGCACAAGAGGAGCCGGTGAGAGGAATGTTCTCCAGCTGGAGCTAAATAACTAGCAGTACATCTCTTTATTAGAGAATGCAATACAACTAACAATAGTAATAATATTAACAATAATAATATAATTACAGTAATGTGATGATTTATTTTCGCATAGAATAAAGCTTGATCGAGCTTAGGCTGTTTTTATTATTGTAAAAGTATTACGGTCTTATCACTTCTCTGTATTTTGTTCCATATTCATGAAGACTTACAAAAAGTGACGTTATGAAGAATATCATGTCAATTACTTTCTCATTCTGTAAATTAAAAGGTAACAATTAAAAGAATGTCTCTGTCAGCTCAATTGTCATTTTTATATTCTTTTTTTTTATATATACTTATAATAATTGTTTGCAGATAAAGTTTGTCTGTAATGCAGCTGATTACTTTTTTTATTATTTTTTTTATTGAAAGAGAACAGAAAATTTAAACAATGCTTAGAGAGCATTTGTGGGTGATTTGAGTTGAACCGAAATCTGAAAACTTAAAAGAGAATGACCTGTTTAGTTGGCTCAAAGTTCATTAAAACAACCATTTCAAAAGCTGAAGTGATTTTCTTTTTTTTATATTATAGTTACAATATGTATAACTCCGTGTTTTAAGTAATTGAAAAAGCTGAATAATCGCTCCAAACTTACTGATTAGTCGGTGAAATAATCGGGGATTAGCCGATTAATCGTTCTAATAATCGTTAGATTAATCGATTATCAAAATAACCGTTTGTTGCAGCCCTATTCTGTGATCCCAGAGTTCCTGGCAGAACCAGCGAGCGAGTGGAGATGCGAGCTCTGTGGAGTGCAGGAGTGGTTATACACACCTCATGCAGACAGGACTGACGGCTGATTGGATTATTTGAACATGCAACTCACAAACTTTGTTTAATAAAACATAATTTACTGATGTTTGGTGACCTTTCACAGGCAGAATCTGTTTCATGTGAAATAGACAAAGATTTCACATCGTTGCAGTTGTTTGTGTAAATTTGCCACTTTGACTATTTAAGTGTTTCTATTCACTGAACTATTGTCCTCTGTAGAGCTGCTATAGCTGAACTGAAATCAATCCACAATTGATGAACTTTACACTGTTATTGAGCTGAGCCGAATCAACACTGATCTGAGTTTGAGTCTCATATCTGATGACGTTTCATCACTGATTCTGTTATCACTGTGAAGCTGCACTGTATAAAGCGCTGTAGAGATGAATGTGCAGAAACGCCAGGGTTAGACTGACCGGATGCCGTCGGGCATCTTGATGTCCTTGTGCCCGTCCACTTTGAGCGCCAGCTTGAACTCGCTGTCGAAGCTGCTGGTGGTGAAGAGCCGGTCCAGGAACGTGTTCAGGAGCCGCTGGTCAAACTCGTTATCGATGCGCCCACCGTAGATCGACTGCGCCATCAGAGTCTTCAGAGCCGCCCACGGGATCTTATCAGGAGAGATGTTCTGCCGACCCTGAGGAGAGCGACAGGTGTTACACACACTCCCTCCCTCCCTCCCTCCCACACTCCCTCCCTCCCACACTCCCTCCCTCCCACACTCCCTCCCTCCCTCACTCTCACACTCCCTCCCTCTCACTCTCACACTCCCTCCCTCTCACTCTCACACTCCCTCCCTCTCACTCTCACACTCCCTCCCTCTCACTCTCACACTCCCTCCCTCTCACTCTCACACTCCCTCCCACTCTCACACTCCCTCACTCTCACACTCCCTCACTCTCACACTCCCTCACTCTCACACTCCCTCACTCTCACACTCTCACACTCCCTCACTCTCACACTCCCTCACTCTCACACTCCCTCACTCTCACTCTCACACTCCCTCACTCTCACACTCCCTCCCTCCCACTCCCTCCCTCCCACTCTCACACTCCCTCCCTCCCACTCTCACACTCCCTCCCTCTCACACTCCCTCCCCCTCCCACACTCCCACACTCCCTCACTCCCACACTCCCTCACTCCCACACTCCCTCACTCCCTCACTCTCACACTCCCTCACTCTCACACTCCCTCACTCTCACACTCCCTCACTCTCACACTCCCTCACTCTCACACTCCCTCACTCACACTCCCTCCCACTCCCTCCCTCCCACTCTCACACTCCCTCCCTCTCACACTCCCTCCCTCTCACACTCCCTCCCTCTCACACTCCCTCCCTCTCACACTCCCTCCCTCTCACACTCCCTCACTCTCACACTCCCTCACTCTCACACTCCCTCACTCTCACACTCCCTCACTCCCTCACTCTCACACTCCCTCACTCTCACACTCCCTCACTCTCCCTCACTCTCACACTCCCTCACTCTCACACTCCCTCACTCTCACACTCCCACACTCCCTCACTCTCACACTCTCTCACACTCCCTCACACTCCCTCACTCTCACACTCCCTCCCTCCCACTCCCTCCCTCCCACTCTCACACTCCCTCCCTCTCACTCCCACACTCTCACTCCCACACTCACTCCCTCCCTCCCTCACTCTCACACACACTCCCTCACTCTCACACACACTCTCACTCTCACACACTCCCTCACTCTCTCACTCTCACACACACTCCCTCACTCTCTCACTCTCACACACACTCCCTCACTCTCTCACTCTCACACACTCCCTCACTCTCGCACTCTCACTCCCTCACTCTCACACGCACTCCCTCACTCTCAGACACACTCCCTCACTCTCAGACACACTCCCTCACTCTCAGACACACTCCCTCACTCTCAGACACACTCCCTCACTCTCAGACACACTCCCTCACTCTCAGACACACTCCCTCACTCTCAGACACACTCCCTCACTCTCAGACACACTCCCTCACTCTCAGACACACTCCCTCACTCTCAGACACACTCCCTCACTCTCAGACACACTCCCTCACTCTCAGACACACTCCCTCACTCTCACACTCCCACACACACACACACACACTCTCTCTCTCACACACACACACACACACACACTCACTCACCTTCGCCGTATCATCCAGCCAGGTGTCGATGGTGTCGCAGGCGGAGCGCAGGTCAGACTCTCCGAACTCATATTTCTTGGACCAGCCGAGCGGAGCGTAACGGAGCCGCTCCTGGATGACGGCGTGGAACCAGGCCAGGAGGAAGTAGAGGCGCGCGCGCTCGTTCGGGGACTGAGAGAAGAACAACAGCAGGATGATGAACATGTGACAACAAACACTTGATCAGATTAATCTGAAGACGATGAATAAGATAAACCCCCCCACACACACGATTCAACGGTCAGTCGACTATACGAAAGACTTGACGATTCTATCACCCCTATCTTTAACATTTACATTTATTAATTTAGCAGACGCCTTTAACCAAAGCGACTTACGGATGAGAAAAACAACTTCAAGAGGCAATAAAAACAGAGCCAGTAACAGTTTCAGACATATCTATTAAATACCTATATATGGATTTACTGAGCATGTTTGCTCATCATTTAAAGAGACATGCACCAGGACGGGTCGCTGTGAGCAGAGCTGTTCTTGAGGAGGTAAAGGCTGTTGTTTTACACAACCATTGAGGAATTTTAAACACAGTATGTTACAAACTTTACACAAAGACCCTAAAGAATCACGCCAACTTGTGCAAAATGGGCATCCGGCGGCCCCTTTAAACCCAAGTCCTTCACAAATGCACAATATGTACACAAATATCTTGTATCGAATGGTTAAGCACATGGCCTAATATAAAGCGTGACCCAAACAATCACTCTTTCTCCTATTAAGAGAAATAAGTGTGTTAAAATAATGCAGTTTTTGTCCATTTCGGATCAGATGTGCTCGGCTGCGCAGATATAGATCAGATCCCGCAGATATAGATCAGATCCCGCAGATATAGATCAGATCCCGCAGATATAGATCAGATCCCGCAGATATAGATCAGATCAGATCCCACAGATATAGATCAGATCAGATCCCGCAGATATAGATCAGATCCCGCAGATATAGATCAGATCCCGCAGATATAGATCAGATGTGTTTCTGCACACTCACCTTACACATGCGCGCCACAGGAATATTGCTGAAGGTGCGCAGCATGTTGGCCTTCATACCCGGAGGAGGCTCGAACACGAAGATACGCCCGGCACGCAGCAGGTTCACCGGCACCTGAGGGACAACATCAACATCAGATGAAGCGTTCATGACACGTGACACAGACGAGCACAGGAAGTGATGCGGGACCTTTGGGTTGATCTCCATGGTGAGGAAGAGCCGGAAACTGGCGTGCGGTTGCATAGAGTGGAGTTTCTTCTCCAGCTGCATCAGCCAACCAGGAGCCAGATGCACGTTCTCCAGCATCACCCACCTGAAACACACACACACACACGCACGCGTGAGAGCAGCTCGTAAGCGCCGGAGGAGTGTGCGCTGGTTGAACGCTCGCTCACCTGCCCGACTTCACCGCTGTGTTGATGTCTCGGTCCGCCTTATTAAACCCTTCAGCAGAACCTGGAGACGGACAAACAAGAGTTCAGTTTATGTTTGCGAACACTTTACTATATGCAAAATCATGTTAGTGCATTAAATAATATTAACAGATTCAACTGATAAATAATATGTTAGTAAATGTTAGAATAAATAAAAGTATTTCATTGTTAGGTCATGTTAACTTGTGGAAGTTTGTGTCTGTCACAGAATAAAACATTTTTAAAAGATAATTGTAAATTCTTTTTATATCAGCAAGTTTATATCTTACAGTTTAGACTATTTCTCAGAATTGCATGTTATGAAGACTTTCTCGCAATTGCAGCTTTATATCTTTTCTCAGAATTGTGAGATATAAAGTCCTATTCATATCATGCCATTCTGAGATAAAATGTCCGAATTGTGACAAAATCGCTTTTTTATTCCCAGGTGGAAACAAGCTTCCACTGTTGAATCCAGTGTTATATCTACATGTGTGTGTTTGTGAGGTCTCACCGATGGAGATGGAAGTGATGTGTTTGTTCTGCTCGGCGGCGAGATCCCTCACTAGACCGCTAGCATCGTACCCGGGCACAGAACACATCAGCACCGGCGTCCCCGGCTTCACCTGCGCACACACACACAGACGAGCAATGAAGCAGGAGCTGCGTCTCTCACTCACACACACGAGTACTGAAGCAGGAGCCGTTCACGTCTCACACACACACACACACACACACACACGAGTACTGAAGCAGGAGCCGTTCGCGTCTCACACACACACACACACACACGAGTACTGAAGCAGGAGCCGTTCGCGTCTCACACACACACACACACACACACGAGTACTGAAGCAGGAGCCGTTCGCGTCTCTCACACACACACACACACACGAGTACTGAAGCAGGAGCCATTCGCGTCTCACACACACACACAGACACACACAGACATGAGCACTGAAGCAGGAGCTGCGTCTCTCACTCACACACACACACACACACACACTGAAGTAGGAGCCGTTCGCGTCACACACACGCCTCTTACCTCGCTGTCCACGATGTTGGCCAGGTCCAGCGGCTGATCGATGATGGCCATGAAGTTTTCTCCCAGGATTTTGGACACAAAGATGTGCGACATGGCCAGCAGACGATCGGGTCTGAACGCCTGGATCAGCAGCAGCTGGTGCACGGCCTGACCAATCAGAGCTGAGGACACACACGCACACGTGTCACTTCTGCAGGCGCTCACAGGACCTCATCTTTATTTATATATCGCAGCACAGAGTGTTTCAAAGCAGCTTTACAAAGATAACAGGAAAATAATGCAAAACTTGTTTATGCAAAGAAGAAAATAGCGTCAGTCCAGCTTAAGTTCAGTGATTAATTTTTGTTGTAAAAAGTTTCGTTCATTTATATTTATATTTATGTATATATATATATATATATATATATTTATATATATATATATATATATATATATATATATATATATATATAGCCAGCCACTCTACAGAAACAGTGATGTCATCGTCAGCTCAGTTCAGACCTCATTTAATGCTGTCAATGCAGGAGATCAATGATATTTTTGAATATTAAATGTGTCATTATCACTGAACTCACTGGACGCCTTCTCTTCGCTCCACAGGTACGGCACCGACAGCTCAGGTGAGTTGCTCTCCAGCCACATGAAGAATTGCTGGAACACAGAAGGGGTCAGAGAGAGGTCAGGTGATCAGAGAGGGGTCAGAGGTCAGAGAGGGGTCGGGGGCGCTGTGTGAGCTCAGACTGAGCGCTGCTCACCTCATCCGCCTGGACGGTGGACACCAGGTCTCTGAAGGCAGGCACTCGGCTGAGGCGCACCATGGCTTCAGCCTGCTCTCCGCTCAGACCCGTGACCTTCGGCACACTCGCCCCGCTCAACACGATCTCCTTCCCACGCAAGTAGTGCTGGAACTCTGCGTCGTACGAGGGTTCGCTGGGAGACAAGACATTTTATCAATAATGATAATTAGACTATATTTTTCTGAGTGCTTTTATTGTGCTGGTACCGGTGCAGGTTCCGGACTGCCGTGGACCGCTGACTCACAACGTTTGATAATTCTTCATATTCTATATGCTGGTCAGTTTGCAGCAGTATCATCTTTTCCAATAAGATTAAATTGATTTTTAAAATGTAATTCACTTAATATTAACTTGTTTATTGAACTGTTGTATAAAATCACCTTCACATTTGTAATAGTGCTGATATTTGGAGAAAGAACAGCACTCTTCGTGTGATATTGATGAACTATATTAAATGATATAAAAATAAAAGACATGCAGAGGTATTTTTTCCCATTATCTTGAATATTAAGGGCATTATAAATGGATTTTATAACCCTAACCCTAACTAAATCACGCAGTAAAAGCGTGCACTAGCCCAAGCGCTCTAGTCTATACTGATATCGCACACCCCAATTCAAACTCTTCATTAAAGGGGTCATAGGATGCAAAATTCACTTGTATATGGTGTTTGCAAATGGATGTGTGTTTGCAGTGTGTGGACAACCAACATATAGTGAAAAAAATCCATTCAATCCTTTTTTAATCCTCAAAAAGCCTAAATACTCAATCAAGCCGTTTGGATTTTCTGAGCAATATGATGTCATAATACTCATGCTCCGCCCACAACCGCTGACGGACGGAGCATTAATGATCTGAGAGTACCTGTGCTTAACAGCAGAGCATTAATGATCTGAGAGTACCTGTGCTTAACAGCAGAGCATTAATGATCTGAGGGTACCTGTACTTAACAGCTGAGCATTAATGATCTGAGAGTACCTGTGCTTAACAGCAGAGCATTAATGATCTGAGGGTACCTGTGCTTAACAGCAGAGCATTAATGATCTGAGGGTACCTGTGCTTAACAGCAGAGCATTAATGATCTGAGAGTACCTGTGCTTAACAGCAGAGCATTAATGATCTGAGGGTACCTGTGCTTAACAGCAGAGCATTAATGATCTGAGAGTACCTGTGCTTAACAGCTGAGCATTAATGATCTGAGGGTACCTGTGCTTAACAGCTGAGCATTAATGATCTGAGAGTACCTGTGCTTAACAGCTGAGCATTAATGATCTGAGGGTACCTGTGCTTAACAGCAGAGCATTAATGATCTGAGGGTACCTGTGCTTAACAGCTGAGCATTAATGATCTGAGGGTACCTGTGCTTAACAGCAGAGCATTAATGATCTGAGGGTACCTGTGCTTAACAGCTGAGCATTAATGATCTGAGAGTACCTGTGCTTAACAGCTGAGCATTAATGATCTGAGGGTACCTGTGCTTAACAGCTGAGCATTAATGATCTGAGAGTACCTGTGCTTAACAGCTGAGCATTAATGATCTGAGGGTACCTGTGCTTAACAGCTGAGCATTAATGATCTGAGGGTACCTGGTCAGGCCCTTCAGGTTGATGCGGGCAAGCAGCACAGCGAACGTGATGTGGTCTTGATGCAACATTCCTCGAGCCACTCGGTTGAACGCGCCCTACAGAGGAAAACCACCACACTTTCAGACATGTCCTGAATAAAGGCCCTTTCACAGCAAAGCAAAGAGATCATGATGCATGAAGCCGCTCATTAGTTCAGTAATGAAATCTGTTCTCTGTGGTCATCTGTGGATCTCTGTACGGTTTCATGTGTTCACTGTTGCTGTATTTAAGTTTATTGCCCTATAAGCATTATTTCATGGCAGATAAAAATTAAACATTTAACATATCATTAATACTATATAATAAAAACAAAATGGCAAAACTTCACAATAAGGTTCATTAGTTAACATTAATGTATTTACTAACATGAACTAACAATGAGATCTATTATAGTATTAATTCATCTTTGTTAATGTTAGTTAATAAAAATACAGCTGTTCATTGTTTGTTCATGTTAGTTCACGGTGCATTAACTAATGTTAACAAATACAACTTTTGATTTCAATAATGTATTAGTACATGTTGAAATTAATATTACTTATGATTAATAAATGCTGAAGTATTGTTCATGCTTAGTTCATGTTAACTAAGGTACCGTATTGTAAAGTGTTACCACAAACATTTGATTAAATCCAGGTTTATTGAAGCGCAGCAGCAAAAGAAACAGGAACAGTGTTTGCAGGATTAACGGTTGCAGGGTCATGTTTGTGGGAGTGATGATCTCGCCTCACCTGGAACAGGTCTTTGGTGATGTGCGTCAGGCGCTGCGTGTGGTCGCTCACGCTCTTCAGGTTCGGGTTCTCGTACAGCACGGTGTGGTAGATGTCCAGGAAGAAGTGCAGCGAGTACTGGTAGAGGAAGTGCATCTGCAGCGCACGACAGATCCAACATGAGGAGCAGTTCTCGTTACAGGAACCGCAGTGACGTAATCAGGTTACTTTTTCACATTTATTGACTGACAGCTCTCCTGTCCTCATGTTGAGACAAATTGTAAGTGCAGAGGCGTGTGTGTTTGTGTGTATAAACATGATGGTTATTGGGGTTCTTAACTAAATGTGTGCGTGCATTTACTCATCTCACTTGCACAAAAGATTCATTATTCCTCAAAATGAATAAAATCAGTGAAATGCAAAATCAGAATAATACGCAAACCTCTAATAATTGAATGTGTTAAATAAAAAAAAATATTTGTATGGATTTAATCTCACTTTATTGACCAATGTATCTGCCGCTGATCTTCGATAATTGAGTTAAACCATAAGCAAAAATGATATTTCAATTTTGGTCTGAAAGGGCCTTTACATTTGCCCCAAAACAATTTTTTGTTATAAAAAAACAAAAAAAGCCCAGCCCAGGTGAGAAAAAGTAACGTAACGCATTACTTTTCTTAAAAAGTAACTAACACAATTAGTTACTTTTTAAGGGAGTAACGCAATATCGTAATTAATTACTTTTCACAGTAACTTTCCCCAACACTGATGAAGAGACACACACACGAGAAGGTGTGTGACCTGGTTGGGCGCCTCCATGGTGAAGTAGATGCTGCTGCAGGCCGAGGCCAGACACACACACACACACACCTGGTTGAGCGCCTCCAAGGTGAAGTAGATGCTGCTGCAGGCCGAGGTCAGGGACACACACACACACACACACACACCTGGTTGAGCGCCTCCATGGTGAAGTAGATGCTGCTGCAGGCCGAGGCCAGGGACAGGTACTGCTGCGACACCGACTCCACCTCCTGCATCACGATGTCGGTCTCCTCCACCTTCCTCGTCACCTCCGCCGCTTCCTTCTTCAGGTTCTCTAGGGTCGTGATGATGGTGTCGTCGTCCAGGATACGACCCTTGACCTCGTTCAGGGCCTGCAGGAGAGACTTCTCCAGCTGACGCAGACGCAGCTGGAACTCACCTGAGCGGACCCAACACACACGTCACCTTTCACTCCACTACAGCATAACAGTTCAAATACTCGTTTCTCTGAACACTTCTACAGCCAGTTATTCTACTCTGAAATGTGACAATTTTCATTGTCAATTGCGCTCGTTCCTGTTGTGTATCCTCAGACTGGCAACCGCGCGTGTGTGTGTGTGTATGTGTGTGTGTGTGTGTGTGTGTGTGTGTGTGGGAAACGACCATCTCCCATATTTTACATTTGGACTGCAGTCCGCATTTCCACCACTAGCTGCCATTCTCACAGACTGCACCTTTAAAGTTCATCACGAGTGGACCTCAGCGCTCTCCTTCATCATCATCATCATCACTCACCCTGGAGCTTCAGCAGGTCCGAGCGCTTCTCGTCCACGTCGGGCCGCTCCGCCTTCAGAACCTCGTTCAGGCACTGGCTCTGCAGGCTGCTGCGGGTCACCGTGAAGTTCACGAAGGTCACGCGAGAGCAGAGGTCGGGGGGGAACTCCACCTGCAGAGACACCACACGTCAAGCGCTGTGATAAACTTAATGATCACAGGCATTAAACGAGTCACTGCGCAGAACAACTACTCAGCAGAGCGGGGACAAGAACAGATTCACCTAACTATCGCAATCTTTTTGTTTACGATTTTAAAATCGATTTGGTTCCTCATACTACTGTATGATGCTTCTGAAATAAAACTCAGAAAAATGTGATGAATTGTTTTTGTAAATATGACTCATCTTATATATCATGTACAGTCTGTATAAGTGTATGATTTAGCTTTTCCTGATGAGTTTACTTTCCCTAGTGTTTAAAAAAAAACAAAAAAACATTGCAATATCAAATCGCAATACGTAACGGCACCCAAGTATCGTGACAGCGTCGTCGAATCGGGAGAGAGATCGCCCTACAGGGCGCTGGGCTAGTGGGCGGAGCTGCGTTATGGGCATATGCACTGCTTTTAATCCGCGCTCTGTGATCTACATTAACCATATAACATGCAGTTGCCCCCACAGATAAATGTCATTCTACTAACATTAATCACAATATCAAGGGAAAGAAGGTTCTAGCTGTATTCACACAGGTCCTGTACCGTTGGGTCTCGTGTGGAGAGGAAGATGACGAAGGACGGGGACAGATCGATGTCCTGATCCCCGAGAGTGATGAGCACTCGGCCACCGGTGCGGCGCACCTCGCGGTTCAGCACCGGGTTCAGGATCGGGTCGTAACTCTCCACGTCCTGACACACACACACAAACCATTTTGGTTTTCAAAGACTACAATCAGAGATCTCACCTATCAAACAATATCTTTATTTTCTTTCAAATTTAAAAAAAAAAAAGTAAATGGATAAATAAAAATAAACTAATAAAACAAAATGGTACAAATAAAGTGCAGCACATGCAACGACTGTGTAACTTTATTCATTGACAGGATACTATGATTAAGATATCGCTGTCCTTATTCACACTGATTTATTTCCATGAATCTATGATGGACCTGAAGAATGAAACCTGTATCATATACTTGGATATTTATATATGTGTATGTGTGTGTGTGTGTGTGTGTGTGTGTGTGTGTACCTGCACCAGCAGAGGGTTGCCGAACCGCAGAGCGCTCTCCAGATTCTTCCTGAAGGCATCGTCCAGAAAGCTGGTGCGTGTGATCTTGCGGTCCTTGTACTCGTTCATGATGAACTCGGTGGCCTGACCCGACGGGTCGATGATCAGAGGATACCTGCGGGACGGGGCACGCCTGTGAGTCCTTCAGTGACCCAGCAAACGGCTGTTTGTTTGCTTTTAATGACGATATATTTATGATAAACCATATCAGGATTAGGGTTGGCACATTTGCTGTTTGATGTGTCGAGAGGCGCGCGAGACATAATGACGTCACTGACGCAGTGTGTGTTTGTTAGCTTATGCATTATAGCGGGTGTGGGTGCGTTGCTAATGTGAAATGTGGCGGGAAAAGGCTGACAAAAAACCCTCAAGTTTGTGGCGAAAGTCATGTAACAACACACTTGACCAATCCTGCACATCAGTCAGAGCTGAGTGTTCATCAGCTGAAACACCATCAACAGAAAGCGCTCAGCATGAGAGTGTGTCTGCATGTGTGTGCGCGTGTGTGTGTGTGTGTGTGCATGTGTGTGCGCAGAGTGTGAATGTTCCTCTCACCGGTTGAACCTCTTCAGCATGATGGCGTTCTCCGTGCACAGGTCGTCGGCGGGCAGAGAGTTAGCCTGCCAGCGCAGTCGCTCGTCAGCATTAGACAGATACTCCGTCCGGGCGATGTCTGTGCGGAACTACAGATCGGGAGGAGATCACAGGTTAGAGAACTACAGATCGGGAGGAGATCACAGGTTAGAGAACTACAGATCGGGAGGAGATCAGAGGTTAGAGAACTACAGATCAGGAGGAGATCAGAGGTTAGAGAACTACAGATCAGGAGGAGATCACAGGTTAGAGAACTACAGATCGGGAGGAGATCACAGGTTAGAGAACTACAGATCGGGAGGAGATCACAGGTTAGAGAACTACAGATCAGGAGGAGAACTACAGATCAGGAGGAGAACTACAGATCGTGAGGAGATCACAGGTTAGAGAACTACAGATCAGGAGAAGATCACAGGTTAGAGAACTACAGATCGGGAGGAGATCACAGGTTAGAGAACTACAGATCGGGAGGAGATCACAGGTTAGAGAACTACAGATCGGGAGGAGATCACAGGTTAGAGAACTACAGATCAGGAGGAGATCACAGGTTAGAGAACTACAGATCAGGAGGAGATCAGAGGTTAGAGAACTACAGATCAGGAGGAGATCAGAGGTTAGAGAACTACAGATCAGGAGATCACAGGTTAGAGAACTACAGATCAGGAGGAGATCACAGGTTAGAGAACTACAGATCAGGAGGAGATCACGGGTTAGAGAACTACAGATCGGGAGGAGATCACAGGTTAGAGAACTACAGATCGGGAGGAGATCAGAGGTTAGAGAACTACAGATCAGGAGATCACAGGTTAGAGAACTACAGATCAGGAGGAGATCACAGGTTAGAGAACTACAGATCGGGAGGAGATCACAGGTTAGAGAACTACAGATCGGGAGGAGATCACAGGTTAGAGAACTAAAGATCAGGAGGAGAACTACAGATCGGGAGGAGATCACAGGTTAGAGAACTACAGATCAGGAGGAGATCACAGGTTAGAGAACTACAGATCGGGAGGAGATCACAGGTTAGAGAACTACAGATCGGGAGGAGATCACAGGTTAGAGAACTACAGATCGGGAGGAGATCACAGGTTAGAGAACTACAGATCGGGAGGAGATCACAGGTTAGAGAACTACAGATCGGGAGGAGATCACAGGTTACAGAACTACAGATCAGGAGGAGATCAGAGGTTAGAGAACTACAGATCAGGAGATCACAGGTTAGAGAACTACAGATCAGGAGGAGATCAGAGGTTAGAGAACTACAGATCAGGAGATCACAGGTTAGAGAACTACAGATCGGGAGGAGATCAGTGGTTAGAGAACTGCAGATCGGGAGGAGATCACAGGTTAGAGAACTACAGATCAGGAGGAGATCACAGGTTAGAGAACTACAGATCGGGAGGAGATCACAGGTTACAGAACTACAGATCAGGAGGAGATCACAGGTTAGAGAACTACAGATCAGGAGGAGATCACAGGTTAGAGAACTACAGATCGGGAGGAGATCACAGGTTAGAGAACTACAGATCAGGAGGAGATCACAGGTTAGAGAACTACAGATCGGGAGGAGATCACAGGTTAGAGAACTACAGATCGGGAGGAGATCACAGGTTAGAGAACTACGGATCAGGAGGAGATCACGGGTTAGAGAACTACAGATCAGGAGGAGATCACAGGTTAGAGAACTACAGATAAGGAGGAGATCACAGGTTAGAGAACTACAGATCAGGAGGAGATCAGAGGTTAGAGAACTACAGATCAGGAGGAGATCACAGGTTAGAGAACTACAGATCGAGAGGAGATCACAGGTTAGAGAACTACAGATCAGGAGGAGAACTACAGATCAGGAGGAGAACTACAGATCAGGAGGAGATCACAGGTTAGAGAACTACAGATCAGGAGGAGATCACAGGTTAGAGAACTACAGATCAGGAGATCACAGATTAGAGAACTGGGAGCTGCAGGAAAAGCAGTAGAGTACAGATTCATGATCTCCATCTGCTGTTAGTCACAAGCGGCTGTTGATGAAGACTAGAGCTACAGTTGGAGAGACTCATTCATTCACATTTTCCATATATATACTGGCCCTGATAATCATGACAATATTTTGGAAGTGAAATCTTAAAAGATGAATATGGATTATTGAATTTTGAATAAAAGAAAATTTGTGTGAAATGTTTTAAATTGAAATATTCAGTTTCAGCCCATAAAATAAAATGCAAGCACTGTTAATGCAATGCATTTTTTTTTCAATTAGTGCAATTCAACAACCTTTTTTTGTTCAGAAACATTTGTCATCATTTTACTTCCACACTTGTTTTGTTTTTGCCGTCAGTACCTGCACGTTGGCCTGCTGGAGGTGATGGGACCAGGTGGTGAACAGGTTCTGCCTCATCTGCTGGTCGAAGTAGCCGGCGTACGCCACGAACGCAGCGGAGAGCAGGCAGTCGCCCGCGATCGTGGACATCTGGTTCTTAAAGGTCTCGCTGGTCTTTTCCCAGCGCTCCCGCTCAGCTGATAGACTCTTCAACAGAGCTGTGCTGCGGTTCACCTGCACAAACACACACACACACCAGAGACGAGTCAGTCTTACACATACCGGCTCAGCTCAACACACGAGCGTTAGGAGAGAATATTACAACTATCAGTTCTGAAGATTTTAATTTTCATGGCGAAATCCAGATCAGAGTTACTAAAAAAAAACAGAACAGATCTAAATAAGAGATTTAAGAGTCTTTTTTTTCTTTTCTTAAAAAAAAAAATCTAAAACTAAATTTGGATTGACTCAAAACAGGGTTTGAACAAATACTTGAAAAAGTGGAATTGCTGGACTTTCTAAGACTTATTAAGCAATACTTTCTTCTTCTAGGACTACAATCAGAGATCTCACTCAAACAATATCTTTCTTTATTATCTTTTAAATTCTAAAAAAGGTAAACGGATAAATAAAAATAAACTAATAAAACAAAATGGTACAAATAAAGTGCAGCACATGCAACGACTGTGTAACTTTAACCACTGACAGGATACTATGATAAAGATATCGCTATCCTAATTCACACTGATTTATTTCACACTGATTTATTTCACACTGATTTATTTCACACTGATTTTTTCTCCCATGAATATATGATTGAGCTGAAGAATAAAAGCTGTATCATATACTTGGATATTCGTTACTTTTGTGTGAAAAGATTGTTTTATCAATATTTTACAAATAAATTTACCATATATCGTCTTTCAATAATTTTCAACTACTACTTCATAAAAATGTCTGTTTTCAAGGGTTTTACAGGACTTCCATTTGAAAGTCCAATCAAGCATTTGTACGAACCCTGTAAAAAACCTTCTCACTGGGACCAACAGAGCAGAGATATTGCACATGAATTCAAACGCAGAAGAGAGAGATGGATTTTCTTTTTTATCAGTTGTTCTAGAATCTTTAAATCTCTTAAAACTTAAACTTAACTTAAAACTTTAAGGGTTGCTTTTATGCGATTATTTTGTTATTGTCATTTCTCCAAAATCTTCAAATCTTAACTTGATTTGATAGCATGTTTTATGTATTCGTTTTATTTTATTAAATCCTTGTAAAGTGCTTTGAGATGCACTTTTAAAGGCGCAGTGACGTGTGTGAGGCGCACCTTCGCCTCCACGGCCGCCAGATCGGCCTTGATGGCCTGCGCTTCTGAGATTAGCACGGCGTACTCCTCCTTGTAGCGCGCGATGCTAGCCTCCAGATCCCGGATCATCTGCTCCACCTCCTCCGCCTTGGTCTTGTTGTCAGTGGCATCGTCCTCCAGCTTCTGCAGCTCGTTCCTCAGGGGCTCCACGCGCTTCAGCATGTCTGCGTAATTCAGCTGAACACAAAGCCAGAGGTCAGGAGTCAGGAGTCAGAGGTCAGGGGAGGTCAGAGGTTAGCACCGTACCTGAGCGATCGCCCACTTGACCATCGGCCCGCAGGCCAGAGACGCGCGGTTGACCTGCTCGTAGTTGTAGCTGGGGTTGGACATGTAGTTCTTCTTCATCTTCTCCCGGATGGAGTCACTAGGAGAGTGTGTGAGGACACAGAGAGAGAGTGTGAGAACGAGCTGACTGGTGTTAAACACAACAGAATCACAGTGTCCGAAACACACGTGGTCAGAGGCGTCGTTACCATGTTAATCAGAGTTTCTGTCAACGGCGATACACGAGCGACAGGCGATTCGGGTGTAGAAACATACAAAGACCATGGTAAACTAAGCGCTTTCTTTAATGTTAAAATAACGTGGATAACGTTTAACGTGAGTTTGAATATCATTTATAGCCGGACTGAAAGCAACTAGAGATTGTTCACCTCAGATCTTGAAAATAAATTAAAAGGAAACAAGAACGTTCAAACTGTGAGCAAACAAGCGTGACAAGGATTCTTGTTCCGGTCAGATTCTTTCATTTTTATTGTCAAATTGGCTTAATATTTAAGAATTTGATTGCGTTTTCCCATTTGCACTCGCAGAGACCCCGCCCACACGCTCTCCTGATTGGCTGTGGTGTTTGATTTGTCACGTCTGGTTAGGACACTGTAAAACATCGACACACTCATGCAAATACAATATTTTCTGCAAACAAATACAACACACATTTTCACAGTAAAACATTTTCAACCCCTTTGAGTTAAATGATTGAAATATTAACTTCAAGAAAATATTTTAACAACACATTCACATGTTAATGGGTCTGATAATCGGTTAATGGCCACATGATGAATCAACACTGATCTGAATAATGACCATCCTCTGTAGAGCTGAACCTGAGTCTCATCTGAAGGAGTTTCATCACTGATTCTGTTAGTTCTGAGAATCTGCACTGTATAAAGCGCTGCAGAGATAAAGCTGACTGGACGTGCAGCTAAACAAATAAAATCTATATTTAGAGTTATTTTGATTCTACTCATTCGAATATTACATGATGCAGATGTTACTTTGACACACACGTCTCTGACTGATGACTGAATACTACTTAGACTGAAACATTTCAGGAAGTAGCAGCTTTGAAACAATATATATAGTGAAAATCGCTATTCATTCAGGAACTGAGGCGAGAGAGCGCCCGTCTCACACCTGAGAGGAAGATGTGTGTAAGGAGATGATAATACCTCGTGTCCTCAGAGACAAAGTTGACTATGCTGGAGATGAAATTGTCTCTGATAATAACTTGTCTGATCTTTTTCCAGTCACTAGTTTCCTCGCCCAGCAAGAGGCAGATCGACTCTAGAGCCAGTTTAACGGCGGCCGGTGGGTTTGCCATAGCGCGCACTTCAACAAGGTGATGCTTCTTAATTGAGCTGACGGCTAGGGAGGGAATGGAGGGTTTTAGGACCACGAGGACACACGGTTCATGCGGCGGGAGCGTAGCGGCTGCGGCGGCGGGGAGAGGGACCGAGTCACGTGACCCGCCAGTGTCGGGTCTATGATAACATCAGTAGCTGTGTTTACATCCACCTATTTTTATGCAAACTACGATGGAAACACATTTACAGAATAAATCAAAATTTAAAATTTGTGCACAAGTTAGATTCACTACATTGAATGTAAATGCAGCTAGTGAGTGTGTGTGTGTGAGGACTACGGTTGTCCTCTTTACACGCGGCAGCCACCGCTCCGCACCGGCAGTCAGTCACCTGATCTCATCAGCAGAAAAGTTCACAATAGTGGGGATGAAGTTCTCGCGCATAATGATGGAGCGAATCTGCTTCCAGTCGGTGGTGCTCTCGCCCAGCAGCAGACAGATGGACTCCAGCGCCAGCTTGACTGCCGCCGGCGGATTGGCCATCGACCGCACCTCCACTAAGTGCTGCTTCTTAATCGATTTAACAGCTAAACGAGCCACGAGCGTGAGAAGAGACAGAGAGAGTGAAGAGAGCAGAGACATTAGCGCAGTGAAATGAACGCCCAACACCACTAGCAATCACAGAAGAAAAGAGCCGAAAGCAGAAAAACACAAGGAAACATCCACTGTCGCCTTTGGCTTGCTTACTGGGGTTTATTAAAAGACACTTAATATTCAGTAATATTATTGAAATGATGCACTGACACTTTCAGATGAGAACAAAACTTGATCTGAAAAATGACTTCTGTAGAGATGCTTTACAACTGAATCTGAATCTCATATCTGATGAAGTTTGCGTCATTGATTGTTACTTTGCTGTTTATTAGCTTTGAAGCAATCTGTATTATATAAAGCGAAACTTGACACCAGCCAAATGTCTCCCAAATATGGAGAGTGAACTGATGTTGTTTGGACTGACAGTGAATATTTCCTTAAGAGTAGATCACAACAAGACAAGAAAAACTATTTCAAACTGTTTTTAACTTGAGCAGATTCTCTGGAGATGTGAAGCCAAAGCAATAGCGTCAGTGTGAGCGCAGGAGAGCGGAGAGAACTCGTACCGTTCTGAGCCTCGATGACGGCCGGCTCCACCTGGTCCAGGTCCTGCTTCACCCGCAGCTGCTTGTCTTTGATCACTTCCTGCTGCTTGTAAACTGCTTCCTGTATCTCCTGACTCATGACCTGTGAAGCAAAGCGAGAGGTTACGAGAGCGCGAGGGGTTTATCCACACAGGGGCCGGGGTCAGGGACGCTCTGAGCTCGTCTTGCCTTCTTCTTCTCGGCCTCCTGCTGGTCCTTCACCATCTTCTTCAGCTTGTCGTTGGCGGCAGCGTTTTTGACCTCCAGCTCCTGACTCTTGATCCGCAGGTCGCGCCGCAGCTCCTCCACCTGAGACACGGATAACACGCTAAATCAGGGGACTAAACGGGGAAGTAACGCATAACAAGTAACGATACATCAAAAAATTTATCTGATTCCATAACGCACAAGTAACACATTACTCTATAATTTACACATTAATATTTGAGTTACATTTTAAAATACTAAATTAGGATTCTTTCTCTTCTCCATAACATTGACGAAATGAAAAGACAAAAAGAAGAACAGACGAAAAGCACGAAAGTAACAAAATACATTACTTTCAACTTTAAATAACGTTTAGGTCTTTTGATGGCATGCATCGCTCTAGAGCGCAGGGAATATGTGCCAAGTGCTCAAAATATGATAATTTTCTGTTAAAAAACACATTTAGAATATTAAGGTGTGTGTTATATAGGCTGTGGTTGAATGCATTACTAAGTTAATAACTTGTAAAAAATAACTGCTCTGTAACTCTATAACTCCTGCAAGGCCTGGAAGAGATCCAGCCTCAGCCAGCTGAGAAAAACAAAATACTTTTAAAAGTAACTTTCATAAAAAGTAACTATTACAATATTGTGTTACATAGTTACTATTTATGAAACTTACTTTTAAAAGTAATGTTATAATTGGTTACTTTTTAGGGTGTAACAATATTGTAGTACTTTTTAAAAGTAACTTTTATAAAAAAGTAAGCTAGTAAAGTTACAATATTGTGTTACTCCCTAAAAAGTAGCCAATTACTAGTTGCTATTTATGAAAGTTACTTTTCAAAAGTAATTTTCATAAATAGCAACTAAGTAATATAATCAATTGCCTTTTAAGGGAGCAACTATTGTAACATTACTTTTAAAAGTAACTTTTATAAATAGTAACCATGTAATTGGTTACTTTTTAGGGAGTAACAATATTGTAACTTTACTTGGTTACTTTATAAAAGTTTTCTTTTAAAAAGTAATATAATTTGTTACTTTTTTCGGGAGCAAGGCAATATTGTAACGCAACACGTGTAAAGGTCACGTCACCCATCAGTGGCGTCAGCGTGCGTGATGTCGGGAGAAGCACGGACCTGATCGACGGTCTCTTTGATCTTGCGCAGTCCCACATTGAGGTGCATCTGCTGCTCCTCCAGTTCACTGCGCTTCTCGTTGAACAGGTTGGCGTAGTGGTTGATGAAGTCCAGGTAGTGGCGTGGGGTGATAGCCATCGTGCGGCCGCCACGCTTAGCCAAGCGGTTGTTAGCCTGAGAACACCAGAGTTAGTGTAAAAGCGTGCAAAGGAACAGATGCGAATGCCTTCAGATCTGTGAACACGAGGCCTCCGCTGACCTGGTGCAGCGTCTGGTGGACGAACACGCAGCCGTTGACGATAGCCTCGCGGTGGGTGGGCGGCTGCGGCAGCTTATCGTACACGATGGGCATGTAGTCGGGCACTTTGTAGTTGGGCTTCTCCAGGTCCATCTTGCTGGTGAACTCTTTACCCACCTGGTAGAGCGCTTCAGTGGACCAATCACCAAACCAGTTGAGCACACACCTGCAGAATTTGAGTTAGAATCAATGATACAAACTTCAAATATGAGGCAGTTTATTAAGCTTCTTTGAACCCATCTTTACTGTATAAAGCACTACAGAAAAAAAAGCTTCTCCGGTTAGTGAACGGGCATGAGGAGCGACGGGCACCTGTTGAAGAGGGCGGGTGACGTGGCCGCGCGGTCCTTCAGTCCCTCTGACGACGGGTTCATGGTGAACACCACATGAAGGTTCCTGATCACCTGACTCGTGAACCACTTGTAAAGCTCCTCATGGGTGTCCAGCATCAAGCCCTCCTTCTGCGCGCCCTCCTTACACTGCGTCATCAGCGTGGCGTATTCGTCACCCTCGAACAGGCCGGGCACCTGCAACAGCACACAGAGTTCAGATCAAAGAGAACACTGAGTTCAGATCACAGAGAACACACAGAACACAGTTCAGATCACAGGGATCAGAACACACACACACAGAGTTCAGAACACAAACACACAGAGTTCAGAACACACACACACACACACACAGTTCAGGAACACACACTGTAATGGAAATTTTACAATTAGATGTGTTTTTTACTTTTAGATGTGTGCAACTTTTATTAACGTTGAAGATTTATGTACTCATAAGCATTTAAAAGGGTGGTTTACTGCTTTTTTTCTTTGCATGATTGTGTTTATGGGGTGCAATATAACATGTATTTGTGGTTTTTCTTTTTTTAAAAAGTCTTATTTTTCATAAATTTCACCTTTATTGTAAGCCGCTTTCTCCTCTGTCATTTGAACGACCGGTTGACTTCCTGATTCTATGAAACCACTCCCTCAGAAACAGGCAATGGGCTCAGATTGGTTAGTTTGGGCGGTGTGTTGTGATTGGCTACTGTTTAGTGCACGTTGTCCGGAAAATTCACGCCCATTACCTTTTCGGGCGAATGTTGCATGTGTGTTCCTGTCAAATGTAAATAATGGTGTCGATACTGCAGTATCAGTTAGAGCCAGAATCAGACCCAGAAAGCGGCGATGAAGAGAGTCAAGCTGAACCTCCCACACACGGCTCTTACAAAACGTTTCTCAATGGTAATTTGCCTATAATTTTTTTACTTTATACACATTTGTCTTAAACAAAATAGCATCGAACTAACTGGCTTTATACACAAACAGCGTTGGCATTGGTTTACGTTCTTGATCAAATCGAAAAATAACGTCATAAAGTATATATACATGAAAAATACATTTACAACATTATATACAAATTCAGGTCCAAAATGTTTGTATGCGTTTGTCGTAGACACGAAATAGCATAAGTCTTAGCCTACTTACAGGTTGTGGTCCAACAACTGCTGCCTCTGGTTTTAAAGTTGGAACTGCTTCATGTTTTAGTAACAGTTTCTTGTTGAATCCGGCATTGAATTCGTGAATATTCTGGAAGCTGTCTTTCGTAATTTAGCTCTGCTGCGCATTTTACGGTTGTAATTTTCAGGAACATAATCAAACATAAATTGTATCCATTGTTGACGAACTACAACGTCTGTGGGAAGCCCGAACACAGAAGACCTGACAGCTGGGTGAACATAACACACTCGACGAGCCGCAGACTTATGGCCATGCCCTTTTTTGCATATTCCGGAGGGAGGGTTGATGTAAATGTATGGGTTAGTGACGTCTAAAACCCATTGTAGTCCCAATCGAGTCGTTCTTGTAGGCATTAAACTTCCTGATATTTAAAAGACGATATCTCTGCTTACATTGAACTTTCAGCGCTGCAACTTTGCAGATACTATTCATGCACCAACAGCAACATTACACACTATTTAAAATGAAAAACTGAAATCGCAATCAACCACCCCTTTAAAGGAAGATGTTCATATAAACTAAAGGACATTATTAAAGACATAACCAAGCTGTTAGAAATGCATACGTTAAGATAAGCTTTCTGGAACAAAATGTTCTGGGTTACAGAAGACCAAGTAACAAAAGGGACTAAGTGTGCTCCAAGTGACCTATTGTGTACTTCAAGTGTGAAATGTATGTGTGATCAAACCAAAGATAGGCAAAGAGGTGTGAAGTCGAGCGGCAGCTAAAAACAGGAAACTTTTAACGAAGATGTCATCGTTCTGTATAGATGAATTTATGTGAGACAAGAGATCTTGAACAAACACGTTTCCTTTTCAGGTAACAAAGATAATCTTTTGAAACAGACGCAGCCTACACAGGATGTGTTTAGGGTATATAACTTGGCGAAAGGGACCAGCCTCTTCGCCTTCTCATGTAGATGCTGTCTGTATGAGAATGCCGATTTTATTCCTCGCAAGAAATAAATATTTGATACTTCGACTTTTCACAGGTTTCCACTTGTCTCCTTCCTCCTAACTTTTAGAATAGAATTATTTCCACAACAACACACACACAGAGTTCAGAACACACAGACACACACAGAGTTCAGAACACACAGAGCGCATGACAGGCCGCACCTCTCCGTTGGCCAGCAGTGTGTTCATGCGCTCCAGGAATCCCGAGTCCAGCACGTTCGACTCGTCCATGATGAAGGCGATCTTCTCGTTCTTGCACCCGGAGCGCCGCAGGACCGTCCGCAGGTCTTCGTCGAAGTCCTCGCCGGTGTACTTCCTGTGGACCTGCGCGGATACGATCACAGTTACTGAAGCCTCAAGAACCATAAAAACTTTTAATGCTCTGTCCGTTCATTTGCATGACAACATTTGGTGGATCAAGAACGCAAACCTTGAAACAGGTTCCAAGAAGCAAGTTGTGAAAAATTTTGAAAAACGTCATCATCTCTATGTAAACTTCAAAAACGTGCATCTGTGAAAAGATGACTGCATACACATGCATATGTAGAGGACAGGACAGTTTATATGAAGCAAAATCAATGTTTTGAGGATCATCTGAAATTATTGCATCTTTAATATTCTCAAGGAAGTGCACTGTACATCTAACCATATTATTAAAACTGAATAAACGTGTCCAAACAATCTGACAGACAATCAAGCGCTTGTTGGTTCGAACCTTGATCTGATAGACACTGAGTCCGTTCATCCAGGCCACGAAGCGTGAGAGCGTCGTCTTCCCGGCTCCGCTGACCCCGATCAGGAGAAGGTGACCCTGCGGCTGGCGGAAGATTCTGGAGGAGAACAAGCCTGACGTTACTGACGCATCAGCCGGTGAAATTTGTGTGTTTAATCGGGCCCTCTGTACCTGTCGATCCTCAGCACGTGATCCAGAACCTCATTGAAGAGCACAAGAGGAACGTCCAGCTCCTCCTCATAGAACACCTTTAGTCTGGCCTTCACATAGTCGCGCAGCTCCTCCTGCTCCACGGGCACGTAGTCCTACAGGAAGACAGGAGACGGGATGAGCTACGCCGAGCTACGGGATGAGCTACGGGATGAGTCACGCCGAGCTACGGGATGAGTCACGGCGAAATACGGGATGAGTCACGCCGAGCTACGGGATGAGTCACGCCGAGCTACAGGATGAGTTACGGGATGAGTTTCGCCGAGCTACGGGATGAGTCACGGCGAGCTACGGGATGAGTCACGCCGAGCTACAGGATGAGTTACGGGATGAGTCACGCCGAGCTACGGGATGAGTCACGCCGAGCTACAGGATGAGTTACGGGATGAGTCACGCCGAGCTACGGGATGAGTCACGGCGAAATACGGGATGAGTCACGCCGAGCTACGGGATGAGTCACGCCGAGCTACGGGATGAGTCACGCCGAGCTACAGGATGAGTCACGCCGAGCTACGGGATGAGCTACGCCGAGCTACAGGATGAGTTACGGGATGAGCTACGCCGAGCTACGGGATGAGCTACGCCGAGCTACGGGATGAGTTACGGGATGAGTTACGCCGAGCTACGGGATGAGTTACGCCGAGCTACGGGATGAGTTACGCCGAGCTACGGGATGAGCTACGCCGAGCTACGGGATGAGCTACGCCGAGCTACGGGATGAGCTACGCCGAGCTACGGGATGAGCTACGCCGAGCCAAGGGATGAGCTACGCCGAGCCAAGGGATGAGCTACGCCGAGCCAAGGGATGAGCTACGCCGAGCCAAGGGATGAGCTACGCCGAGCCAAGGGATGAGCTACGCCGAGCTACGGGATGAGCTACGCCTAGCGTTACGCCGAGCTACGGGATGAGCTTCGGATGAGCTGCGGCGAGCTACGGGATGAGCTGCGGCGAGCTACGGGATGAGCTGCGGCGAGCTACGGGATGAGCTGCGGCGAGCTACGGGATGAGCTGCGGCGAGCTACGGGATGAGCTGCGGCGAGCTACGGGATGAGTTACGCCAAGCTACGCCGAGCTACGGGATGAGCTACGGGGCGAGCTACGGGGTGAGTTACGGCGAGCTACGGGATGAGTTACGGGAGGAGCTACGGATGAGTTACGGCGAGCTACGGGATGAGTTACGCCAAGCTACGGGATGAGCTACGGGGCGAGCTACGGGATGAGCTACGGGATGAGCTACGCCGAGCCAAGGGATGAGCTACGCCGAGCTACGGGATGAGTTACGGGATGAGCTACGGGGCGAGCTACGGGATGAGCTGCGGCGAGCTACGGGATGAGCTACGGGATGAGTTGGGATGAGCTACGGGATGAGCTGCGGCGAGCTACGGGATGAGCTGCGGCGAGCTACGGGATGAGCTGCGGCGAGCTACGGGATGAGTTACGCCAAGCTACGCCGAGCTACGGGATGAGCTACGGGGCGAGCTACGGGATGAGCTACGCCGAGCCAAGGGATGAGTTACGGGATGAGCTACGGGGCGAGCTACGGGATGAGTTGCGGCGAGCTACGGGATGAGCTGCGGCGAGCTACGGGATGAGCTGCGGCGAGCTACGGGATGAGCTGCGGCGAGCTACGGGATGAGCTGCGGCGAGCTACGGGATGAGCTGCGGCGAGCTACGGGATGAGCTGCGGCGAGCTACGGGATGAGCTGCGGCGAGCTACGGGATGAGCTGCGGCGAGCTACGGGATGAGCTAGGGGATGAGTTACGGCGAGCTACGGGATGAGTTACGCCAAGCTACGCCGAGCTACGGGATGAGCTACGGGGCGAGCTACGGGGTGAGTTACGGCGAGCTACGGAATGAGTTACGGGATGAGCTACGGATGAGTTACGGCGAGCTACGGGATGAGTTACGCCAAGCTACGCCGAGCTACGGGATGAGCTACGGGGCGAGCTACGGGATGAGCTACGGGATGAGCTGCGGCGAGCTACGGGATGAGCTGCGGCGAGCTACGGGATGAGCTGCGGCGAGCTACGGGATGAGCTGCGGCGAGCTACGGGATGAGCTGCGGCGAGCTACGGGATGAGCTGCGGCGAGCTACGGGATGAGCTGCGGCGAGCTACGGGATGAGCTGCGGCGAGCTACGGGATGAGCTGCGGCGAGCTACGGGATGAGCTGCGGCGAGCTACGGGATGAGCTGCGGCGAGCTACGGGATGAGCTGCGGCGAGCTACGGGATGAGTTGCGGCGAGCTACGGGATGAGCTAGGGGATGAGTTACGGCGAGCTACGGGATGAGCTAGGGGATGAGTTACGGCGAGCTACGGGATGAGTTGCGGCGAGCTACGGGATGAGTTACGGCGAGCTACGGGATGAGCTAGGGGATGAGTTACGGCGAGCTACGGGATGAGTTGCGGCGAGCTACGGGATGAGTCGCGGCGAGCTACGGGATGAGTCGCGGCGAGCTACGGGATGAGTCGCGGCGAGCTACGGGATGAGTCGCGGCGAGCTACGGGATGAGCTAGGGGATGAGTTACGGCGAGCTACGGGATGAGTTGCGGCGAGCTACGGGATGAGTTACGGCGAGCTACGGGATGAGCTAGGGGATGAGTTACGGCGAGCTACGGGATGAGTCGCGGCGAGCTACGGGATGAGTCGCGGCGAGCTACGGGATGAGTCGCGGCGAGCTACGGGATGAGTCGCGGCGAGCTACGGGATGAGTCGCGGCGAGCTACGGGATGAGTCGCGCCGAGCTACGGGATGAGTCGCGGCGAGCTACGGGATGAGTCGCGGCGAGCTACGGGATGAGTTACGGCGAGCTACGGGATGAGCTAGGGGATGAGTTACGGCGAGCTACGGGATGAGTTGCGGCGAGCTACGGGATGAGCTAGGGGATGAGTCACGGCGAGCTACGGGATGAGTCGCGGCGAGCTACGGGATGAGTCGCGGCGAGCTACGGGATGAGTCGCGCCGAGCTACGGGATGAGTCGCGCCGAGCTACGGGATGAGTCGCGCCGAGCTACGGGATGAGTCGCGCCGAGCTACGGGATGAGTCGCGCCGAGCTACGGGATGAGTAGCGCCGAGCTACGGGATGAGTAGCGCCGAGCTACGGGATGAGTAGCGGCGAGCTACGGGATGAGACGCGGCGAGCTACGGGATGAGACGCGGCGAGCTACGGGATGAGACGCGGCGAGCTACGGGATGAGTCGCGGCGAGCTACGGGATGAGTAGCGCCGAGCTACGGGATGAGTAGCGGCGAGCTACGGGATGAGTCGCGGCGAGCTACGGGATGAGACGCGGCGAGCTACGGGATGAGTCGCGGCGAGCTACGGGATGAGTCGCGGCGAGCTACGGGATGAGACGCGGCGAGCTACGGGATGAGCTACGCCGAGCTAGGGGATGAGTTACGCCGAGCTACGGGATGAGTTACGCCGAGCTGTGGAAGCTTCTGCGTGCTGTCCCGGGACACTTACCTTGGAGAGCCAGTTGCTGTACAGGATGGGTTTGGTGAGGGCTTTGTCACGGTCGATGTTGGGAAAGTGTTTCAGGGCGACCATGTCAATGTTTTCATCGGTCCAGCGTCTCTCCTCGTCCTCCACCAATCTGTCAGGAGAATCAGTTCAATCATTGTGCCATTTCAAAACAATCAACCACACATATGTTTGCCTAGGTTTGCTGCTGGAATTGCTCCCCTTCCTGACACTCATAGTTTGGTTTGTTTAGGCAAATATGAATATGGCAGTTGTGCTCAGATCTGCAGCAAAACAACCAGTCCGAGATCCCCTGAACGAAGTAGCGATGGGAAACTAGTGTGAGTAAGCAATGCGACCCAACAAACGAAGAAGGGCTACAACTAACGATTATTTTGATAATCGATTAATCTGTCGATTATTTTAAAATCTTTGATTAATCGGATGAAAAAAAAATTATAAAATCGTTTTGATTTAGGTTTCATTTTAATTCATTATTTTAAACAATGTTAAATCCTGCCCAATGGTGTCCTCCAAACAATGTGTAATATAGTTAAAGCCTATGAAAACAGTGAATGAATCTATGCAGGATGCTGTCAATTATTAGCAAAAAAAGCGCTTATTAATATAAAGCATTCTGATATTTCGGACATCTTGGATCATGAAACAAGATTAAAATGCAACATTGTAACAATTCAAGTCCCTGTTTGGGAACTAAGTGCAGATCTACAGGCCTGGAAACCCCTTGGACTCACCGGTCCTGGAAGAGTCGCAGCGCCTCGTGAGCCCAGATGCGGATGAGCCCCTCGACGGGCAGCGTCTCCAGCGGCCGCAGCGCCTCGAAGATCCCCCGCACCCAGCGGGTCATCTCTCTCGGGGAGTAGATGTAGTGCGGCTGCGTGTCCTGAGTGAACCGCTCCTGTCACACACAGAACAGTTATAGCTAAACTGGATCATTTCAGAACACACCAGCACAGCATCTTTATCTGGGGGAATAAGCAGTTCCCAGTCTAGTTGAGATCGCTCCAAAGCAGGTTTACAGAACATGTTCAGATCCTTGAGTGCTGAAACTCTACACAAGACCAGCAGACATGAGAGCATACAAGCCAAAGATTTCATCCGATCCTGTGTTTTCAGCGATGCAGGTGGAATCGCAGAATCAGCTCATAAAAATTGAACTTACTGCATAACGTGGAATTTGGCAAATTTAGGATGAATAAATCAGATGTAGGGCTGCACACTTAATCAAGTGTGTGTGTGAGAATATTAAAGACGTAAGTGTTTAAGTCTACCTCAGTTTGCTCTACTACACAAACTCAAGTCTGCGTCTCACTATATGAGCACTAAGGCTGTCAAACAAAAATTTGAATTTCGCATATTCGTCGAATCAAAATTAAATAAAAACTGCACATTCGAATGCAAAAACAGTGCATTCACATTTTTGGTGTCGAGGCGAGCGAGACATGATTATGATGTCACTGACGCGGTTTGTTTTTGTTAGCTTAACCAGTACAGCGCGGTGCGGCTGCTTGCTAATTTGCAACATGCTTCCTGCTGACAATATGTAGATGTGTAGTGAGTAGAAGTGAATCGGTTCTGAATGGCGCCCTCTTGTAGGCATAGGAGACAATACAGTATTTTTTCCTCTAACATTAAATACTGCCTTTAGAATTCCAATATAATTCTAATTTTGCTAATATTTAAGAAAGAAATTCGAATTTCTCTTTTCAGCAATTTTGACAGCCCTAATGAGCTGAAACTTCATCTCCAGAGCGGCTCTCCAGAGTCACTTCAGCATCCGAGCACTATCGGCAGAAACACACACTCAGAGCTCTTCACTGCAACCTGACAAAATAAAGGTTCGGTTTCAGGGAATTCTGACAGATCTGTATCAAGTCAAACCTGAGACATGGTGTAGAACTCGACCATGGCAGCGGTGAGCGGCTCAGCGAAGGTCCTCAGCGACGGGATGAGTCTCAGCATGGCTCGGTTGAAGGTGCCGTAGATCTGGGTCAGCGAGGCCGGCCCGGGGTAGTCCACGTACACCACCGGCACGTGACGCAAAAACCTGCAGACATCACGAGTAAACACACCAAGAACAAGAAGTATAAAGGCAACTTTAACGATGACTACATTTGCGTTCACCCCAACGAACGATAATGGTCTGTTCATTCTAAGCTCGCGCTGCGGTTTGAAAGTGTGTACAACGTCACTGAACATGTTTTTGCTGTTCTTGTTGCACTTGCAGGCTTTAACCAGCAGACGTCCTCAGTATGCGGTGTTTCGAGTGAAGCTAGCATAATCGAGCTAATAATCCAACAGTGAATCTACGAGTCAATATGGTGGAATAAAAACAACTGTCTTGCTTCCGGTGAAGTTGTGGTGAAAAAGACTAATGTTGTGGAAGCGAGCGCATGAACCACTGTTTTATATATCCATTGTCTTGAAAAGGGGCTCGACTGTCAGTGGATTTATCTGGGCCTCGGCGATTAACTTCTCCGCAATGCAGTCTACCATTTTAAATGCGCAAGCCCTTTAAATTCAAGTGGATTCTGATTGGCTGTCAGTATTTTATCGTTCAACAGCTTGAAAAAATTTGTTTGAAAGTGATCCCAACGATATCTTTATATGTGTGGTGTGATCTCTGCTATTCTTTAATATGCAGAACGACTTTTAGAACTTTATCTTTATGGTTATCTTTATAGTCATCGCCCTTGGTGTGAGCAGTGATGATGATGGTGAACCTGTAAGAGAGAGGCTTCCGGCCCGGGTCAGTGGGAGGATTACAGGCCCCGACGAACTGGATCCGCTCCAGCTTCACCCACGTCTGGTCTGAGGTGCGATAGAAGCCGCCGTGCTCCACCATCTGAACAACACACACCGTTACACTCCACACACACACCAGCGAGAGCTAAACAACACACACACACACACCAGCGAGAGCTAAACAACACACACACACACACCAGCGAGAGCTAAACACACACACACACACACCAGCGAGAGCTAAACACACACACACACACACACCTGTCTGATGAAGGAGATGACCCGCTGCGTGCCGTACTTGTCCATGTCGGGCAGGTTGATCTCGTCGCAGAACAGCACCAGCCACTTGCCCAGCTGCACCGGGGCCAGAACCACGCCGCTGGGAGTCCTGCGGTACTCACAGTAATGATCGAACGTCTTCAGCAGCAGCTCCGGGGTCGTGGCGCTCGAGAAGTTCAGGCCCACCACCTGGAGGAACACACACAAGTTACCACAACACTACGGTGTTTAGTTATCGTGTCGTTTTTGCCGTGTTGCTCACCTCCATGTCGGGCAGGGCTCTCAGCGCGCTGAAGAGGGTCATGGTCTTGCCGGAGCCGGGCGGCCCACACAGCACCAGCGGCTTGTGTTCGGCCAGCCACGTGTAGAGCAGCGCCTCGTGCCGCACCGTGTCCAGTGTGGGCACAACCACATCCGGGGACGCCACCTTATGAGTCTCCACCTCGATCTGAGGCACCTTCCCCTGCCACGACTGCCACTCGCCCGTGATGCACACCTGCGGGCCAGAGCAGCGTCAGCGTCACACACACACACACGTGATGCACACCTGCGGGCCAGAGCAGCGTCAGCGTCACACACACACACACACACACACACACACGTGATGCACACCTGCGGGGCAGATCAGCGTCACACACACACACACGTGATGCACACCTGCGGGCCAGAGCAGTGTCAGCTTCACACACACACCTGTGATGCACACCTGCGGGCCAGAGCAGTGTCAGCGTCACACACACACACGTGATGCACACCTGCGGGGCAGATCAGCGTCAGCGTCACACACACACACACACACACGTGATGCACACCTGCGGGCCAGAGCAGTGTCAGCGTCACACACACACCTGTGATGCACACCTGCGGGGCAGATCAGCGTCAGCGTCACACACACACACACACACACGTGATGCACACCTGCGGGCCAGAGCGGTGTCAGCGTCACACACACACACCTGTGATGCACACCTGCGGGGCAGATCAGCGTCACACACACACACACACACACACACACACAAACAGAGGACAGTGTGTCGCACCTCGTAGTCGATGATCGGCACGTTGGGCGCAGACGGCAGGGATACGGTGGTGATGCGGCGGATGTATTCCCCGAGCTCCGCCCTCATCTTCAGCCGGCTGTCGCCCGAGAACGACCACAGCACTGCGTAGATCAGGTATTTCTGCACACGGGGGGAGTTAGCATGCGTCACTTATGCACACATTTCCTGCACATGTATGAGCTGTGCGAGGCCTGGTTCAGGATACGTCTACATTAATACACTTGAAAACGGCATGCGTTTAAAAGCGCTCCGTCCGCACTGGTGTTTTCAGGCGTTTCCCTTTTCAGTGTGGATGAGAAACTTCTGGACATTCTAGAACCTCCTGACAGCGCATGCGTAAACCTCACAGAAGCTCTGAGATGATACAGGCGGGAGAAAATAAGACTTATCGCACAACTCTTCTGACAGGATCATTTTATTTAGCAAAATATCTCAGCATTCACTGATGCGTTCATGTCTGAAACGCTAAAACTGCTTGTTTACTGCAGGACAGATGTGAGTGTGATATGAAGAGTGTGCAAAGTCACATTTAAGAACAGTGTGAAAGTGAACCACATAACAGGCACAATACCGGTGTAAACATGATTATCTATTGGTACAATATGCGTCACGACTAAACTTACGTCATCGTTTTTGAATACCTCACGGTTTCTCAGTCTACGCTACAACTCTGCTACGCTACAACTCGCTACAACTGTGCTACGCTACAACGCAACTCCGCTACACGGCCACTACGCTACACGGCCACTACGCTACACGGCCACTACGCTACACGGCCACTACGCTACAACGCCACAACGCCACTACGCTACAAAGCCACTACACTACACGGCCACTACGCTACACGGCCACTACGCTACAACGCCACAACGCCACTACGCTACAACGCCACTACGCTACACCGCCACTACACTACAACGCCACTACGCTACAACGCCACAACGCCACTACGCTACAACGCCACTACGCTACACCGCCACTACACTACAACGCCACTACGCTACAACGCCACTACGCTACAACGCCACTACACTACAACTCTACTACAACAACAACTACAACGCTGTTTTCAAATGTATCCCCTTTGGAGAACGCTTTCAAAAAGCTTTGTTTCATTAATAAAAACTGTCTCAGTGTCAACGGAAGGCCTGAGAGTGCCCCGTTCCCTCTCACACACACACACACACCTGCATGTACTTCTCCAGCTGGTCGACGGGCATGGGGAAGTCGGGGTGGTTGTTGTTGTAGAGCGCCACGTTGCGGCAGGCCTGGTGCAGCATGGAGAAGAGCGAGCTCAGGGAGCGCAGGCGGGTGAAGTCCATGATGTGCTCCATCTTCGAGGCGTGCTCCAGCGCTTTGATCACCAGCCCGGTGGAAGTGAAGTATGGCTGCAGGATCGCAGACGAGTCTCTCTGGATCTGCGGATCAAACACACCGGGGGTATAACACACCGGGATATAACACCCCCGGGGGTATATAACACACCCCCGGGGTATATAACACACCCCCGGGGTATATAACACACCCCCGGGGTATATAACACACCCCCGGGGTATATAACACACCCCCGGGGTATATAACACACCCCCGGGGTATATAACACACACCCGGGGTATAACACCTTGTGAGGTGTACCTGCAGCATCGGTAAGGCGACCTCGTCTCACACACACACACACACACACACACACACACACAAGTTGTGAGGTGTACCTGCAGCATCGGTGAGGCAGCCTCGTCTCCCTCGTCCTCGGTGGCCTTCCTCATTCGCTGAGCCTCGTCCTCTCCCTCGTCCAATGGGATGCTCCGCAGGCGAGCCAGGAAGTTGTTGAAGATCATGTCGGTGCTGAGAACGTCCTCGCTGAACCAGACCATCCCGCAGCGAGACACCGTGGCCAGCGTGGCGTACTTCAGGTCCTGCACCTCGAACATGATGCGCACCTGTGTGACGAGAGCAGCGACATCATCCTCACCCGGGCTACAGTCTCACACTTAAACCCATTTGGCTTACCGCGCTTATGAAATGGCACAGGCTGTGGTTATTAGTAATGCGCAGCTCGTCAGTGAAGCACGGCTCTGTAAACGCTGCTCACTCTGAAAGCACTGCGAGTTGAGTCGCTTATAACGTGCATTTGAAAAAGTAAGACACGTCAAAGATAATTTGAGGCCGCTGCACTGATAAACTGCGCATAAAATAATCAGCCTTTGCCAAATCGATCTCGATTAACCGTGCGGCGCTAGATACGGTATTTACACAGTAATATTATAACGTCTATAGCGAGGGCAGTGCGTACGTTGGGCGGCAGGCTGAGGCGCTCTCCGTTGGGCAGAGTCAGCAGTTTGTTGTCGTCCAGCACAGAGTTCAGGTTCTCCACCCACTCGGGATCCACATCCCCGTCGAAGATGATCCACTGCCTCTTCTGCAGCTCCCCACGCACGTTATCAATGATCCTGCACACACACACACACAATGAGATCGAGAGATCACACACACACTATGAGACAGAGATCACACACACAGGGACTATGTTCAGCCCACACAAAATGCTGCAAAACTTTAAGCGCAAGCGGTTCGTTGAACACCGGCTCTGATGACGCAAGAGGTGCATCTACGGCAGCTGAGAAGCCCATTCTGTGTTCTTTTGGAAGACTTTTCAGAGCCTGATGAAATCGGGTGTTAAATACTGTGAAATACGCTGGATGTGTCAGTCACGGCCCTTGCCGTCCAGAATATCAGAACCTCCCAATCGAGTGCAGGGATCTGTGAAACTGTGGTTCCTAATTATTTTTATCTAACGTTTGCCTCGCATGTCAGGATGAAGGAGAATCCACTTCTCACCCCCGAGACTGTTATGATCTAGATGACATTATTGTTTTTATTGTGAGAATTAGGCTTAGCATTATTGCTGAAATTCTCTATTTTTACTATAAAACTCTTACGACAAAACATATCTTCTAATATCTTCAGTTGTTGTGTATCCCGATCTGCAGGACACACACGTGTGTAAAGACTTTCCTCGGCCCCGCTGTGTCCCTTTAATACCGCGCGCTTTATACATGTGGCTGCTGATCGGGCGGACATTTTTGACCCAACCCAACAAGAGAAAACGTTTCTCAAACCCCATTTCCAGGAAACATGTCGTTCAACCCCGAAACCGTAGCAAATCGTTGCGCACGGGTTACAGCTTGAACCCCAGAATGCACTGAGGCGGCGCTCACTTGCGGAGCACGTGTGTGAAGAGCCCGTCGGTCCACTCGCGCGTGTTGGGGTCCAGCGTGCCGTACAGGTGGTCTTTGCTGATGGCTTTGGGGTCGATGATGTGCGCCA
>CM060632.1:34530148-34557648 GCA_030578275.1 Meda fulgida | reverse complement strand
TAACCTCACACACAGACCTCCGCTAACCTCACACACACATCTCAGCTAACCTCACACACAGACCTCCGCTAACCTCACACACAGACCTCCGCTAACCTCACACACAGACCTCCGCTAACCTCACACACAGACCTCCGCTAACCTCACACACACACACACCTCCGCTAACCTCACACACACACACACCTCCGCTAACCTCACACTCACACACACCTCCGCTAACCTCACACACACACACACCTCCGCTAACCTCACACACACACACACCTCCGCTAACCTCACACACACCTCCGCTAACCTCACACACACCTCCGCTAACCTCACACACACCTCCGCTAACCTCACACACACCTCCGCTAACCTCACACACCTCCGCTAACCTCACACACACCTCCGCTAACCTCACACACACCTCCGCTAACCTCACACACACACACACCTCCGCTAACCTCACACACACACACACCTCCGCTAACCTCACACACACACACACCTCCGCTAACCTCACACACACACACACCTCTGCTAACCTCACACACACACACACATACCCGCTAACCTCACACACACACACCTCCGCTAACCTCACACACACACACACACACCTCCGCTAACCTCACACACACACACCTCCGCTAACCTCACACACACACACACACACACACCTCCGCTAACCTCACACACAAGGACTCAACCGTGTTACGTTGTAAGATACATTGTTACAGTTTTAATGCATCAAACACTAATCTTTATTTTTGCCCATATGACAGATCTGATATTCTATTTATCGTATTTCTGTTTTGCATAAAACTGAAGAATATGTGGTACATCCTATACTGTATTCTTAAATTATCTGATATTAAATTTAGCATGAAACGTTGCAGTTCCATCTTAGTAGTTTCGTGGAAACACTTACGCGTATACTTAACGCGTAAAAGCGTGTAACTAATGTAAATCAAGCAGGCTAGTGCGCATAGGCTATTGTATAGGCTAGTGCGCATAGGCTAGTGAGCATTGGCTAGTGCGAATATGCTACTCAAACTTCTTGCACAAAATAAATTCAAGCACTTTCGAGGACCTGCATCGGTATTCATGTTCATTTTCAAAAACTTTCCAGGGCCTTGAATTTTTTTTTCAGATTCACAAAAGGATCCAGCACCCGTTGGACGCAGTGTAACTCAGACCAGCTGGTGTTGCGTCGCACTCGTACCTGGAAGTCGAAGGTCTCGTCGCAGTTGAAGACCAGCACAAAGCGGCCCAGCTGGTGGCCCAGAGCCTTCACGGACTCCGTCTTTCCCGTTCCCGCAGGACCTACGAAACAACACGCCGATTACAAACATGATCACGACTTACAGAACCTTTCAAAACTGCAGCTTGGAAGTGTGTGTTCTCGAGCACCAGGCACTGCTGTGTGTGAATGAGCGGCCAGAGCGCATCAAGTGTTAGCGGCCGCTAAGTTAATAACTAATGATCTGTGCAGCGGAAGGGAATCAGTCAAAACTAACTTTATCTGGAAAATAACTTTATTGTAGATCTGCTGTAAAGCCAAACACTCTCTGCTACTGTAATCTCCTGTTATCACTGTAAAGCCTATATTGTTAAAGCGCTGTATAAATGAAACGCGACGTCAGCACTGCACACTTCACACTCAGTGGGATTCTGGGAGAAACAGACACTAGCTGCATTTCCATTACAGATTTGGGCAAAACTTTTGCGATATTTTCTAAATGTCGATAAAAAAAAAAACGATTGTGAAATGACGGCGTTTCCATTAACCGATGTTATGCGACTAAAACCGCTTTCCTGCAGCTCTAACTGTAGAGCGCTGGCAACGCCAAGGTCATGGGTCGATTCCCAGGGAAAGCAAGAACTGATAGGAGTGTAAATGTGTAGCTTGAAATGTAATGTAAGTCACTATGGATAAAAGCGTCTGCCAAATGCAGAAATGCAAATGTAAAAAGCGCGTGCGCAGACTCCTGGGCGATGAAGCGCGTGCCCAGGCTGCTGGGCGATGAAGCGCGCGCCCAGGCTGCTGGGCGATGAAGCGCGCGCCCAGGCTGCTGGGCGATGAAGCGCGCGCCCAGGCTGCTGGGAGATGAAGCGCGCGCCCAGGCTGCTGGGCGATGAAGCGCGCGCCCAGGCTGCTGGGCGATGAAGCGCGCGCCCAGGCTGCTGGGTAATGAAGCGCGTGCACTGACCGAAGGGCGAGCCCCCGAGCCGGGCCTCCAGCGCCTGCGTCATGGTCAGGTAGCAGCGGTCCGTGAGCGGCGTCTGCACTAGCTTGTCCTGCACGCCCAGGTACTCGAAGCCGTAGTTGAACTTGGCGTTGGCCATCTGGATGGAGAGCTGCTGCAGGACGTCGGTCTGCTTCGGGTCGAAGTAGAAGCGCATCTGACTGAGCCACTCGAACGACTTCGGGTTGTCGATCTTGTTCCTGATCAGAGCTCTGGTCACGTCCCTCTGGTGCACCAACTCCGTGATCTGCGGAGAAAACACAGGGTTGCTGTCAGTGCCGGCGGCTGCTCCATCAGCACGGTGTCTGCTATCAGGTTCACACACACACACACACACTCTCACCAGATGCTCCAGCTTCCTCCTGCGTAGCGGTGGCTGCTCCATCAGGACAGTGTCTGCTAGCAGGTTTAGCGTCGCCTCCACGTTCACTAGCACGGCCTGGAGCGGATCCATGTTCTCTCCGCCGGCGATCGTGGTCAGCGCGTTCTCCACGTTCTCGGACCAGTCGATCTGGGTCGACAGAACCACCAGCTGGGCCTGAACGCAGGGGAGGCGGGGTTTAGAGGTCATGCGACATGTGCACACGCGTCTCAGGCTACGTTCAGTCAGTCCAAATCAGATTTTTGTGCATATTCGATTGAAATCAGATCAGAATTAGCTAATGTGAACAGCAAAATGATAATCTGGAAGCCCGTTTCAGTCTGAATGCTCTGATCGGATTCGCATGTTTTATGTGACTCTCACGCCACGTAAAATGTAAACGTCAGACGTTGTTACAGGAAACACGCTGAAAGTGGCTGCGGTGTCGGACCGGCAGAAGATAAGACTATAACGGAGACATGTTTGTAAACCGGCGGAGATGAAGCGGCTTATATTAGCCTGCGGTTCTGCCGCGGCGCAGACTCATGTGACTGAGGCACTGAGGCAAATATTTACATGTTAGATTTAAATAAGACAACACCTCTACTGCTAACCCCTCCACGCTGTGGTGGTTGTTTTTGGTGCATTCCTACCAACACAGTGCCACTGCCATAGAAACCAATGCAGATATTCCAGAAAACGAAAGAGCGTCATGGACACACACCTCAGACCTGAACGGTTGTGCCACACACTGGCTACCTTTACACGCAACCAAATAATCCATTAGTAATCGGATTGCCGGCTCAATCGAGTTGAAAGAGCTGGTTTATTCCTTTTCTAACCCGATCGAGAGAACATGCAAACACTTGATCGGACTGAAAACCGGAACTGAAAGGACTGCGCATGTGCAATGATGTAGAAATAGCGTAATGATGTGTGGCGCGCGTAACGAGCTGTTCTCCTGTTGAGTAAAGTGTCGTATAAATGCGTTTCCGCTTCATCCTATAATCCTGCTTTTCTCATCTCCAAATTATGACCAGAAATGGATAAATATGAAGTCTGCTGTTTAAAACAAATATAGAACCAATGTATGAGAACAGTTATTATTAACAGTGGGGAAACTGTATATTCGTGTGCGCATGTCAGACAATCTACTCCGATTTAATCTTACGACATATAAACACACATCAACCCGATCACATGTTCAGCGTTCATGTGAACACTACGTTCAGATTCATCAATCGCAATGAATTGAGTGCGACAAACTAAAGTTGTGCATGTAAACGTGGCCAGTGTGGACCTCAATCATTTCAGATCAGATTCCAATCGGATTCACGAGTAATGGTATCTGGACTGACAGTGTGAACGAGATCCAGGTTCAGGGGTCATGTGGTGTGAGGTCACCTGGTATCGGTCGATCCAGTGCAGGTATGTGCTCAGGTCAATGCTGCTGCCCTTGTTGAAGGCGGCCACCTCCGTCACGGACTCGGCTAGCAGCTTAGCTAGCGTCACACGCATCTCGCGCTCCACCAGCGTCAGCCACTCGTTGATCTTCGGATGCTCCGTGATGGACACTGCAGTTTTATAGAACACCTGAAAACACCGGACGGGATTGAGAATTATGCAGCTGTTTACTCCTGTGGAGCTGCTGTACTCGCCCTTCCCTCGGGGCATTTCAACCCGAAACTCGTTTTTTAAAACCTTTGAGTGTTCAACAGAGGGTCCGAGACCCCAGGACTTCTGTCGCACTTGAACCACAAATCCATTCTATTTTTTTATTTGTGGAGTTTTGTGGTTGAAATCTAAAAAAAAAGTAACAAGTCCTTCCCTCACGGTCAATCTGAGCCCTTTAGTAATGAATGGAATGCTTCAGTTCACATAGAAAAACCTAAAAGTGCTCAAAATTCAAACTAAAAATGCTAAAATGACATAACTTTGTAATGTGTACATGTGTATCTGAATGCACACTGAAGAGCTGGCTTTAGGACCCAGAGGAACAGCTCATTTACTCCATATAGAGCTATAAGCACATCTAGAGTTACGAATATCATCTTACATTGAGCGTCTTTGCCTTCTTGTTATTATTTTGAACTGAAATTGAGTTATTGAAGTTTTTTGCCCCGCGAGGGGAAGATGTGTTAGAGTGCGAGAGAGGATGAGCGTTAGAGGATCTGATGCAAGGCGGCGAGGACTCCTGATGGTGCCCACCTCCTCTCCCTCCCGGGACGAGATGCCCAGGACCTCAGTGCTGTCCTCGTTCAGCAGGATGCTGGAGACTCCTGCAAACATCTTCTTGAAGTGCTTCTGCAGTTTGGCCACATTCTTACTGTTGCCAATGATCTCCAGCAGATCTTCATCGCCCACGAAGTAGAACCTGCAGGAGAAGCAGCGAGTCTTTAATGCTTGACGAGCGGCACAGAGACACAACCAACATATTTGGCAGAGCAATGACTATTAATATAAGTAAAAAAAATAAAAAAATAAAAACTATTAATATGCACAATTTTGAATTGTGCTAACTGGTCGGCTAACCCTTCCTAGACATCACACTAACTAGTGTTCATTGTGTCAGCTGCCTTTAGTCCTGCATCAAATGTCCGCAAGTTTTTATCATATTTAGTCAACTTATCCTGTTTTTGTTTAGTCAGGCTTAGTTTGACGAGAAGTCTGGGAACTAAAAAACAAAAAAAAAGGGTCATCAACAAACATGTTTCTAGGGATGCACGATATCGGCCCAAACATGATCATTTTAATGTCATCGTTATCGGCCCGATAAGAAAGTGTGTCCGATACATTAAAGCTGATGAATAATGCATGATCTCCTTCAGCTGAGACGCTTCAGATGCTACTGTTCAACATGATGCTTTAGATATTACTGAAATATTATTGAAATAACTTCAAAAAGGAAAATAGTTAAACTGCAACATGTCATATCGGCTGTATACAATTATAAAGAGAAGATCATTATAACGGTGTTTGGGATGAGGCTTTTAATGGGGAGAATTGTGTTTTTGTAATCATTTGTGTATGATATCGCTTATCAGCTTTCAAATGTAAAGAATTATCAGAATTGTCCAAAATGTTCCTTAAATGTTACTCAGTTTTTGTTAACAAAATGAACACTAAATCAAAACCAAACTAAAACTAAATATCATCTGCATTTCATTCCCATGATCCCCCTGGTCTAACGAGCGTCTGACCTGGGAAAAGACGAGCGCTCTCTCTCCAGATATTCTCCCAGTGCCTTCTGGATCTTTCCCAGCAGATCGGCCAGTCTCTCCAGTGACCTCTGAACCCCCTGGATGTTCAGGACGTCCATGACCAGAGGAGACTTGGTCACCTTCTTCATCAGAGCCAGAAACTCTGTGCTGATGCTGTGAAACACACGGGTCACACGCTCAGTCAACAGCCTGAGATCTACACGAGTTTAATGGAGGGGTTTGACCTCTGACCTCTGGAAGCGCTGGGTCTCCACGGGGAGCAGGTGTTTGATGTCTGCGCTGCCGGTGAAGATGCCCTCCAGGTAAACCCACCGGCGCTGCACGTCGATCCACACGTCGAACAGCGCCATGATGCGGTTGAGCTTGTCCTCCCAGCTCAGAGCGTCTTCCTCGAACACCTGCGGAGACGCTTCCTTTATCTCATGCCACCAACACAGCCTTAGATGCCATTACAACAATACAAATATCATATAAATACAATAAAACCAAGCAAACAACTCATACCATCACCTGCGGAGAACCCAGCGCTGTATGATCAGGGCTGGGACTGATCTTTCACACGTGTACAGGTTGGCTACTTTAGCTTTTACAAACAAGAAGCTCGTCACCGTGGCACGCAAGTGGTTTTCTGTGGTAACGAACTAATCCCCGCCTATAAAAGGGAATGAGCATGTCCTGCATCTGAGGCTGAAGTAATCACCCGAATACAGTGGCCCATATTATACATCTCTAACTCGAAACAGCAGAGCAACTTTTGGGAAACGCAACCTAGATCCAAATTATCTTCCTTTCATAGATATGTTTGTGGACTTGCTCACTCATTTTAGTGATGCAAAAGCGTGACTCACGGCGAATATGAACGGGATTAAATTAACGCAGTTCTGGAGAGTGTATAATTAAACTCCCGCTCGATTGGGACTAACAGCTGATGTCCACTTCTCTGCAGTTCATTCTCGGGTTCAATTCGATATATTTTACTGTATTTTATTTAATTTTTTATACTAAACTGTTTTAATTATTCTTTTTTCTTTTGATTATTTTAATTTCTTCTATGTAAAGCACTTTGAATTACTATTGTGTATGAAATGTGCTATATAAATAAACTTGCCTATATGCTGAGATTTGATCATAGGACTCTATGAAATCGAATCATGACCGCAGGAATCGACTAGAATGGACTTGTGGGATCCCGAAAGACTGGCAGAGCACGAGGCGCGCCGATGGAGGAGTCGGTCCGTTACCTTGTAGTACGGCGAGAGCTTCATGGCAGACACGCTGTTGATGTGCTCCTTGACCCGGTTGAACAGATCGTCCCATCCACGAATCAGGCGACACTTGTTCTGGTAGTTGACCAGATCGAGCTCGTACGAGTTCCACACTTCACGAATCTGCAGGCCAAAGGAAACCGCGTTTGAACAGCGTTGGAGGAAACTCATTTAAGTAACTTGAGTTACGCAATCAGAAAAGCATTAATATCGGAGTTACTTTTTCAAATAAGTAACGCTAGTTACTTTCACATTTAATGACTGACAGCTCTCCTGTCCCCATGTTGAGACAAATGGAAGTGCAGAGGCGTTCTGTGTGTGTGTGTGTGTGTGTGTGTGTGTGTGTGTGTGTGTGTGTGTGTGTGTGTGTGTGTGTGTAAACATGATGGTTATTGTAGTTCTAGACTAAATGTGTGCGCGCATTTACTCATCTCACTTGCACAAAAAAAAAAAATCAAAATGAATAAAACCAGTGAAATGCAGAATCAGAAAACTATGCAAACCTCCAAACACTAAATATGTTAAATAAAAAAATATATATTTTTATGCATTTAATCTCACTTTATTTTGACCAATGTACTAGATTCTGATCTTTAATGATTCAGTTAAACCATAAGCAAAAATGATTATAATTTTTTTTTATTTATTGGTAAAGTTATCCAGAATATCAGCCGCTGAAAGGTTTGAGTGGCGCACGTGTGTGTGTGTGTGTGTGTGTGTAACCCACCTGTTTGAGGAACTCCGAGGGCCATGGCTCGTGTGTGTGAGTGCGTGTGTGCGCGCGAGATCACTTTTTTGAGGAACTCCTCGAGGGCCATGGCTTGTGTGTGTGTGTGCGCGTGTGTGCCTGTGTGTGCGCGAGTGTGCGCGTGTGTGTGCGCGCGAGATCACTTTTTTGAGGAACTCCTCGAGGGCCATGGCTTGTGTGTGTGTGTGCGCGTGTGCCTGTGTGTGAGTGCGCGAGTGCGTGTGTGTGTGCGTGCGCGTGTGTGAGATCACCTGTTTGAGGAACTCCTCAAGGGCCATGGCTTGTGTGTGCGTGCGTGCGCGTGTGTGAGTGCTCAAGTGCGTGTGTGTGTGTGTGTGTGTGAGATCACCTGTTTGAGGAACTCCTCGAGGGCCATGGCTTGTGTGTGTGCGTGCGTGCGTGCGCGTGTGTGTGTGTGTATGTGTGTGTGTGAGATCACCTGTTTGAGGAACTCCTCGAGGGCCATGGCTTGTGTGTGTGCGCGAGTCCGTGTGTGTGTGTGTGTGTGCGTGTGCATGCGTGCACATGTGTGTGACATCACTTGTTTGAGGAACTCCGAGGGCCATGGCTTGTGTGTGTGCGTGCGTGCGCGCGTGTGAGTGCGCGAGTCCGTGTGTGTGTGTGTGTGCGTGCGTGCGTGTGTGTGCGCGCGTGTGTGTGAGATCACCTGTTTGAGGAACTCCTCGAGGGCCATGGCTTGTGTGCGTGCGTGTGCATGTGTGTGTGTGTGTGTGTGTGTGTGTATGTGTGCGTGTGTGAGATCACCTGTTTGAGGAACTCCTCGAGGGCCATCTCTCCCTGAGCCACCAGCAACACGTCCTTCACCACCATCTCGTTCTTCTGCAGGTCGACGTCCCAGATCTGGCCCAGACTCAGCTCCGACAGAACCCAGTTCACATGCAGGCGCTTCATCAGCTGCTTCCAGTGCCGGTCCTTCAGCGCCTCCGACTTCAGCTCGATCACCAGCATGTTCACCTGGACAACAAGTCATGGGAGAGATGGAGCTTTCCCATCTTTAAATCAATTAATCCAAAACTCTGAATCGGTTTGGGAAGCAATTGAAGCGCTCAACACACACTCGTGACACACTCAACAGTGACTCCTGCTGGTCAGAATGCAGCGAAACAGAAATGTCACAGTAGTTTCCTGAAATCATGTGACTTTGACAGTTTGAAACCCGCTCCAAATCACTAGTTCAAAACAATGCAAAGGTTCGGAAGCAGCTTTTCCTCACTAGCATGAGCGCCTGCTAGCGTGCAGAACCGGCTCACCTTCATGTAGCCTTTGAGCAGCCGCTGCACGTACTCGTACGAGGCGTACTGTCGCAGGCGAGCGGGGAAGTTCTTCAGCTGGTTCAGGAGCCCGTCCAGATTCTGCCGCAGCTGTGGGGAAGGAGAGCACGAGTCAGTGAAGCTAACCCTGGGACACGCGCGTCGAGCACTACGAAAGGAGCGCGGCTAACCTTGCGCGGCTGCACCGAGACCCACGGCTGCTCCTTCATCTGGTCGATCTGCTCCCACACCTTCGACAGCTCGGACCACACGCCTTTCAGATCCTGCAGCTCCTCCAGAGCCACCTGGCAAACACCACACACACGTTTATGTTATTGCATCTATTAGCGTCTGTAGATGTTTGAGTCAGAAATCTCCACTTCTGCAGATTTACACACCAGACTTTACACTTTTATTCACATATATATTCTAAAGGGCAGTTCATATACAGTCAAACCAACATTTATTCCTAAAAACATGGTGAAAAAAATATGTTTTCTGTCTGCTGACAGTATTTTCTGATTCATGGACTGATAAAAAGAGAAATCCAGAATCCCCACCGTAAAAAAACGTTACCTTAATATGTCGACAAAATAAAACAAGAATTATGAACCAAATGATTATTTGAGGAACCCTCATGTATGTACACAATAAGGAGAGTGTGTGAGATGAAGAGTGACGGCGCACCTGCACCCTCTCCTCGCTGCTGCTCAGCAGGCCTGTGTCCGTCAGCTCCAGCGCCTCCTTGGCCTTCGCACAGTTCTCACGGTCATCCTTCAGACGCCCAAACTTGCCCTCGTAGATCGTGAGCGACTGCAGCGCCTCCTCTGGACGCAGACTGCCCTGCAGAGACACACACACACACATTCAGAGGACACCAGAGGGACACACATACACACACTCACCTGCCCTGAGACAGACAGACACACACACACACACTCACCTGCCCTGAGATACACACACCCCTTCACCTGCCCTGAGACACACACACACCTGCCCTGAGACAGACAGACACACACACACACACACACACACACACACACTCACCTGCCCTGAGACAGACACACACCTGCCCTGAGACAGACACACACAAACACACACACCTTCACCTGCCCTGAGACACACACACCTTCACCTGCCCTGAGACACACACACCTTCACACACACACACACACACTCACCTGCCCTGAGACAGACAAACACACACACACACTCACATGCCCCGAGACACATACACACTGGCCCTGAGACACACACACACACACACACACTCAGAGGACACCAGACAGACACACACACACACTCACTCACTCACCTGCCCTGAGACACACACACACCTGCCCTGAGACAGACACACACCTGCCCTGAGACAGACACACACAAACACACACACCTTCACCGGCCCTGAGACACACACACTCACCTGCCCTGAGACAGGCACACCTTCACCTGCCCTGAGACACACACACAAACACACACACACCTGCCCTGAGACAGACAAACACACACACTCACTCACATGCCCTGAGACACACACACTCACCTGCCCTGAGAGACACACACACACACACACACCTTCACCTGCCCTGAGACACACACACACACACACACACACACACACACACACACACACACACGTACCCCCACTGGTTTGGTCTTCTCCCAGTCGGAGAGCAGGTCTGTGGTGCGGTTCTCCACCGCTCGGTCCTCCTGCACGATCTTCATCTGGAGGTTGGCGACCTGCTGCTGGATGGCCGTGTCTTTGCGCTTCATGATGTCACTAAAGGCGCCCCACTCCCCCTCGATGTTATCGATGTAGAGCCACGAGGGCGGGAACTGGAAGCGCTGCTTCTCCAGCAGACGCTGGCCGTTGCGGAACACCTGCACGGACCCAGAGGCTTCAGTGACATCATAACATCCACAGAACAGTGTCAGCGCATCTAAACCGGGCTGGTGTACTCACATCCACTTGTTTCTCGAACTGCTTGATCTTGCGTTTGAGCGTCTGCACGTAAGTGATGAAGGTCACGGCGTCAGAAGTGCTGGCCGTGTCCACCGAATGCTGCTCCAGTTCTTGACGAGACTGGAAGACCGTAGAAAAGTTCAGACACATTCACTTGAGCACATAAACATGGCGTTTCACGTGAGCGAGAGCGCGGCACACACCTTCGAGATCTGAGAGTGGAAGTCCTGCATGTTGTTGCCCAGCATCTGTCCAAACTTGCTGAGCACCTCCTTATGCCACGAGTCGTACTTCAGGTTCACCTTGGACTGAACCTGAACACACGTTAAAATAAACGCTTTTAGAGAGTAACGCATATTATTGCATTGCTTTCCATAAAAGTAACATAATTAGTTACTTTTTATGAAGTAACACAATATTGTAACATTACTATCCCTAAAAAGTAACTAACATAATTTGATACTTTTTATGAAGTAACAGTTATTGTTACAATATTGTTACTTCATAAAAAGTATCAAATTATGTTACTTTTTATGGAAAGTAATTTTACACTATTAAGTAACATAATTTCATATTTTTATGAAGTAACAATATTGTAACTACTTCATAAAAAGTAACTAATGTTACTTAATTACTTATGGAGTATTGTTACTCTTTAAAATTATAACAATTAGTTACTTTTTATGAAGTAATGTTACAAAATTGTTACTTCATAAAAAGTACCTAATTACATTACCTTTTTATGCAGAGTAACAATACTTTCCATAAAAAGTAACTAAGTAACATTATTTGTTACTTTTAATGAAGTAACAGTACTGTAACATTACTTCGCATAAAAAGTAATGCAATTAGTTCATTTTTATGAACTCAATATTCTAACTTACTAATTAGGTACTTTATGAAGTAATGCAATATTGTTACGCATAACTTTCCATAAAAAGTAATTGGAGTTATTTCTTCAGGGAGCAACACTGATAGTTTACGCAATCGTCTGACCTTGCCGTAGTCTATGATGACCGGTCCGAACTCTTTCCTGGTTTCTGCGTTGTCGAACGTGCCTCGTGCTTTGCGGATCTGCACCAGCAGCGCCTGCCACTTGTTGAGATCTTCTCCCAGACGGTTGTAGATGTTCTCGGGCTGCATGTCCCACAGACACTGGTACTGCAGCCACACCTGAGGACCAAACGCAGTCGGTCACGGCTCGCGGGGAACACAGCACACTCGTCCTTCAGAGGGATACGCTACCTTGACGTACTGCTCCACCTCGGAGACGTTCTCCTTCACAGCATTATACGCTTCCTCCAGTGCAGATGGCCCGTCCGGCATTCTGGTCAGAGCGTTCCTGTAGAACTTCTCCTCTTCGGATAACTCGTAGTGAACACCGACCTGTTTAAAGAGCAAGCATTAGCGCAGGTGCGGGGAGCTGAACGCGAACGCAGAGCAGGCCAAACGCAAACCTGATATCTCTGGCTCTGGATTCTGGGCAGAGACAGAATGACCATCTTCCAAGCAAACATTTCCTGGTAAAGCCTGTAGCGGCAATCTTCAATCGGCGGGTTCAGATAGATGACCTGGTTTGTGATCCTCAATTCATGGATGACATTCTGTTTGGACAAAGAACACAGTTCAGAGTGAAGTTAGGAATCATCAGTGCAGTTGCAGCTGGCCGGAGATTATTTCAGATCCGACTGACAATATCAGATGAGAATGAAACTTGAACTGAATTGATCTGAATAATGACAGAATAAAAACGTTTTAGAATTTGCATCATTGTTATAATTTTCCTGTTTCTTACAGTGAAGCTGCGTTGAAATGATCTGTTTTGAATAAAGCGCTATAGAAATAAAGCGGACTTGACTAGAGGACAAAACTCCACAACAATGTCTTGCCTTAATCTTGGGGTCTCCTCCAGGCTTGTGACTGAGCTGAGGGGCTTCCGTGTCCATGTCCACATCAGCCTTGTCCTCCATCTGTCCCCGGAGAACCTGCGTCCAGGCCTTGAGCCCCGCCTGCAGACGCACCCCGAGGATACGCTCGATCTACGGACCAAACGTTCACATTTGAGTGGACACAGGCCAGCAGCACTCGCCTCGATGTCCAGCTCACTCACCGGACGGGCAGATTAGAGCACGAGTGCAGGTTACGGTCATAATTAACATCAGTAGCATCATTTGATGCTTTTTAATGAAGTAACGCAGTATTGTAGCGCATTACTTTGCATAAAAAGTAATGCAATTAGTTACTTTTTATGGTAAGTAACGTTACACTATTGTTACTTCATTAAGAAGTAACTAATTGTTACAATTTTATGGTGTAGGGGGACATTTATGGGACATTACTTTCCATAAAAAGAAACTAAGTAACATAATTATTTACTTTTTATGAAGTAACGCGATATAGCAACACGTTACTTGCCATAATTTACGTAATGAGTTGCTAATTGTTATAATTTTAAAGAGTAACAATACTTCCCATAAAAAGTAACTAAGAAACATGATACTTTATGAAGTAACTCAATATTCTAACATTACTTTCCATAAAAAGTAACTAATTGTTATTTTAAGGTGTAACAAAATTGTAACATTACTTTGCATAAAAAGAAACTAATAGACATTTTTTTATGATATAACGCAATATTGTAACATTACTTTCCATAAAAAGTAACTAGCTATCATTTTAAGGAGTAACAATACTTTCCATAAAAGTAATTAAGAAACATGATACTTTATGAAGTAACTCAATATTCTAACATTACTTTCCATAAAAAGTAACTTATTGTTATCATTTTAAGGTGTAACAAAATTGTAACATTACTTTCCATAAAAAGAAACTAAGTAACATAATTATTTACTTTTTATGAAGTACCGCAATATTGTAACGTGCTACTTTCCATATAAAGTGTGGTAGTGAGTTGCTGACCTCGATGTCCAGCTTATTGACCCAGATGGGCAGATTGGAGTACGAGTGCAGGTTCAGGTCATCGACTGCCTTCTGGATGCGGTTGAGGATCTCCGTGAACATCTTGTGCTCGTACATGCAGGTTTCAAGCGAACGCACCTCCAAATCAATCTTCTCCTCGAGCAGAAGAAGATCATCCACCTAAGAGTGAAATACCCAGAAGTCAAAATGCCATTCACATCTCTTTTCACATTGTGACAATCTAAACAAGCTTGGAAAAGTTCTTTGCATTTTTGACTAATATTCATCAAAATTATGTTAACCAATTACAATCACGTGTGTGTGTGTGTGTGTGTGTGTGTGTGTGTGTGTGTCCAAACGTCTGATTGGTGCTCTAGGTTTCCTGGTCTCGGGTTGGTCGACCTGTTCCTGGACTGATTGATTGTTTTATTTAATGCCATGTCATCATCTAAGGCTATATTCATGGCAAAAATTAAATTACAAAAATACAAATATCTTATAAATACAATAAAACCAAGCAAACAAAAAAGTCATATTATAATTTTTTTTGTAAATTAACATGATAAAAAAAATCCCAAACCTTTCAGGCATAATCTTACTAAATAAGCCCTTAAGTGAAATAACTTTCCAGTAGAGCATTCTACTTGTATTAGACCCAGGACAGTCCAATAAAACATGTTTAACAGCGAGGGGAATCTTACAAGACATGCACAGAGTTGGGTCTTCACCTTTAAGCAAAAAAGCATGAGTCAAACTTGTGACCTGAACGACACCTGGTGAAGAGCACTGGACCAGATCTACCTTTTCCTGGAAGTTGAAGACGGTTTCCGCCAGCCGCTGGACGTACGGGTCGAGCTTGTAGGACTCCCAGACGAGCGAGATGCCCTCGGTGACCAGCGCCTGCACCTCCTTCTTCAGGCCGGCCACGAGCAGCGAGATGGAGGTGCGCTCCTCCACCTTCTCACAGGTGCGCTCGTACGTGCGCACGCTCTCGATGAGCGAGATGGCGAACGGGTACAGCTGGTTAGCCTGATGGGCTTTGTTGACGATGGCTAGAGGCACGCGGAAGCTCAGCCACTTCAGGTTGCGCACTTCTTTAGAGAGCGTGATTATCTCGGGGAGGAAGTTGACTTTGAGTTTGAGCACGGTGCCGGTGCGCCCGCGTGCGCGCGTGTTCTCGATGGTGAAGATGCGGCCCGACACGCCCAGGTTGCGCTGCTGCACCTTCCGGGCCCAGTCGTCGAAGATCTCCTGCGTGTTGAGCTTTGCGCGGAAGCTGTCGCCGTCCTGCTTGAGCTTCAGACCCTCCACATGGTTTTCCCAGCCCTTCCCGAGCACGTCCTCCACGCGCTTCATGTAGGCCGTGAGCTGCCGGTCGATCTGCTTGGCCCAGATGATGGAGCCCGAGACGGGAGGCAGGTCTCGCACGTGGCTCATCTTGCAGGACTGGCTCTGAGGATACTGCACCTTGAACTTGTCGTGCAGGGACTCGATGTCGTCTTTGACGCGCTGGATGAGCTGCGTCTGGTACTCGCGGATGGCTCCGCGGATGTGCGGGCGCACGAACAGGGCGTTGAAGCGGGAGAATATGCGGAACATCTCGTTGGCGTTCTTGGCGGTGCCGAGCTGGTCGCGCAGGCGGGCCGTAATGCGCGTCTCCACGCGGTCGATGCGCTCGTCGTAACGCTTCATGGCCGCCTCCCACGCCTCCATCCCCTCCTTCGAGACGTCCAGGCCGTCGACCTCCTTCACGTTCTCGTACGCCAGATTGACCTCCTCAATGGCGTTAGCGTCCGCAGCGTCGAACAGAACCTCGGCCACCTTCAGATCGGCCGGCTCTGCGGTCTCTCCCTGAGCATGCTGGGACACGGCAGACACCTGCAAACACAAGCGCAAGTCCAAAACACAATACTTCACTATACAGTACTCAAACTGAAAATATATAAAATTATATCTGGCGTCTGAATAATGTTAGGTTAGGCTGTATATCAGATACAGTACAGAGAAATAAACCTCAACTAATGCTGTAAAATATACACAGTCAGTCGATACTACATTACTATAATACTGAAGGTTCAGGTAAACAAACACTTAAATTAAACTCAAGTAAGTTTTTTTTAATATTAAACTTATAAAACTAACTTATTAAATAATTCCACTCCAATTAATTTCTTGAAATATAAACATTTAAATGTTGGCTTTCATAAAAACTTAAATTACACTCATGTTTATCTGCTGCTGTAACTGGTGTTCAAGCTCTGCTCACGCCACAGTAAACAGCGCACTAACTGCAATTATTCTTTGAATTCCGTAATAAAATGGACACCATTTGTTACTTTTAATATGAAACAGTCTCAAATTTCAAAGCTTATTGAGATTTATTGGATGAGAGGCGCAACAATGTCCCGCTCATAATCAAACAGGATAGACTAATCAATCCTTGGGATTTAAGATTAGATATCGGTTCGTAAAAATGAGAACCTTTGAGCTCATTTAAATGTTAATGTTCACATGAATAAAAACTGATGTCAGCAGGGCGCACCTGAGGCCGGAGCACGCGCACGATGACGGCCCGGAGCTGCTCGTGCTGGCGTCTGAAGCGCCGCATGTGGTCCAGGCGGGCCTGCAGCTTCCGGTGCGCAGGACTCAGACGCCACACCATCTTCAGGTTCTCCTCCCGCTTCCTCTTCACGATGTCCCTCAGGAGCACCTGCAGCTTCTCGTACTCGTCCTCCCATGTCTGGAAGACCTCGAAACACGCCACCATCACCTGTGGAGAAGAAGAGCGTGAGCCGAGGCCTGAGCGGGCGTACACTGGCGGTAAAGAGATTTTTCTGGGAACTATATTCTCAGAAGGCGAAGCACTGCTACTTCTGCGCAGTGATTTGCTTGCAGCAAAAAAGCCTGTGGTGAGGATCAGAGTTCCTCAGAATGTTGCGCTAATCCCTCCGCCTTCTGAGAATATAGTTCCCAGTATGTATACGGTTAAAAGATGCCTGTGTCTCATATGACCATGTTATTTGTACACACTGAGACTATACAAATCACAACATATAAATAGGAAAATATTGTTGTTATTTTTGTCACTTATTGGGAGCAGTATGCTAGCTGGAGCTATTTACTTCCACTGTTTGTGCTAAGCTAGGCTAGTGGTGTGTGTGTGTGTGTGTCAGACAGAGTTACGGCGCGCACGGAGATGAGAAGGGTGTGTGGACTTATCCAACCCTGGGGGATACGGGGAAAAAGCTAAAGTCCCAAAAAGTCAGCGTATTCCTTTAATGAAAAACACAACAACAAAACAGTACAACGACAAATTCACTTAAATAGGCGATTTTACATTTCGCTTTGACACCAAATAATCCTCCATCTGGTCAGTCAGCTCCTCGCTCTCGTGAGTAATGAGGTCTGAGTCCTGCTGCTGATCTGTGCTGCGACTCCTTCGGCTCACGGTTTAAGCAGAGAAGTTCAGCCTTTAAATTGTAGTTTCGGTTCTCTAACTGAACTAAAAGATATTATTATAAAAAATAAAAATCTAACTCGAGGGTGGGGGGCGGTGCCGGTGGGCACGTGATAACCGGTGTTACTTCTGAACTCCGCTAACGCCGACTAGTGTAGCAAGCCTAGCGTGGAGCGGCCGTACCTTCTCGAACTCCTCGTAGGCCACGTGCATGAGCTTGCGAGTGCCCAGCACTTTGAGCAGCTGAGCGCTCAGGTCTCGGGAGATGGCCTCCACCAGGCGCAGCGCTCGCTGGATGGGGTATTTGGTGTTGCGGATCTTGCGGAGGTGAGTAAAGATGGCCACCAGCGCCTGCCGGATCTTGTCGAGCTCGGTGGCCGACAGCAGATCGTTGAGGGGAAAGTCCTTCATCAGTGGGTTGTAATCATTCACCGTCTCCACAGCCTGCTTTAGTCCTGGGAACACACACAACACACACACACGTGAGGAACGTGCCGGCGGCTATACTTTACTTTAATATTCTACAGATTATTCGGATAAAAAACAAATTGTGGTAATAAAAATAGATCGAAGTGCACAACAGCCTTTAAAATAACTTAAAATACAAATATATAATAAGCAATAATAATACGTTCAAATTAAGTTAAAAGTAATCATTTGAGTTTTATTGAACAACACCGTTAATATACACCATGTAAAACAAATTATGTAAATTATTATAAATGTTTTATAGCAGAGGCGCCTGGTGTTCGTAGCAGTTACTCCACGGCATGATCAAGTCCTGGTTTAATATTGGCCAAACATTTAATTCAAATGTCCACTTAATGTTTGTCACAATTTTGTATAATTTCTCTACGATAGAAATGCAACAGCCGCTGTAATTTCTTTAACAAATCATGTGCATCAAAACATGCAAACTCAGAAGGTTTGAACTTTTATTTTGAAATCACGATGAACAACAATTCTCATATTTAGAAACATATTTATGCATTCTCCTGTGTTGGCGTAGATTTACAAACAAGTTACGTTACAAATCTTGTGAAATGGCACACACTGCGTTCCCAGATGAACGTTGTTGAAACCTTAAACACACATCAAATGCAGAGACTGTCCGTGTGTGTGTGTGTGCTCTTGTTTTTGTGATATATGAGGACACAAATGTGTATAATGACATGCATATTACACTGGTATTACAACTTACACGTGATATATGAGGACATTGCACGAGTCCTCATATTTCAAATAGCTTAAAAAACATAAAAAACAATGTTTTTTTAAAAATGTAAAAATGCAGACTGTCTCCTGTGATGGGTAGGTTTAGGGATGGGGCAGTGTAAGGGGATAGAATATACAGTCTGTACAGTATAAAAGTCATTACGCCTATGGAATGACCTCATATATCACAAAAACACAGCTGTGTGTGTGTGTGTGTGTGTGTGTGTGTGTGTGTGTGGGGCATATACTGTGAACGAGCTGAGGGACTTCAACATCTGTAATCTACACATGTGAATAACTAAAGCGTCGTGCTTCTGTGGGCAACAAAACGGCGCATGTATTTATTTAACTGAATCGCAGCCTTTGTGATTTCCCAATAGCACTATGCTATATTATGATTGTAAATGGTTTTATATATATTGCGTAGCCTTCATAAACGGCGTAATAATGCGGTTCATGAATTCTCGTGCGTGGCACGCATCACTGGGTCAGTAGCGAGGAGTTGTTGCGAACGGAGTGCTGGAATGGTCACCTGTGTCGGTGTCGAAGCTGACGGTGGCGTGGAAGCGCTTGCCGTGCTTGAGGATGTCGAGCGTGAGCAGGACTTCGGGGCTCTCCCTCTTCTCCTGGATGCGGTTCAGCGCTCGCTCCAGGTTCAGCCAGAAGCTGATCTCCTGCAGGGCCGTTCCCGACGCCGGGTCTCGGTCCAGCTTCGTCACCTGCAAACACACAGCAGCACAACCTCAGACACACGGCAGCAGCACAACCTCAGACACACGGCAGCAGCACAACCTCAGACACACCGCAGCAGCACAACCTCAGACACACGGCAGCAGAACAACCTCAGACACACGGCAGCAGCACAACCTCAGACACACGGCAGCAGCACAACCTCAGACACACGGCAGCAGCACAACCTCAGACACACCGCAGCAGCACAACCTCAGACACACCAGCAGCAGCACAACCTCAGACACAACGCAGCAGCACAACCTCACACACCAGCAGCAGCACAACCTCAGACACACGGCAGCAGCACAACCTCAGACACACCGCAGCAGCACAACCTCAGACACACCAGCAGCAGCACAACCTCAGACACAACGCAGCAGCACAACCTCACACACCAGCAGCAGCACAACCTCAGACACACGGCAGCAGCACAACCTCAGACACACGGCAGCAGCACAACCTCAGACACACGGCAGCAGCACAACCTCAGACACACGGCAGCAGCACAACCTCAGACACACGGCAGCAGCACAACCTCAGACACACGGCAGCAGCACAACCTCAGACACACCACAGCAGCACAACCTCAGACACACCAGCAGCAGCACAACACCAGCAGCAGCACAACCTCAGACACACCGCAGCAGCACAACCTCAGACACACCAGCAGCAGCACAACCTCAGACACACCGCAGCAGCACAACCTCAGACACACCGCAGCAGCACAACCTCAGACACACCAGCAGCACAACCTCAGACACACGGCAGCAGCACAACCTCAGACACACGGCAGCAGCACAACCTCAGACACACGGCAGCAGCACAACCTCAGACACACCGCAGCAGCACAACCTCAGACACACCGCAGCAGCACAACCTCAGACACACCACAGCAGCACAACCTCAGACACACCACAGCAGCACAACCTCAGACACACCAGCAGCAGCACAACCTCAGACACACCAGCAGCAGCACAACCTCAGACACACCGCAGCAGCACAACCTCAGACACACCAGCAGCAGCACAACCTCAGACACACCGCAGCAGCACAACCTCAGACACACCGCAGCAGCACAACCTCAGACACACCAGCAGCACAACCTCAGACACACCGCAGCAGCACAACCTCAGACACACGGCAGCAGCACAACCTCAGACACACGGCAGCAGCACAACCTCAGACACACGGCAGCAGCACAACCTCAGACACACGGCAGCAGCACAACCTCAGACACACGGCAGCAGCACAACCTCAGACACACGGCAGCAGCACAACCTCAGACACACGGCAGCAGCACAACCTCAGACACACCGCAGCAGCACAACCTCAGACACACCGCAGCAGCACAACCTCAGACACACCGCCGCAGCACAACCTCAGACACACCGCAGCAGCACAACCTCAGACACACCGCAGCAGCACAACCTCAGACACACCGCAGCAGCACAACCTCAGACAAACGGCAGCAGCACAACCTCAGACACACGGCAGCAGCACAACCTCAGACACACGGCAGCAGCACAACCTCAGACACACGGCAGCAGCACAACCTCAGACACACCGCAGCAGCACAACCTCAGACACACCGCAGCAGCACAACCTCAGACACACCGCCGCAGCACAACCTCAGACACACCGCAGCAGCACAACCTCAGACACACCGCAGCAGCACAACCTCAGACACACCGCAGCAGCACAACCTCAGACAAACGGCAGCAGCACAACCTCAGACACACGGCAGCAGCACAACCTCAGACACACGGCAGCAGCACAACCTCAGACACACGGCAGCAGCACAACCTCAGACACACCGCAGCAGCACAACCTCAGACACACCGCAGCAGCACAACCTCAGACACACGGCAGCACAACCTCAAACACACCTCAAACATCACTGTTCACACAGAAATCACTCGCTCACACAGAAATCACTCGCTCAACCTGAATTAATACTAGTGTGGGATTTTTCTACAGATTCAGATTATTTTATTTAATACCATGTCAGCATTCAGAGCTATTTTCATGGCAAAATTTCAATTACAAAAATACAAATATCATATAAATACAATTAAAACAAAACAAATATAAACAAGTCACAATACAATATTCAATACAGTTAGGGTTAGGGTTAGTATTATTTAACAATATTCACTCATCACAGAAAAATAGGGCATACTAAGTCAATCTACTGCAGTATTTCCTCTCTAAATCAGTAAAAAAATGTGGTTAACACCCTGCCATGCTTGAATAAAAAAATAAAACCGTCCTATACTGTGAAACGGGTATAATTTTGAAAAATTCTGTGACTTGGATTTTTGGTCAAAGTGCCCAGCACTAACGCATCACACCTTGTTTTTATAACTAGTGCTGTCAAAAGTACCGACTTCGGTACCAAGCCGATACTGAAATTTAAAGAATGTGCCGTTTGAGCGCTGTTGAGCGAATCATAAACACCTCTGATTGGCTGTTGTGTTCACAAGCTCATCAAGTATGTCTGTGATTGGCTACAATGATCAGCGCTTCAAAAACATGTAAATATACATCAATGACGCTCTCCTGCGAGCGCTAACACACACACACACGTGAGCATCCGCATATCAGCGGACCGGTCCTGCGTGCGCGCTCAAACGCTCCCGAGCGCTGTTCACTGTAGCCAATCACAGACATATCCGATGACACAACAGCCAATCAGAGGCGTTTATGATCCCGCTCAATTTCAGTACCGATTTGGTACCGAAGTCTGTACTTTTGACAACACTAATCCTAACAGTTCTTCGGTACAGTAAAGTTACAGGTAATGCGCGCACACACACACACACACACCTTCTGTATCTCTCTGATCCAGCGGTTGACGCCGGACTGCAGCTGGTTCAGAAAGCTGGGATCCTCCACTTTATCCCCGAAGTCGGTGACCTTGGGCTTCTCTGCGCGCTCGTAGCACTGCTTGGCCACGTTGGTGATGATGGGGTGTATGAGCAGACTGATCTCGGGGATCTCGATGTTCTGCTGAAGGTGTAGCAGCCCCATCTCCAGCTCCGCGATCTTCTTCTCCACCGAAGGGGCCATTTTATCCCCATCCCTGAACAACAAACACTCACTCAATTCACGCCACGTTTATTTGTAGCGCTTTTCACAATACACATCGTTTCAAAGCAGCTTCACAGAAAGTGCAGTAGTCCACATACAGTTTACAGTGATCTGCTATCAGAGGAGACCGTCCAAGTATTTCAGAAATGTACATATACAAATCACGGTTTAAAATGTATTAATTTAAACAATGTAATAATTTAATGCAGATACAATGAGCTCATTGAAGTAATGAATACTTGTTTATTAACAAATGATTATGACATTCAGAAAAATGTAGCATTGGTGCATGTAGATTCATTACATCCGCATCACGACTGCATCTGTGCTGATCAGATTCTCTTTGGTCGTAAAGCTTCTTTAAACGAGTGGTTCACTTCAGAACTAAATCTCCTGATAGTTTACTCTCCCGCACGTCATCCAAGATGATCATGTGTTTCTTTCTTCAGTGGAAAAGAAATGAAGGTTTAGAGGAAAACGCTCCAGGATTTCCTCCATATAGTGTCTTCAATGGGGTCCAACGGCTCGAAGGTCCAGATGTGAGTTTCAGTGCAGCTTCAGAGTCTCGACACGATCCAGCCGAGGAATACGAGTCTCATCCAGACAAACCAGCGACATTTATAACACAACACACATTTATATACTTTAACCACAGATGCTGGTCTTGCACTCGCTGTGAAAGGTCACGCGTGACGTAGGCGTGAGAACCGACACAGTGTTTACAAAGCCAACGTGCAAAGACCGAGTCAAACGCCATTTACAAAATAAATAAAAGGTAAAACAACAATGGCGGATGATTATGAAGTTGGAGGAGAATGAGATGAGAGTTTTTCGCTCTACATTTATAAACTGGAACACGCTTGACCTTTCACCCTGATGACGTAATGTGTGACGCATCACAGCGAGTGGAGGACCAGCATTAGTGGAGCGTCCTTCCTGGAGCGTTTTCCTCTAAACCTTCATTTCTTTTCCACTGAAGAAAGAAACACATGATCATCTTGGATGACGTGGAGGAGAGTAAACTATCATGAGATTTAGTTCTGAAGTGAACGACTCGTTCGGGAATGATGCCGGAGGAGACGTTACCTGTCGGCTTTGCCAGACTCCCGGATGTAGGATTTGAAGTACGGAGCGACAGCATTGCTGATGAAGGAGTGCAGGGTCTCGTACGGGGAGTCTTCGCTGAGCGTCAGAACACGCACCTGAGTGGAGATCGGTTTATCCGCGTCGATGACTCCCGTACGCTTGATCAACGCCAGGCTGAAACACGTTCACATTAGCAGACACACAGATCAGGATCACGTTAGCAGACACACACAGATCAGGATCACGTTAGCAGACACACACAGAACAGGATCACGTTAGCAGACACACACAGATCAGGATCACGTTAGCAGACACACACAGATCAGGATCACATTAGCAGACACACAGATCAGGATCACATTAGCAGACACACAGATCAGGATCACGTTAGCAGACACACACAGATCAGGATCACGTTAGCAGACACACACAGATCAGGATCACGTTAGCAGACACACACAGATCAGGATCACGTTAGCAGACACACACAGATCAGGATCACGTTAGCAGACACACACAGATCAGGATCACGTTAGCAGACACACACAGAACAGGATCACATTAGCAGACACACACAGAACAGGATCACGTTAGCAGACACACACAAATCAGGATCACGTTAGCAGACACACAGAGAACCGGATCACGTTAGCAGACACACACAGAACAGGATCACGTTAGCAGACACACAGAGAACCGGATCACGTTAGCAGACACACACAGAACAGGATCACGTTAGCAGACACACACAGATCAGGATCACGTTAGCAGACACACACAGAACAGGATCACGTTAGCAGACACACACAAATCAGGATCACGTTAGCAGACACACAGAGAACCGGATCACGTTAGCAGACACACACAGAACAGGATCACGTTAGCAGACACACACAGATCAGGATCACGTTAGCAGACACACACAGAACAGGATCACGTTAGCAGACACACACAGAACAGGATCACGTTAGCATTAGCAGACACACACAGATCAGGATCACATTAGCAGACACACACAGATCAGGATCACATTAGCAGACACACACAGATCAGGATCACATTAGCAGACACACACAGATCAGGATCACATTAGCAGACACACACAGATCAGGATCACATTAGCAGACACACACAGATCAGGATCACGTTAGCAGACACAAATCAGGATCACGTTAGCAGACACACAGAGAACCGGATCACGTTAGCAGACACACACAGAACAGGATCACATTAGCAGACACACACAGATCAGGATCACGTTAGCAGACACACACAGATCAGGATCACGTTAGCAGACACACAGATCAGGATCACGTTAGCAGACACACACAGAACAGGATCACGTTAGCATTAGCAGACACACACAGAACAGGATCACGTTAGCAGACACACACAGATCAGGATCACGTTAGCAGACACACACAGAACAGGATCACGTTAGCATTAGCAGACACACACAGAACAGGATCACGTTAGCAGACACACACAGATCAGGATCACATTAGCAGACACACACAGATCAGGATCACGTTAGCAGACACACACAGAACAGGATCACGTTAGCATTAGCAGACACACACAGAACAGGATCACGTTAGCAGACACACACAGATCAGGATCACATTAGCAGACACACACAGATCAGGATCACATTAGCAGACACACACAGATCAGGATCACATGTTTGACGCTCGTCACCTGTTAGACTTGAGCCCGTAGTGGATGTCGATGCTAATGCTGTAGGAAATGCACTCGCGCTCCTCCTCGCCTTCATCGCCAACATCCTCTGCATCAATCACAAGAAACAACCGTCTGTTTGTGATAAACCAGTCTTTATTTAACATTCAACATGAGCATTATTTAAACCAGACATGTGACGTGAGTCTGTGTGTTACAGGAGTCAGGAACACAGGCTAGAGCGTCCACACTGCACGCGGTGCGGCGATGCGTTCCAGGAGCGGAGCGTTCCAGCAGAGGTCGTTCACACACGAGTCTACTCCTGCTGTGCTGCGCGCGCGGAACTGAACGTGGTCAAAATGAACTAACTGACATGAAAATGTAGTAATTTCATCAAAAATGCATTTAATTCAATAAAATGTAGTAATCTCACCATAAATGGATTTAATTAAATACTACTATTTTTCACAGTCATCTTTTTACTTTAAGACCGGGGTAAAACGAGGAAAACTTTTACTTCAACAAGGCGACATAATGAACGACACTCATTCGTGGAGGTGGAAAAAACAAGTTCTTTGTGATGCAAGATTTATTGTATAAAGATTTAAATTATGCAAACGAAATAGTATGAGTCTACTGTTTTTGTCAATTTTAAGTTTTCATTTAAAATGTTTGTGATTTTAACATTAGTAGGCTACATGGTGCAATATGTTACCACTTGCTTGAGCAACTTAATATAATATATAGAGAAGTAATGCATTGAATAATACGTTGTTTACATTGTGTTTAAACGTGAATACGTCTATTAAAGAGTGTATGTGTACAAAGAGAGTGACAAAACTTTTTTTTTAAATAAAAGTTGCAGATAACTTTTGGATTTGAAATATAAATAGTGAGTGTGTTTGTGGCACAGCCGCGGATCACTGAAAACGCAGCATAAGCACTATAGCGCGGCTCCTGTACCGCGCACACACAATAATTAATTATTATTATTAATTACACTATTAGCAACCCCCATTCATCTGGATACACTGGATATCAGATTCAGTACAATTTATCTCAAGTAATAAAATCTCTCCAAATTGAAGCTGTGAACGCTACAGGAACCCTGTGCATTACTATAATATCAGATTATGATCAGACAGACTGTATAAAATGTGGGCGTAGTGTGCGTGACGTCACCCGTAGTGTTTCTTAAGAGCCTTTTTGAAGCCCAAAGTAAAAATATAATAAATACTGTATAGCGCATATAGTTATTTTACTAGCTAACTATCGAGTTTATCGTCATTAAATGTCTGAGGTAAATTACATGACATTATTGTTCTCAAGCTGTTTTATTGGCGTTTTTCCACGATTGACACAATGATTGATGGATTAAATGAGACATGATTGATTTCAGTGAGTTGTTCTGAATATTTCAACATTCCTTCTGATGTTTATTTGTTGCTGTAACTAGTAGTAAAGAGGAAGAGATGATCGGTTCATCTGTAACACGCATTAAACGCACACAATCACACATTTACTGACTAAATTTAGTGATAAAACTGACAGAATATGAAAGCTGATACTTTGTTTAAAATCATAACTAACAAAGCTTATTGTGATTAGCCTATTGATGGCATGAGCTAGAAATGATGTTTAGAGAAACTTGTTCACGCATCAACTAAAAACAACTGAAGTTAAAGATTGATTCCTGGGACTTAAGAATCGATATCGTTTAAAATCGAGGAATCGATCTTCCTCGGATGATCGTGACGTCACCGATCTGCAGTGCAGCAAACACGCCCTGAACGCGCATTGATAACTTATTGTTGGCATTTTATCACAAATTCAAGGATTCTCTTTACAACCATGTTTCTAAAAGAAAAATTAACTAAACTTTCATTTTTGACACATCACAGGAGCGACTCAAACAGGGCGGGGCCACACAAACCCTTCGATAATGCAATAAAACATCACGAAATCGATTGACAGTCGCGGCAAACCCGCACACAGACGCTGCAATCATGATCTTAATGACCCATGTGAGTGATTTTAACCCTTAAGATGTGATTAATTGATGATCATGCGGCTTTTAACCTTTCAGCGCGTTCCGTTCCACCAGAATCGAGTGAATCTGTGGATCTGACAGGAACTTTTTCATCTGCTCGAGCGCGCTCTTCTCCTCCAGCGCGCTCTCGAGGCCCGCCGGCGCGTCGCCGCCATCTTCCAGGAGCAATGGCACGAGCTTTCGGATGTGTTTCTGCAGAACTGAGGCGTCC
>CM060632.1:34490148-34525148 GCA_030578275.1 Meda fulgida | reverse complement strand
CGACTCGGTCTCGACTAGTTCTGGTCTTGGACTCGACTCGGTCTCGACTAGTTCTGGTCTTGGACTCGACTCAGTCTGGACTACTTCTGGTATTGGACTCGACTCGGTCTGGACTAGCTCTGGTCTTGGACTCAAATCGGTCTGGACTAGTCCTGGTCTTGGACTCGACTCGGTCTCGACTAGTTCTGGTCTTGGACTCGACTCGGTCTCGACTAGTTCTGGTCTTGGACTCGACTCAGTCTGGACTACTTCTGGTATTGGACTCGACTCGGTCTGGACTAGTTCTGGTATTGGACTCGACTCGGTCTGGACTAGCTCTGGTATTGGACTCGACTCGGTCTGGACTAGCTCTGGTCTTGGACTCGACTCGGTCTGGACTAGCTCTGGTATTGGACTCGACTCGGTCTGGACTAGTCCTGGTCTTGGACTCGACTCGGTCTGGACTAGTTCTGGTATTGGACTCGACTCGGTCTGGACTAGTCCTGGTATTGGACTCGACTCGGTCTGGACTAGCTCTGGTCTTGGACTCGACTCGGTCTGGACTAGTTCTGGTATTGGACTCGACTCGGTCTGGACTAGTCCTGGTATTGGACTCGACTCGGTCTGGACTAGCTCTGGTATTGGACTCGACTCGGTCTGGACTAGCTCTGGTCTTGGACTCGACTCGGTCTGGACTAGCTCTGGTATTGGACTCGACTCGGTCTGGACTAGTCCTGGTCTTGGACTCGACTCGGTCTGGACTAGTTCTGGTATTGGACTCGACTCGGTCTGGACTAGTCCTGGTCTTGGACTCGACTCGGTCTGGACTAGTCCTGGTCTTGGACTCGACTCGGTCTGGACTAGTCCTGGTCTTGGACTCGACTCGGTCTGGACTAGCTCTGGTATTGGACTCGACTCGGTCTGGACTAGTCCTGGTCTTGGACTCGACTCGGTCTCGACTAGTTCTGGTATTGGACTCGACTCGGTCTGGACTAGTCCTGGTCTTGGACTCGACTCGGTCTGGACTAGTTCTGGTTTTGGACTCGACTCGGTCTGGACTAGTCCTGGTATTGGACTCGACTCGGTCTGGACTAGTCCTGGTATTGGACTCGACTCGGTCTGGACTAGCTCTGGTATTGGACTCGACTCGGTCTGGACTAGTCCTGGTCTTGGACTCGACTCGGTCTCGACTAGTTCTGGTATTGGACTCGACTCGGTCTGGACTAGTCCTGGTCTTGGACTCGACTCGGTCTGGACTAGTTCTGGTTTTGGACTCGACTCGGTCTGGACTAGTTCTGGTCTTGGACTCCTCTCTGTCTCCACTAGTTCTGGTCTTGGACTCCTCTCTGTCTCCACTAGTTCTGGTCTTGGACTCGACTCTGTCTCCACTAGTTCTGGTCTTGGACTCAAATCGGTCTGGACTAGTCCTGGTCTTGGACTCGACTCGGTCTCGACTAGTTCTGGTCTTGGACTCGACTCGGTCTCGACTAGTTCTGGTATTGGACTCGACTCGGTCTGGACTAGTCCGGGTCTTGGACTCGACTCGGTCTGGACTAGTTCTGGTCTTGGACTCGACTCGGTCTGGACTAGTTCTGGTATTGGACTCGACTCGGTCTGGACTAGTCCTGGTATTGGACTCGACTCGGTCTGGACTAGCTCTGGTATTGGACTCGACTCGGTCTGGACTAGTCCTGGTCTTGGACTCGACTCGGTCTCGACTAGTTCTGGTATTGGACTCGACTCGGTCTGGACTAGTCCTGGTCTTGGACTCGACTCGGTCTGGACTAGTTCTGGTTTTGGACTCGACTCGGTCTGGACTAGTTCTGGTCTTGGACTCCTCTCTGTCTCCACTAGTTCTGGTCTTGGACTCGACTCTGTCTCCACTAGTTCTGGTCTTGGACTCAAATCGGTCTGGACTAGTCCTGGTCTTGGACTCGACTCGGTCTCGACTAGTTCTGGTCTTGGACTCGACTCGGTCTCGACTAGTTCTGGTATTGGGCTCGACTCGGTCTGGACTAGTCCGGGTCTTGGACTCGACTCGGTCTGGACTAGCTCTGGTATTGGACTCGACTCGGTCTGGACTAGTCCTGGTCTTGGACTCGACTCGGTCTCGACTAGTTCTGGTATTGGACTCGACTCGGTCTGGACTAGTCCTGGTCTTGGACTCGACTCGGTCTGGACTAGTTCTGGTTTTGGACTCGACTCGGTCTGGACTAGTTCTGGTCTTGGACTCGACTCGGTCTGGACTAGTTCTGGTCTTGGACTCGACTCTGTCTCCACTAGTTCTGGTCTTGGACTCAAATCGGTCTGGACTAGTCCTGGTCTTGGACTCGACTCGGTCTCGACTAGTTCTGGTCTTGGACTCGACTCGGTCTCGACTAGTTCTGGTCTTGGACTCGACTCAGTCTGGACTACTTCTGGTCTTGGACTCGACTCGGTCTGGACTAGTCCTGGACTCGACTCGGTCTTGACTAGTTCTGGTCTTGGACTCGACTCGGTCTGGACTAGTCCTGGTCTTGGACTTGACTCGGTCTGGACTAGTTCTGGTCTTGGACTCGACTCGGTCTGGACTAGTCCTGGTCTTGGACTTGACTCGGTCTGGACTAGTTCTGGTCTTGGACTCGACACGGTCTGGACTAGTCCTGGACTCGACTCGGTCTTGACTAGTTCTTGTCTTGGACTCGACTCGGTCTGGACTAGTCCTGGTCTTGGACTTGACTCGGTCTGGACTAGTTCTGGTCTTGGACTCGACTCGGTCTGGACTAGTCCTGGTCTTGGACTTGACTCGGTCTCGACTAGTTCTGGTCTTGGACTCGACTCGGTCTGGACTAGTCCTGGTCTTGGACTTGACTCGGTCTGGACTAGTTCTGGTCTTGGACTCGACACGGTCTGGACTAGTCCTGGACTCGACTCGGTCTCGACTAGTTCTGGTCTTGGACTCGACTCGGTCTGGACTAGTCCTGGTCTTGGACTTGACTCGGTCTGGACTAGTCCTGGTCTTGGACTCGACTCGGTCTGGACTAGTTCTGGTCTTGGACTCGACTCGGTCTGGACTAGTCCTGGTCTTGGACTTGACTCGGTCTGGACTAGTTCTGGTCTTGGACTCGACACGGTCTGGACTAGTCCTGGACTCGACTCGGTCTTGACTAGTTCTGGTCTTGGACTCGACTCGGTCTGGACTAGTCCTGGTCTTGGACTTGACTCGGTCTGGACTAGTTCTGGTCTTGGACTCGACTCGGTCTGGACTAGTCCTGGTCTTGGACTTGACTCGGTCTCGACTAGTTCTGGTCTTGGACTCGACTCGGTCTGGACTAGTCCTGGTCTTGGACTTGACTCGGTCTGGACTAGTTCTGGTCTTGGACTCGACACGGTCTGGACTAGTCCTGGACTCGACTCGGTCTCGACTAGTTCTGGTCTTGGACTCGACTCGGTCTGGACTAGTCCTGGTCTTGGACTTGACTCGGTCTGGACTAGTCCTGGTCTTGGACTCGACTCGGTCTGGACTAGTTCTGGTCTTGGACTCGACTCGGTCTGGACTAGTTCTGGTTTGTGTTCAGAAGAGCTTAGTGTTCTGTAAAGGCTGCTTTAAAAATGATGTTTGTTTGACAGCACTGAGTGTGTGTGTGTGTGTGTGTGTGTGTGTGTGTGTGTGTGTGAGCTCAGACTCTCAGTGTTTCTCAGCTGTAGTTAATAATTTTACATTTATTCATTTAGCAGACGCTTTTATTCAAAGCGGTTTACAAATGAGAGCAATAGAAGCAGTGAAACTAACAGTAGGACAACAATATGCAAGTGCCGTGACCCTTCTCATTTTAATCTAACGCAGTACATGTAATTTTTATTTTATTTCTTTATTTTATTTTTTATAATAAAAAATAGAATAGAAGAGAAAGTATTAGTATTTATAATAATGATGTTTTTTTTCTGTGTGTTTTTTTTCTGTGGTGTGTGTGTGGGTGTGTGTGTGTTTGTGTGTGTGTGTGTTTGTTTTCTGTAGTGTGTGTGTGTTTGTTTTCTGTGGTATGTGTGGTGTGTTTGTGTGTTTGTGTGTGTGTGTGTTTGTGTGTGTGTGTGTGTGTGTGTGTGTGAGCTCAGACTCAGTGTTTCTAAGCTGTAGTTCTGCTTCTGTAGAGGTAATGAGGCGCAACGGCTTTATATCAGTGCTGGAGGGCACGTAAGTCCCGCCTCCTTCTCTTCCTAACCAATAGGCTTGCGCTTGCCCAGCAGTGTGGTGATGTCACCGCTCCCGGGTTCAGTGGGCCAATCGGCTCGATCCTCCCCGCTGACATCACTGAGCAGCCGTTCCTCAGCACACAGCTCATTTCTGCTCAGCTCGTGCTGTAATGGAGGCTGTTCCGAGGCTTTAGTGCTCGTGTGTTTCGATGGACATGAGGATCGTCTGAGGAAGATGGTCATCGACGCTGCGAACCCCAACGGGCCCTTCCCGCCCGTGGCTCTCATGCACTTCAGGGGTGAGTGACATCAGCGGCTCGCTCGGCCTCGCTCAGTGATGCACGGTTCATTCGGCTGGTTTCCTGGGTGTGTTTGTGTGTGTGTCTGTGTGTCTGTGTGTGTGTGTCATTGGAGCGCTGTGTGAGACACAGAGAGCTTCAGTCTGAGCGTCTCCTGCCCATCCCCCCCACTCCAGCACTGACGTCACAGGAAGTGAGGTCATAGCTCAACCGAGGGTGTTGTGTGTGTTACGGTGTTTAGATGTATTTCTCTCGTGTGTGTGTGTGTGTGTGTGTGTGTGTAAGTGTAAGAGAGAGATAGTGTGTTTGTGTGTGAGAGAGAGAGTGTGTGTGTTTAGGTGTATTTTTCCTGTGTGTAAGAGAGAGAGAGAGTGTGTGTGTGTGTGTGTGTGTGTGTGTGTGTGTGTGTGTGTGTGTGTGTGTGTATGTGTGTGTGAGAGAGAGAGAGAGAGAGAGCGCGTGTGTGTGTTATGATGTTTAGGTGTATTTCTCTCGTGTGTGTAAGAGAGTGTTTTTGTGTGTGAGTGTGTATGAGTGTGTGTGAGAGAGTGTTCATGTTTTTCTATCCCGGTGGGAATGCACACAGACTCACGGGGACTCGTGTCACAGTGGGGACCTAAATAGAGGGTAAACAAGCTTATAAATCATATAGAATGAGTTTTTTCATATAGTTTAAATAAGCTTTAAATCATATAGATTGTGTTTGTGTGTAAGTGTGTGTCCAAGTGTGTGCGTACGTGTCCGAGTGTATGTGTGCGTGTAAGAGTGTGAGTGTGTGTGTGTGTGAGTGAGTCACTATCAGCTAATAATTGATCAATCAATATGATCTCATCTCATATGTATTAAATATACAGTATATTACGGGTGTAACGGTACACAAACATGACAGTTCGGTAACAACAGAGCCCAAATTATTAAATTCAGTTACTATTTATTTTTACATATAATAATCAATACTCAAATAAAATTTGTAAATTGCTTTTAAATCTACATCTAAACATCTAAATCTAATTATAGAGTTAATTTTCTACCCCAATTCATTTTTGAAATATAATAATTTACACAGTGGCTGTCATAACTTGTTTTCATGACAAATTTATTTAAACATACATTAAATAATCAAGACATTACTAACAGGTTAAGTAACTATAACGAATAGGCTAATATAGTGCTACTGCTCACTTCTCTAGCGAGCTAACCCTGCTGTCGACACGCAGTGCCTGAGGAACACGTAATGCTACATGAGATATTATTCTCAAGCTGTTTATCTTTCTGCAGTTGAAACACTGGTTGAGAAATGTAAACATATCGATTGATAGTTTCTTCTTCTTCTGCGCTTTTTATGTATGTGTGTATATATATATATATATATAGATAGATAGATAGATATATTCTTTACAAAGTGACATTGGCAATTACTTGTCTGTTATAAGTAACGAGTAAAGCGCTGTGTAACGCTGTCTCTGTGTTGTTAGTAACGAGTAAAGCGCTGTGTAACGCTGTCTCTGTGTTGTTAGTAACGAGTAAAGCGCTGTGTAAAGCTGTCTCTGTGTTGTTAGTAACGAGTAAAGCGCTGTGTAAAGCTGTCTCTGTGTTGTTAGTAACGAGTAAAGCGCTGTGTAACGCTGTCTCTGTGTTGTTAGTAACGAGTACAGCGCTGTGTAAAGCTGTCTCTGTGTTGTTAGTAACGAGTAAAGCGCTGTGTAAAGCTGTCTCTGTGTTGTTAGTAACGAGTACAGCGCTGTGTAAAGCTGTCTCTGTGTTGTTAGTAACGAGTAAAGCGCTGTGTAAAGCTGTCTCTGTGTTGTTAGTAACGAGTAAAGCGCTGTGTAAAGCTGTCTCTGTGTTGTTAGTAACGAGTAAAGCACTGTGTAAAGCTGTCTCTGTGTTGTTAGTAACGAGTAAAGCGCTGTGTAACGCTGTCTCTGTGTTGTTAGTAACGAGTAAAGCGCTGTGTAAAGCTGTCGCTGTGTTGTTAGTAACGAGTAAAGCGCTGTGTAACGCTGTCTCTGTGTTGTTAGTACCGAGTAAAGCGCTGTGTAACGCTGTCTCTGTGTTGTTAGTAACGAGTAAAGCGCTGTGTAACGCTGTCTCTGTGTTGTTAGTAACGAGTAAAGCGCTGTGTAAAGCTGTCTCTGTGTTGTTAGTAACGAGTAAAGCGCTGTGTAAAGCTGTCTCTGTGTTGTAAGTAACGAGTAAAGCGCTGTGTAACGCTGTCTCTGTGTTGTAAGTAACGAGTAAAGCGCTGTGTAACGCTGTCTCTGTGTTGTTAGTAACGAGTAAAGCGCTGTGTAACGCTGTCTCTGTGTTGTTAGTAACGAGTAAAGCGCTGTGTAACGCTGTCTCTGTGTTGTTAGTAACGAGTAAAGCGCTGTGTAACGCTGTCTCTGTGTTGTTAGTAACGAGTAAAGCGCTGTGTAACGCTGTCTCTGTGTTGTTAGTAACTAGTAAAGCGCTGTGTAACGCTGTCTCTGTGTTGTTAGTAATGAGTATTTTTCTCCGGGCTGAGTCAGGCCGCTTCCCCCACCCGGCCTGACCACCGCGGTTCACCAACCCGCGTGACCTCGTAGCGATAGAGGAGCCTCGTTCGGTCCCCTCGACAAAACCCCGAGGGTCCGTTTCAGGACCGTCTCAGCTCCGAAGGGAACTCCAGTGGCGGCGGACAAATCTGTATCTGGCCCAAAGCGCTGTGTAACGCTGTCTCTGTGTTGTTAGTAACCAGTAAAGCGCTGTGTAACGCTGTCTCTGTGTTATTAGTAACGAGTAAAGCGCTGTGTAACGCTGTCTCTGTGTTCTTAGTAACGAGTAAAGCGCTGTGTAACGCTGTCTCTGTGTTCTTAGTAACGAGTAAAGCGCTGTGTAACGCTGTCTCTGTGTTCTTAGTAACGAGTAAAGCGCTGTGTAACGCTGTCTATGTGTTGTAAGTAACGAGTAAAGCGCTGTGTAACGCTGTCTCTGTGTTGTTAGTAACGAGTAAAGCACTGTGTAAAGCTGTCTCTGTGTTGTTAGTAACGAGTAAAGCACTGTGTAAAGCTGTCTCTGTGTTCTTAGTAACGAGTAAGGCGCTGTGTAACGCTGTCTCTGTGTTCTTAGTAAGGAGTAAAGCGCTGTGTAACGCTGTCTCTGTGTTCTTAGTAACGAGTAAAGCGCTGTGTAACGCTGTCTCTGTGTTCTTAGTAACGAGTAAAGCGCTGTGTAACGCTGTCTATGTGTTGTAAGTAACGAGTAAAGCGCTGTGTAACGCTGTCTCTGTGTTCTTAGTAACGAGTAAGGCGCTGTGTAACGCTGTCTCTGTGTTCTTAGTAAGGAGTAAAGCGCTGTGTAACGCTGTCTCTGTGTTCTTAGTAAGGAGTAAAGCGCTGTGTAACGCTGTCTATGTGTTGTTAGTAACGAGTAAAGCGCTGTGTAACGCTGTCTCTGTGTTGTAAGTAACGAGTAAAGCGCTGTGTAACGCTGTCTCTGTGTTGTAAGTAACGAGTAAAGCGCTGTGTAACGCTGTCTCTGTGTTGTAAGTAACGAGTAAAGCGCTGTGTAACGCTGTCTCTGTGTTGTAAGTAACGAGTAAAGCGATGTGTAACGCTGTCTCTGTGTTGTAAGTAACGAGTAAAGCGCTGTGTAACGCTGTCTCTGTGTTGTAAGTAACGAGTAAAGCGCTGTGTAACGCTGTCTCTGTGTTGTAAGTAACGAGTAAAGCGCTGTGTAACGCTGTCTCTGTGTTGTAAGTAACGAGTAAAGCGCTGTGTAACGCTGTCTCTGTGTTGTAAGTAACGAGTAAAGCGCTGTGTAACGCTGTCTCTGTGTTGTAAGTAACGAGTAAAGCGCTGTGTAACGCTGTCTCTGTGTTGTTAGTAACGAGTAAAGCGCTGTGTAACGCTGTCTCTGTGTTGTAAGTAACGAGTAAAGCGCTGTGTAACGCTGTCTCTGTGTTTCAGACGTGGCTCCGGCTGAGCAGGAGAAGCTCTTCGTGCAGAAGTTGCGTCAGTGCTGCGTTCTCTTCGACTTCCTCTCCGATCCGCTCAGCGACCTGAAATGGAAGGAGGTGAAGCGTGCGGCGCTCAGCGAGATGGTGGAGTTCCTCACACACAACCGCAGTGTGATCACCGAGCCCATTTACCCCGAGGTGGTGCACATGGTGAGTCCAGCGCTCCAGAGCCGCTGATCAATGATGCTCTGTGTCCTCGCCGCCGTATCTCCAGCCCTTCTGCTCAGTCTTGTGCTTCTCCCTCATGCCCTGCTATTTACAGCACTAGAGAAGCCTTATCTTGATGATGGAGACGATTAGGGGTCCAACCATAAAAAAATCCAACCGTACCGTTCCCCACTCACGGGTCGAGACGCACTTGTCAAGTCAGGTCATCATTATTTATACAGCGCTTTTTACAATACAGAGTGTTTCAAAGCAGCTTTACAGAGATAACAGGAAAATAATGCAAAGTTCGTTTCCAGAAGAGAATAGCGTCACAGTCCAGCTTAAGTAAGTTCAGTGATGGTTCATTTCTGTTGTAAAAAAGTTATTTTTTATATATATATATATATATCCGCTCTGGAGAAAACCATGATCTCATCGTCCAGCTCAGTTCAGTTCTCATATAATGTTGTCAATGCAGGAGAGCAATAATATTGTTGAATATTAAATTAAATGTCCTCAACTAAACAAGCCAAAAGCCAAAGGCAACTTGCACTGCTTTTGCTATCATGCGTTTAAACTAAACTCATTTAAGCCTTGTCAATTTAAATGTTTAAGACCAAAATGCGAAAAATAACTCGTGTGTGTGTGTGTGTGTGTGTGTGTGACACAACTCTTCTGTTTTATAATGTATAACATGCAGGCGTGTTGTTGAACAGATCAGCTGCATGTGTGAGTGAACTCCAGCTTTCATGTCTTTCAGTCACATGATCAAAGCTGCGCGACTGCTGCCAATGCTAATAGCGTTATTGTTCTGCTAATGTGGCCGTCGAGTGTTCTCCTGTCCAGAGGAGACGTGACGCACCTGAGGCCAGTGATTGATTGCAAGATATTTATATGAGAATCTACTGGCTGATTGTTCTTATCTATAGCTCAGTTTCCATACACCTGTTTTTAAGCAAATTTTAGGATGCACATTAATTCTAAAAATGTGCTTTAAAAACTTAAATCCTCAGTTGAGATGGGTTATTTTTTTATCCAATAAGAATACGTGCACATAAACTACAATAGAAACACATTTCCTGAATAAATCCCTCAGACCTCATGTGGCTCAGCGTCAGCTGTGATTGGATAACTGGAGTAACCAGCGGGCCAATGGCGTCGCAGCGTCTCTAATGCTGGTTTGGTGTTCCTGGAACGCGGAGTGGAAGTGTGTGATCAGAATGATTGTGTGTAATTCCCTCCTGAAGCGTCTCACACACAGGAGTGTGTTCCCGAACACCAGCATCCGCACGCTTGAGAACACGACAGCGTTTACTGTGTGTCTGACGCTCCCACACTCGAGGGGAAGAGCACGATTGCAGAAACTTACACTTTTATTACTGATATTTATGTCAATTTCCCAGGAAATTATGATTTTGTTCACATTAAATACTTGGGATGAAAACGCTGCGTTATTCAGAAAAGTTTATTCCATATCCAGTTTTGCGATAAGTTAAATTCACAGCTTTGGATGGAAACATTCAGTTGTCACAATCATTCGCTCGTCTCTCGGTTTGTGTAAAACGTGTGTATTTCAGGCCGTTCACACAGGACGCATTCTTGCATTTTAAAAAGATGGATTATTTAAAAGAGAAGATGAAGTATTTTTACCTGTTTTATAAACGAGCCCTCGTCCGCGACACACTGACGCCTGGCGGATGTGGACCAGCGATTACAAATACAGCGTGAGACGGATTTAAAGGTCCAGTACAGAGGATTTCTTATCACATGTTTTATTGGAAATGAATTATTCAGATGATGCGTGTGCAGATGATGCGTGTGCTGATGATGCGTGTGCTGATGTGCTGATGATGTGTGTGCTGATGATGCGTGTGCTGATGCATGTGCTGATGATGCGTGTGCTGATGTGCTGATGATGCGTGTGCTGATGTGCTGATGTTGCGTGTGCTGATGATGCGTGTGCTGATGATGCGTGTGCTGATGTGCTGATGATGCGTGTGCTGATGTTGCGTGTGCTGATGATGCGTGTGCTGATGCGTTTGCTGATGATGCGTGTGCTGATGTGCTGATGATGCGTTTGCTGATGATGCGTGTGCTGATGATGCGTGTGCTGATGATGCTTGTGCTGATGTGCTGATGATGCGTGTGCTGATGTTGCGTGTGCTGATGATGCGTGTGCTGATGTGATGATGTTGCGTGTGCTGATGATGCGTGTGCTGATAATGCGTGTGCTGATGATGCGTGTGCTGATGATGCGTGTGCTGATGATGCGTGTGCTGATGATGCGTGTGCTGATGATGCGTGTGCTGATGATGCGTGTGCTGATGTTGCGTGTGCTGATGATGCGTGTGCTGATAATGCGTGTGCTGATGATGCGTGTGCTGATAATGCGTGTGCTGATGATGCGTGTGCTGATAATGCGTGTGCTGATGATGCGTGTGCTGATGTTGCGTGTGCTGATGATGCGTGTGCTGATGATGCATGTGCTGATGATGTGTGTTCCTGTGTGTGTGTGTTGCAGTTTGCCATCAACATGTTCAGGGCTCTTCCGCCTTCCTCCAACCCGACGGGAGCAGAGTTTGATCCCGAGGAGGACGAACCCACTCTGGAAGCAGCGTGGCCTCACCTACAGGTGCCGATGACATCATCAGTCATATGACCCTGACACCGTTCACACCACGACCAATCAAAGCGAGGCCACAAGAACCACCAGCCAATCCGAGCTGATGCCTTGATGTTGGCTGTTGTCAGTGGCGTCTGGTTGGCTCGCGGTGTGAACGAGAGCGTCTGAATAACACAGAACATGAACTCGTTTGACCTGTTGCTCATCACAGCATCTTTCTGTTTCCTGAAGCTGGTGTACGAGTTTTTCCTGCGCTTTTTAGAGTCGCCCGATTTTCAGCCCAATGTTGCAAAGAAGTACATTGACCAGAAATTTGTGATGCAGGTCAAGATTTTTATTATCACTATATATACACTAGCAGTCAAGGTCTGGAATTAATAGGATGTTTTAATGTTTCTGAAAGAGTCTCTTCTGCTAACAAACAGTGAAATATTATTATAATGTAAATCAGCTGTTTTCTATGTGAATATCTAGTAAAGTGTAATTTATTCCTGTGATCAAAGCTGTATTTTCAGCATCATTACTCCAGTCTTCAGTGTCACATGATCCTTCAGAAATCACTCTAATATGATGATCTGATGCTCGAGAAACATTTATGATTATTATCAGTGTTGAAAACGGTTGTGCTGCTTCAGATGTTTGTGGAAATACACTTCCATTCAAAAGTTTTGGCGGGAAAAATAAGATAATTAATACTTTTATTAATCAAGGATGCATTAAATTGGTCAAAAGTGACAGTAAAGCATTTATAGTGTTACAAAAGATTTTACTTCAAATTAATGCTGTTCTTTTGAATTTTCTATTCATCAAAGAATCCAGAAAAATAAAATGTATCAGTTTCCTCAAAAATATGAAGTTTTCAACACTGATAATAGTCATAAATGTTTCTTGAGCATCAGATCATCGTATTAGAGTGATTTCTGAAGGATCATGTGACACTGAAGACTGGAGTAATGATGCTGAAAATCAGCTTTAATAAATTACACTTTACTATATATTCACATAGAAAACAGCTGATTTACATTATAATAATATTTCACTGTTTTTACTAAATGTTTGATAAATAAATGCAGGTTTGGTGGGCAGAAGAGACTCTTTCAGAAACATTAAACATCCTATTGATTCCAGACCGTTGACCGCTAGTGTGTACATTAATAAATTCAAGTTTTTAAATACTAGATTAAACCTGTTGAATGTTATCTGAACTCTATTCCAGCTTCTAGAGTTGTTTGACAGTGAAGATCCTCGAGAACGGGACTTCCTGAAAACCACCCTGCACCGCATATACGGGAAGTTTCTTGGGCTGCGCGCGTATATCAGAAAGCAAGTTAATAACATATTTTACAGGTGAGCAATGCCTTCACGACTCAGAGTTACTGGTGTAATAATGCAGTCTTGCTGTTTAGGACTGAATCATCTTTGTTTGACTCCGTATGTAAATGTGAAACACGGACACGAAGGAACCGTCGCCCAGAATCCCTCTGTGTTTGTGTTTGCAGGTTTATTTACGAGACTGAGCATCATAATGGAATAGCTGAACTACTGGAGATCCTAGGAAGGTAAAACATGAGCTTGTGATGTGTGTCCCTTTGCATGCTGGGAAATCTTCTGATAGGCGTGTTCCTTCCTTCTCTCCGTCAGCATCATCAACGGTTTTGCTTTACCGTTAAAAGAGGAGCACAAGATTTTCCTGCTGAAGGTTTTGCTTCCGCTGCACAAGGTGAAGTCTCTGAGCGTCTATCACCCGCAGGTCAGTCCTTTTCCTCATTAAAGTCGATCACTTCAGAACTAAATCTCCTGATAGTTTACTCTCCTCCACGTCATCCAAGATGATCATGTGTTTCTTTCTTCAGTGGAAAAGAAATGAAGGTTTAGAGGAAAACGCTCCAGGATTTCCTCCATATAGTGTCTTCAATGGGGTCCAACGGCTCGAAGGTCCAGATGTGAGTTTCAGTGCAGCTTCAGAGTCTCGACACGATCCAGCCGAGGAATACGAGTCTCATCCAGACAAACCAGCGACATTTATAACACATACACATTTATATACTTTATATACATGTGTGATGCGGCACACATTACGTCATCAGGGTGAAAGGTCAAGCGTGACGTAGGCGTAAGAACGACCCAGTGTTTACAAAGCGAACGCGCAAAGACCGAGTCAAACGCCATTTATAAAAAAATAATAAATAAAAGGTAAAACAACGATGGCGGATGATTTTGAAGTTGGAGAAGAAAATTAGTTTTCCCTACATTTTCCGGTCACCGCCTGATCTTTCATCCTGATCACGTAATGCACAAAGTCGTGGACATGCAAGACCAGCATCTGTGGTTTAAAGTATATAAATGTGTATGTGTTATAAATGTCGCTGGTTTGTCTGGATGAGACTCATATTCCTCGGCTGGATCGTGTCGAGACTCTGAAGCTGCACTGAAACTCACATCTGGACCTTCGAGCCGTTGGACCCCATTGAAGACACTATATGGAGGAAATCCTGGAGCGTTTTCCTCTAAACCTTCATTTCTTTTCTACTGAAGAAAGAAACACATGAACATGACGTGCGGGAGAGTAAACTTTCAGGAGATTTAGTTCTGAAGTGAACTCGTCCTGTAACGCGTGTGCTGCACGAGCGCTTCAGTGCTAACGTCGTGTGTTCTCGCTCAGCTGGCGTACTGTGTGGTTCAGTTCCTGGAGAAGGACAGCACGCTCACAGAGCCGGTAAGACTTCGCTCTCTCTGATTGGCTGATGAGGGTGGTCATGTGACTGACGCTGTGCTGCCGCTGCAGGTGGTCATGGCTCTGCTCAAGTACTGGCCCAAGACTCACAGCCCGAAAGAGGTGATGTTCCTGAACGAGCTGGAGGAGATCCTGGACGTGATCGAGCCGTCGGAGTTCGTCAAGGTCATGGAGCCGCTCTTCCGTCAACTAGCCAAGTGTGTGTCCAGCCCTCACTTCCAGGTGCGTCGATCGCACCATTACAACAACATGTTCTTAAAGGGATAGTTCACCCAAAAATGAAAATGATCCCATGATTTACTCACCCTGAACCCATCCTAGTGTATATGACACTCTTCTTTCAGACGAACACAATCTGAGTTATATTAAAAAAATGTCCTGACTCTTCCAAGCTTTATAATGAGAGTGAAGGGGCACCATTTTTTTTTAAGTCCACATAAGTGCATCTGTCCATCATACAAGTGCATCTGTCCATCATTCATCATACAAGTGCAACAATGCATACTGTTAGGAAGCGGCTTCACAGAACACGTGTGGTCATGTGGTCCTGTGACGTGTGTTTCTGTCAGGTGGCGGAGAGAGCGCTGTACTACTGGAACAACGAGTACATCATGAGTCTCATCAGTGACAACGCTGCCAGGATTTTACCCATCATGTTCCCGGCGCTTTACCGAAACTCCAAGAGCCACTGGAACAAGTAAGGCTATGTTTACACGGAAACGATCTGAAGAGAAAACGCGAAAGTGGCGTTGCGTTATGACTTTTTATTCTGCGTTTAGACGAGCCTTATGGGGGGGGAATCCGCGTGCATATGGGGACACAAAAGTGTGTGAAATTCGATGTAGTGTGCACTCCAGACGCTAGGTGGCGATGTGGAGCACTGACACACCACCAATATCTGAGAATATTCTGTGCAGCTGCTGAAAAGACTCTTGTGTGTTTATCAGAGCTGCGAGGGCAACTTGAAGATCCGCCGTATGGAAACAATCCGACCTGTTGGTTGTTATGTTCCTGTACTGGCGCATGCCTGTGACGTAACGCGTACGCGACGAGAGCCACCGAGAGCAGATTAGCGTTTTTACACTTTAGACGGGAACGGCGACGGTGGAGCGTTTTTAAGATCCCCACTCTGGAGGGCGGTTTCACTGTTTTGCGTTTTTAAGCCCCAAAAACGCTGTCGCCGTGTAAACGAAAGGCACATCCGATAAAATATTTTTACGTTTTCACCCGCGAGCATTCTCGTGTAAACGGCCTAGGACTCGCGTGTGTTTCCCTCCTGCAGTCGTGCTTTACCGCTCGTGCTTTACCCCTTTCTTTTAACGAGCGGTAAAGCACGAGGAGAATGAGCATCCAGATGGTATAATCAGACATCTCGTGTGGAGCGCTCTCTGAGCACACATTTATTTGTCATTTTAACTGAAACTGAGCATAAAAGTGGACTTAGTGGATTTATTATCCCGTTGCGCCCTCTATAGGCTGTGATCAGAGACTAGTCAAAGTCAGGGTTAAAGCCTGTGTGTGTGTGTGTGTGTGTGTGTGTGTCTGAAACTGCCTTAGCCTATATTTAACAGTTATTATATTAATAATAAAAATTATGGCACTTCGGGTGAAAAAAGGTTGTTCTCTGTGTTCAGTCTTTTAAACGTCTCCTTAACGTGCTTGCAGTGTAAATAAAGCCGTTACATCAACGAGATGCTAGCTGTCCACGGCCACACGCTCGTGCTAATGGTACAGCCCACGGCGCAAATCACTAGACAAAAAACAAAAAAATTTAAAAATGGGAAAATAGAAAATGGGTAAGATTTAAATTATTCAAATGATTGTTTCTTAAAGGGATAGTTCACCCAAAAATGAAAATGCTGTCAGTATTTATTGACCCTCATGTTGTTCCAGACCCGTAAGACCTTCGTTCATGTTCGGAACACGAATTAAGATACTTTTGATGAAATCTGAGCGCTGGATCACTCCTCCATACTAGTTCATAGGCTTCTTCAGGGAGTAAAACTTGCTGGCCTCGAAAAGTTATTAAAAACATCGTTAAAATAGTCCAAGTGACTACAGTGGCTCAATCTTAAGTTCATCAAGCGACGAGAATACTTTTTGTGCGCAAAAACAAACAAAAATAACGACTTTATTTCAACTCTTCATTTCCTTCTGAGTCAGTTAAACTAGTGTAACAGCGTAAGCTTCTGTTGTTGTACGTCACACGCCTCACACACATGACCAGCGTCGGCCAATAGTGAGCCTGCGTGTGACGCAGCTCTACGCAAACATACTAGTTTAACTGACTAGAGGCCCACCAGAAGGAAATGAATAAAGTCGTTGTTTATGTTTGTTTTTGCGCACAAAAAGTATTCTCGTCGCTTGATGAACTTAAGATTGAGCCACTGTAGTCACTTGGACTATTTTAACGATGTTTTTAATAACTTTTCGAGGCCAGCAAGTTTCACTCCCTGAAGAAGCCTATGAACTAGTATGGAGGAGTGATCCAGCGCTCAGATTTCATCAAAAGTATCTTAATTCGTGTTCCGAAGATGAACGAAGGTCTTACGGGTCTGGAACAACATGAGGGCGAGTAATTACTGACAGAATTTTCATTTTTGGGTGAACTATCCCTTTAAGTCATAATTTAGCAAAAGTAAAATTGCAAAAAAGAGAAAATGGCAAATTTCCACTTAAGTTGTAACCGAAAAACAAGAAAAAAGAACGTCTGGTTTAAATTTTTCATTTTTGGATTTGCATTGTATGAATTGTGAAGCATTACACGGGCCCTTGAGCCTCAGATCATCATATTAATGATTTCTGATGGATCATGTGACACTGAAGACTGGAGTGATGATGCTGAAATACAGCTTTGATCACAGGAATAAATTAAAATTTACTAGATATTCACATAGAAAACAGCTGATTTACATTATAATAATATTTCACAGTTTTTACTGTATTTCTGATCAAATAAATGCTCTAGTATTATATTATATAACACAATATATTCGTCTCTCTCCTGTGTTTATGACTGCAGGACGATCCACGGTTTGATCTATAACGCACTGAAGCTCTTCATGGAGATGAACCAGAAGCTGTTCGACGACTGCACACAACAGTTCAGAGCCGAGAAGAACAAGTGAGCCTCACACACACACACAGACACACACACACACACACACACACACACACACACACACACACAGACGTGATCGACCCATGCCTGACGAACACACTTCTGCTTCCAGAGAGAAGGCAAAGCTGAAGGAACGAGAGGAGGCTTGGATAAAGATCGAGAGTCTGGCCAAGTCAAACCCTCAGGTGAGTCTCTCAATCCCATCATGCATCAGTGCTCATACCACTTCCTGTCAATCACATGACCTGCCTCACTTTCCTGCTGACGTCCGTGAGCATCTTCAGTCGCTGCTAATGGCTCCCGTTAACGTTCGTGTTTCTGTCTGTGTTTCTGTTGCTTTCTTTTCCACTAGTGCGTTTTGTATGTCGATCCGTCTGGACTTAACAGTCCTGTAGAAATGGACACGGATGTTCCCTTTATAGAAGATGTTGAGATCTTAAAAAAGACAGTGCAGTCCAGAGCCGTTCAGGTAATTCAGAGAGCCGAGCAGAGCTTCATCATCATCATCATCATCATCATGTGTGGAAAAGGACGATCCACGTGTTCAAATCCTTTCGTTTAGACTCTAAACTCCCACTGACTGTTTGTTGTAATGAATTACATGAGCAACTGTGTTTAACTCTCTGATGCTCTTCACGTGTCGGTCAAAAAGTACAGATTTTCTTTTTTCAATTAAATTAATGTACCATATTTTAGTTTGATAATGTTTTTTTATCATATACATAATAAATATTTTGTATTTTTAGGGGATTTTTCTAATACTAAGTTATATTTACGCTTTATTTATAATCCATTTATTCACTTTTTGAGCATAGACCTGAAAATTAAATTTCCAACTTAAACTGGTAAAGTTTAAACTTCAAAACTTTAAACTGGTAAATCTTCAATGCTTAAAAGCGACAGACTGAAGTTTGATCTCTTTTCAAAGACGACACTTGGTACGTTATTGCTGAAGTAAAAAAATTTAAAAAGTAAACTTAAAAAAAGTTACAGAATTCTACGTATTATTATGAAAAATTTGCAAAAATACTAATTAAATTTATGTGAAAAAATATTTTTTCAAAATTACGTTGTACTCTTAAACTGCAAGAAAATGAAAGCCATAAATCTAAATAAGTTGTGTTTCAAATTTGAGTTTGATATCTCAAAAAAAATAACACAAAAGATGTTGTGCGGCTGCAGTTCCACACGCTTCCACTAGAGGAAACTCGTTCATTTCCAGCGCGGCGTTTCTGGCGGCGAGCAGCACAAGTGTGGCTGTTGTTTTCAGGACCATTTAACCTGGTCAGATCATGTGCAGGATTTATGTGTGTGTTTTACCTTTACAAAAGGTTACCGCTCCAAATTTACCAAGTTTCGTACCATTCCGAGTAAGTAAAAAAATTCTCAAAAAAAAAAAGTTAAAATTTTCGGTCAAAAACGACAGAAGAGCACCTTAATCGTCCCGTCTGGTCAAGTGACTTACATTTAATAAATAGTCAAAACGTGCATTTATGCCATCAAATATCAGATATGTTATTAAAAACAGAAGCTATGTTTACATTCACACAAATAATAAGTTAGTAGAATTGATGGATCAGTCGGATAGAAGAGCCTTGAGTGTGACTCACGTGTGTGTGTGTGTGTGTGTGTGTTGTAGATGTCGAGGGAGCAGAGGAAGGAGCGGCCGCTCGTCAGGCGTAAATCTGATGTGCCTCAGGACTCGAACACCTCGAAAGCCTTGGAGTCGCAGCGTCGGTCCGAAGACTCGCTAAACACTAGCGCCGGACACTAGCTCTCGTTCGCCGGACACCAGCTCTCGTTAGCCGGACGCTAGCTCTCGTTCGCCAGCTCTCGTTCGCCGGACACCAGCTCTCGTTAGCCGGACGCTAGCTCTCGTTCGCCAGCTCTCGTTCGCCGGACACCAGCTCTCGTTAGCCGGACGCTAGCTCTCGTTCGCCAGCTCTCGTTCGCCGGACGCCAGCTCTGATTTGCCGGATGCCAGCTCTCTTTCGCCGGACGCCAGCTCTCGTTCGCCGGACGCCAGCTCTCGTTCGCCGGACGCCAGCTCTCGTTCGCCGGACGCCAGCTCTCGTTCGCCGGATGCCAGCTCTCTTTCGCCGGACACCAGCTCTCGTTCGCCGGACGCTAGCTCTCGTTCGCTGGACCTTAGCTCTCGTTTGCTGGACGCCAGCTCTCTTTCGCCGGACCTTAGCTCTCGTTCGCCGGACCTTAGCTCTCAGTTCGCCGGACCTTAGCTATCAGTTCGCCGGACCTTAGCTCTCGTTCGCTGGACGCCAGCTCTCTTTCGCCGGACACCAGCTCTCGTTCGCCGGACGCCAGCTCTCGTTCGCCGGACGCTAGCTCTCGTTCGCCGGACAACAGCTCTCGGCTAGCTCTCGTTTGCCGGACGCTAGCTCTCGTTCGCCGGACACCAGCTCTCGGCTAGCTCTCGTTCGCCAGACACTAGCTGTCGTTTGCCGGACGTTAGCTCTCGTTCGCCAGACACTAGCTCTCGGCTAGCTCTCGTTCGCCGGACACTAGCTGTCTTTCGCCGGACGTTAGCTCTCGTTCGCCGGACACTAGCTCTCGGCTAGCTCTCGTTCGCCAGACACTAGCTGTCGTTCACCGGTCGCTAGCTCTCGTTCGCCGGACCTTAGCTCTCGTTCGCTGGACACAAGCTCTCTTTCGCCGGACCCCAGCTCTCGTTCGCTGGACACAAGCTCTCGTTCGCCGGACACAAGCTCTCTTTCGCCGGACCCCAGCTCTCGTTCGCCGGACCCCAGCTCTCGTTCGCCGGACGCTAGCTCTCGTTCGCCGGACACCAGCTCTCGGCTAGCTCTCATTCGCCAGACACTAGCTGTCATTCGCCGGATGTTAGCTCTCGTTCGCCGGACACTAGCTCTCGGCTAGCTCTCGCCTCACCATCCTCAGGTGTTTCTTCCATCGGTTCACCTCATCATCGGACGGAGCCGCGCTACACCGAAGCTTTCTTCACTTTCTAGATTTCTGTTTATTTTCAGGGACGGCTGCCAGTGCCAATACTGTCATGTTTATTAGCTTCCTGCTAACATCGCGTAGTTTGATTAGTATGATTTCTGCTGAGCTAATGTGGTGTTTGAGAGTAAAAGCCTGTCATGCGTTATGTGTGTGTGATCGCTCAGATCTGACGACTCTGAGTTCCTACACTTCAGTGCCATAATGAACTCTAGCTGAACATTGTGTCTTGTTTTAATGGACTTTCTCCGGAGGAATCTTCCACTCGTTGTGCCGTTCCACTGGTTCAAACACAAACACTGGTGACGTTTCTCCAGCGGATCAGTGACGCGGCCTGGAGCCGAACCGCGAGTCTGTGTGTGTGTGTGTGTGTGTGTGTGTGACGCCATCTGAATGTCACGATCATTCCCAGATCACAGATTCATCCGACATGGATCCGCTGTTGAACCGGAGTTCCCGAACGGACTGTGACTCTCATCCGTCAGGATCTCTGTGCCTTTCAGCAGCGATGAGAGTCGATCACTGAGCCTTCGGTCCGTGCGGTTGGTCCCGATCCCAACGCAGCAGTGTGTGTGTGTGTGTGTGTGTGAGAGTGAAAGCAGTGTGTGTGTGTGTGTGTGTGTGAGCAAAAGTAGTGTGTGTGTGAGCGACAGCAACGCTTCGATTGTTCATTTCCATCTGGATGTTTTCCTGTTATTTTACTTAACTACCTAGAAGCACTTCCTGAAAACTTGAAAACTATTGTGTGTGTGTGTGTGTGTGTGTGTGTGTGTGTGTGTGAGTGAGTGTGAGAGTGTGTGTGAGTGAGAGAGTGTTTGAGAGTGTGTGTGTGTGTGTGTGTATGTGTGTGTGTGTGTGTGTGAGTGAGTGTGAGAGTGTGTGTGAGTGAGAGAGTGTGTTAGAGAGAGTGTGTGTGTGTTTGAGTGAGTGTGTGTGTGTGTGTGTGTGTGAGAGTGAGTAAAAGTGTGTGTGTGTGTGAGAGAGTGAGTGTGTGAGAGCGAGTAAAAGTGTGTGTGTGTGTGTGTGTGTTAGTGTGTGAGAGTGAGTGCTTGTGTGAGTGTGAGTGTGCGTGTGTGTTTGAGTGAGTGAGTGTGTGTGTGTGAGTGTGTGAGAGTGAGTAAAAGTGTGTGTGTGTGTGAGAGTGTGTGAGAGTGAGTGCTTGTGTGAGTGTGAGTGTGCGTGTGTGTTTGAGTGAGTGAGTGTGAGTGTGTGTGAGTGTGAGAGTGAGTAAAAGTGTGTGTGTTAGTGTGTGAGAGTGAGTAAAAGTGTGTGTGTTACTGAGTGTGTGTGGGAGTGTTTCAGTAGCATGCTTATAGTCATTTCTGTACCGTTGTTTGAACTTCTGTATGTTTTTCGCTGCGTTTTATCTGTTTCTTTTCACCTATAATAATTCATGCAGTTTGTGAGTATAAATGTTGATGTATAAAACACTTGTTTGTCTCGCTTCTTTTACAAACACACATACACGGTGCAGAAGAAGAGTTTGGCCCTCTGTTCTCATCTTTTACTGTGTGTCTGTTGAATAATATACAATTGCAGTATAGTTATATTATAATTATATTATAAAATGTAGACTTTCAGGTGTTTGCAATGAACGAATCAAACAAAAGTAATTGAAATAGCTCAACAGAACTAATGTTTCAAGTGGTTTCCCCAAATTCAACTGAAAATGCAACTTTTAATGACTTCTGCAGTCTCAGGTGATTCACCCCCTTCATGGCAAGCATCTTTATCTCCTAATAGAGCACACTTCTGCTGTTATGAGCTGCTGAGTCGAGAGGTATAATCGAAGCAGCTGCTGTTTCTGAGGGATCTGAGCCGTTCTTCATGAGCAATGGCCTCCAGTTCAGGAATATTCCTGGCCTTCTGTAAATCCCACCAGAGGTTTTCTATGGGGTTCGAGTCAGGACACTGTGATGCCACTGTGTCTCCCAGCAATTCTCCTGCAACTTAGTCTTGGTGGAGTTTGAGGAATGCTGGGATTGTTGAAGGTCTAAGCTTCAGCGTCCTCACAGAATCCTCCTGGGATCTCCTGATCCTCCGGTGGATCATCTCTCCTTCCTCACGCTGCAGGTTTCCAGTGCCGGAGGATCTAGATCAGCGCAGAGCCAGATCCACATGCGGAACTGCAGACCGAGCTCTCATCAGCTCATCATCCAGATCCTCCTCAGACACACCGCTGATCCAGATCCTCCTCAGACACACCGCTGATCCAGATCCTCCTCGGACACACCGTTGATCCAGATCCTCCTCCTCAGACACACCGCTGATCCAGATCCTCCTCCTCCTCAGACACACCGCTGATGCAGATCCTCCTCAGACACACCGTTGATCCAGATCCTACTCCTCAGACACACCGCTGATCCAGATCCTCCTCCTCAGACACACCGCTGATCCAGATCCTCCTCCTCAGACACACCGCTGATCCAGATCCTCCTCAGACACACCGCTGATCCAGATCCTCCTCAGACACACCGCTGATCCAGATCCTCCTCAGACACACCGCTGATCCAGATCCTCCTCAGACACACCCCTGATCCAGATCCTCCTCAGACACACCGCTGATCCAGATCCTCCTCAGATACACCGCTGATCTATAGGGACGGGACGCTCCAGTGTTGGGCCAGTAGTGGTGTAGTCCTGGAGTTCTGATGCGTTTAGTACGAACTTTACTGTGCAGCTGAAACCTCAGTGTCTGTGGCCACAACTCTTGCTGGAGGTCTTCTGTAGTCACTCCAGGGTTTCTGAACCGGCCTTCTCAGAAATCTGGTCTCAGCCGTTGATATCTTCCTTCTTCTGCTCGTCCAGGGAGTGTAACCACTGTTCCTTTAACTTTAAACTTGTGAACTATGCTTCCTACGGTGTCTCGAGGAACATTTAGTGCCTTCACTATCTTTTGCATCCAGTTCCTTGTTTGTGAAGGGCGATGATATCTTCTCTTAACTTTTTGGACCATTCTTTTGACTCTACCATGCAGTCAAACGTTGTTCAACAAACCTCACCAGTTCAGATGTGTAATGTGTTGCAGCTCACGCACACCTGCTGCAGCTCATGAGGCCCTTGATGAGTGACACGACTCCTGATCTGCAGATCTGCTGTTCTGAGGGATTCTGTTCAGGGGCTGAATCATTTCGAAGTCATTAAAAGTTGCATTATCAGTTGAATTTGGGGAAACCACTTGAAACATTAGTTCTGTTGAGCTATTTCAATTACTTTTGTTTGATTCGTTCATTGCAAACAGCTGAAAGTCTGTACATTTTGCCAATAAACCTGATTTGCATTAGGGGTTGAATAATTTCGATTGCAACTGTATCTTAACATCGAATGATTGTCATGGTGAGTGAGTGTTTCACATTGAGAACATAAAAGACTTTCAGTGCTTTTCATTTGCTTGTGTAATAAACTCTGTGAAAATATCTGTGAATGTGTTTGTGCTACAGGAATAAAATAGTTTATGGTTTATCAACAACAATATATGTACAGAATAATACAACTACAGATTAATGGAATGTGCTTGAAACTTTTTCCATTTCTGAGAAGCTAATAAATAAACATGATTTCTATCATAAGTCAAAGCAAAACTTCTGTAGTTCTGAATCAAACACGAATCTGAGAAACTCTTGAGTTTCAGTGTGTGTGTGTGTGAATCTAGTCTATTTTAGCATGATCTTAAAATTATTCTAATATTAACATGAAATAGCTTTATAGTCTCATCATGAGCAGATCAAGTCGTCTAGTGGTCAAAACAGGTTCGGATTACTGTACTAACAATCTAATAATCAAATCATCATAAGAGCCTCATATTAGAGTGTTCCCTTTCAAGGGAACTTCGAGCTGCGTCAAACGCTGTGGGAACGCCCCTGCGTTGTGCGTCATGAAGCACGTATGGAATCAGTCCAATAGAGAGATGAAACGTCATAGGCGGGTGACGTCATCGACCCGGAACTATAAAAGCACCCCAAAACACAAGCGCATTAGCTTCTGTGCCTTCAGTCGCGCTACATGTGAATCTGTCCCTGTGTGATATTGTCTGTCTTACATACTCTGCACCACACAAACAATTTATATATATATATATTGAGAGAATGGCGAACGAACAGCAGTTTAAGAAGTGTGTTACTCCCTAACCGCGCTATTTAATGGGTGGGGATACACACGTTCTTTGTGTTGTTTGTTTGGGAGTGCAGCATGCCCAGTCTGCGAGTGTCTGCAGTTAAGGACGCTCCGCTCCCGCCGAGCGCTCTTTGAGGAGGGCGGTTCGGTGCGCGCTCCCCACGGTTCGGGTCCCGCTTCTGTTGAGGCAGAGCGGCGGTGCTTATCGTGGGGATCGCAGATGGATCTTTCAGCGAGGGTTGAGACGGGCGCTGCCTTATCTCTCCCTTCACCTGTGAGATCCAGTGCCTCAGTCCCGAGTTCGGAAGCATGCGCTGCGGTTTCTTCCGCTCGGGTTGAGGCACCAACACTGCAACTATACAGTTTTGAGGAGCTGGATGTTGTTAGTGTTGAGGGAGATGTGGAGGATTCGCCACCCCACACTCCCGAAAGTGATGAGTTAATGGAGGTATTACCAAGAGCTGTTGATAAACTCAGTATTGAGTGGCCAGTGACTAGACAGGAGTCAGTTTCTAAATCTAAATTAGATGAGAGATTTTTGCCGTCTCGTGTGCAGCCTCCACGCCGGTGTCTGCCGTTCTTTAACAATCTCCACACTGAGGTGTCGAGATCGTGGAAGAAACCGGTTTCATATAGAATATTTAGTCCCCAGACATCTACATATTCTATTATAATGGGGGCTAAATCATATGGTTATGGCGCTTTGCCTCGCGTGGAAGAGTCGCTCGCGAGCCATCTCTCTCCCGAGGCAGCATCATCTTTTAAGACACCGGTATTACCCACCAAGCCCCTCAGAAATACATCTGCTTTGGGGGGTAAAGCGTATTCGGCTGCAGGTCAGGCTGCGTCATGTCTGCATACAATGTCAATCCTGCAGGCATACCAGGCTGACCTGCTAAGGGACATGAGTGAGAGTGAGGAAGTCAGTACTGACGTAGTTTGAGAACTGCGTCAGGCTGCTGATTTATCCCTGCGCGCCACCAGAGAATCGGCCAAGCTAGTGGGTCGATCTATGGCAGCTCTGGTGGCCGCAGAAAGACATCTTTGGTTAAATCAAACAAATATGAAAGAGAAAGAAAAAACTTTTCTTTTAGATGCTCCTCTCTCTCCTTCGGGGTTATTTGGCGAAGCTGTTAATTCTGTTTTAGACAAATTCCAGGAAGAGAAAAAACAAGCTGCAGTTTTCAAAAAAATTCTTCCTTTAAAAATTCACGTCAGCAGAAGCAGAGTGTCGCGTCTCGTGCTCCCCCTGCTGGACAGTGGGCTCAGGTGCGGCACTCTCAGCCGAAGACTTCTAGCAATAGACCTGATCTGAGGACAGTGTTATTGTCTAAGAAGGCTTCGGCTAAGAAGAAGTCCTGACGCCGAGGCGTTCAGGATGCTGAGGGTGGTCCCCACCGAGGCAGAAAGAAGTTCACCTCTCTTTACGGTGCCCATTCTTCCTCGGTGCCCTCAGGGGGCCGTTCTGCCAACCCCGCCTTTATGCCGGGGCGTAGACGGTCCCTGCGAGCGCTTTCCCTGGGGACGCTCGCTCTCTCTCAGGAGGGTCTCAGAGCAGTCAAACCAGTCGTTCCCTGCCGGTGCGCCGTTACAGGGCGCTGTGTTTGCTGCTCAAGTTACACCAGAGGCCAGTCTCGAGATACTGGTACCCTTAGTAGATTTTCTGGCAGAGTGGAAAAGCCTTCCAAGAATATCTCATTGGGTCCTGCAGACAGTAGAAAAGGGTTATGCTGTCCAGTTCAGGTGTCGTCCACCAAAATTCAGAGGGGTTCTGCACACAGTGGTGGGCCCCAGCAGGCTCTGGTAATGGAACAAGAGGTGAAAACGCTCCTTCAAAAGGAGGCTATAGAACGGGTTTCTCCTCCCAGTTTGGAGTCAGGTTATTACAGCCGATATTTCATCGTTCCGAAGAAGGATGGGGGGTTGCGTCCAATTTTAGACCTGCGCCTTTTGAATCGCTCGGTAGGGAAGCTAAAATTCAAGATGCTCACTATCAAGCAGATCTAGTCTCAAATCAGATCCAAGGACTGGTTTGTCATGATAGATCTAAAGGACGCGTACTTCCACATTTCCATCCTTTCTCAACACAGGAAGTTCCTGAGGTTTGCCTTCGGGGGCGAGGCATACCAATACAGGGTTCTTCCGTTTGGCCTAGCCTTATCTCCCCGCACTTTCACGAAATGCATGGATGTAGCACTAGTGCCTCTGAGGCTTCAGGGCATTCGTATTCTCAATTATATCGACGATTGGTTGATTTTAGCTCAGACGGAGCAAATGGCGGTTCGGCATTGAGATGTCGTCCTTACTCATATCAGAAAGTTGGGGTTGAGGCTGAACGGAAAGGAAAGTGTATTATCTCCTTCTCAGAAGACCACTTTTCTGGGTGTCGTTTGGGATTCGGTCTCGATGCGGGCGCGACTCTCTCCGACCCGCATCGCTTCGATTCTCTCAGCTGTGAAACAAGTAAGGCTAGGCCAGCTACTCACTGTGAAGCAGTTTCAGAGACTGTTGGGTCTGATGGCAGCAGCGTCCAACGTTATACCTTGCGGCCTGTTGTACATGAGACCGCTGCAGTGGTGGCTCAGGACCAAGGGATTTTCCCCGAGGGGAAATCCGCTCCGCACGATCAAAGTCACGCGGCGCTGCCTTCGTGCTCTGATCATGTGGAAAGAAACTTGGTTCCTATCCAAAGGTCCTGTGCTGGGGGCTCTTTGTCGTTGCGTAACGCTAACGACGGATGCTTCCCTCACAGGGTGGGGGGTGGTCATGAGTGGTCGTCCAGCCCAAGGTCTGTGGCAGGACCATCATCTTTCGTGGCATATAAACTGTCTGGAGATGTTGGCGGTGTTTCAGGCTCTGAAGCACTTCCTAGCAGACCTGAGAGGTCATCATGTGTTAGTTCAGTCAGACAACACGTCGGTGGTCTCTTATATCAATCATCAGGGGGGCCTGCGGTCTCGCCGGCTTTACAAGCTGGCCCGTCAGATCCTCCTGTGGTCCCAGGGGAAGCTACTATCTCTGAGAGCAATGTATCTTCCCGGGTATTTAAATGTGGTAGCGGACTCCCTGTCGAGGCAGGGGCCGAGGCCGGGGTAATGGAGACTCCACCCCGAGGTGGTGGAGCTCCTTTGGTTGAGTTTCGGTCACGCCAAGGTGGACCTATTCGCTTCCAAGGAGACCACGCATTGTCATCTGTGGTTCTCCATCAGTCTTCCAGCCCCTCTGGGGTTGGACGCTATGGTGCAGCCGTGGCCGAGGTCACGCCTATACGCCTTTCCCCCGATTGCTCTGCTACCAGGAGTTCTGGAGAGGGTTCGCCGGGACGGGGTCAGCCTATTAGTAGCCCCGTTCTGGCCGGCCCGAGTATGGTTCTCGGAACTGATTTCTCTCCTGGACGGCTCGCCTTTGGAGCTCCCGGTCAGGAGGGATCTACTCTCTCAGGCGGGCGGCACGATATTTCACCCCCGCCCAGAGCTGTGGAAACTGTGGGCTTGGCCTCTGAGGGGGCCCAGCTCATAGATTCTGGTCTCTCAACTGAGGTTGTTGAGACCATTCTTCACTCCAGAGCTCCATCCACGAGTAAGCTTTATGCCTTGAAGTGGAAACTTTTCACTTCTTGGTGTGGAGAACACCTGCAGGACCCAGTTAACTGCCCAGTGGGTGCAGTGCTGGATTTCCTGCAGGAGCGTTTCTCCACAGGGTTATCCCCCTCCACACTAAAGGTGTATATGGCGGCACTAGCTGCTTACCACGTCCCTTTCAGTGGAGTTTCTCTTGGGAGACACCCACTTATAACTCGTTTCCTCCGTGGCACTTTGAGGCTGAGGCCAGCAGTTCGTACGAGGGTGCCGACCTGGGATCTGGCCATTGTATTGGAAGGTCTTTCTTTAGCTCCTTTTGAACCTATCGAAGAAGTTCCTGAGAAGTTTCTCACTTTTAAAACTATTTTTCTTCTTGCTATCTCCTCTCTAAAAAGAATCGGAGATTTGCAGGCTCTGTCGGTTTCACCCTCGTGCCTGGAGTTTTCGCCTGGCATGGTTAAGGCTTTTCTGCATCCTAGACCAGGGTACGTTCCCAAGGTCCATACTAATGTTGTTAGACCTACGGTTCTGCAGGCTTTCTGTCCTACTCCGTTTATGTCATCGGACCAGGAGAAGCTTAATTTACTCTGCCCTGTTAGGGCATTAGACGCTTATGTCCACAGAGCTGCCCTGTGGAGGAAATCAGATCAACTTTTTGTATGTTTCGGGCCACCCAGGAAAGGGTGTCCTGCGTCTAAACAGAGAATGAGCAAGTGGGTGGTTGAGGCTATCTCACTTGCTTGTGAGTCGGCTGGCCAGCCTTCACCTTTGGCTGTTTGAGCCCACTCAACCAGGAGTATGGCTGCTTTTAAAGCTCTATTGTCGGGAGTTTCCCTGAGTGATGTTTGTGATGCGGCTGGATGGTCTTCACCGCATACTTTTATTAGGTTCTATGACCTAGACCTAAGCTCTACCCCTGGGGCACAGGTACTCTCATCCTCTGTGCGCTAGTTCTCACATGGCGGTCATTTGGTCCTATGGCGACGTGGGTATTCGCGTTCCCACAGCGTTTGACGCAGCTCGAAGTTCCCTTGAAAGGGAACGTCTCGGTTACGTATGTAACCCTAGTTCCCTGATAAGGAACGAGACGCTGTGTCGTTCCGCCATACTCCCTACACTCCCGTTAGCGCTTCCTTCAGGCCTATCAGAAGCTAATGCGCTTGTGTTTTGGGGTGCTTTTATAGTTCCTGGTCGATGACGTCACCCGCCTATGACGTTTCATCTCTCTATTGGACTGATTCCATACGTGCTTCATGACGCACAACGCAGGGGCGTTCCCACAGCGTTTGACGCAGCGTCTCGTTCCCTATAAGGGAACTAGGGTTACATATGTAACCGAGACGATTTCTGAAGGATCATGTGACACTGAAGACTGGAGTAATGATGCTGAAAATACAGCTTTGATCACAGGAATAAATTACACTTTACTAAATATTAAAATAGAAAAATTGTCATAATATTTTACAATATTATTTTCTTGTAATTGTATTTTTAATAAAATAAATGCAGCCTTAGTGAGCAGAAAAGACTTCTGTTAAAAACATCAAAAATCTTAACGATCCAAAACCTTTGAGCAGTGTGTATTTGAGGAATGGCATATTTTGAGTTTTGATATTTGGGATATAGTCTGATGAATGCACAAATAAACGCATCATACAAAGACTTTAAAAAGAGAACAAACATCTCCGGTTACACACGTAACCATGGTTCCCTATCGGATCCCAGTGGGAACATGCTGAGGGATCGACTGCTGATTGGCTGAGGGATCTACTGCTGATTGGCTGAGGGATCGACGGCTGATTGGCTGAGGGATCGACTGCTGATTGGCTGAGGGATCGACTGCTGATTGGCTGAGGGATCGACTGCTGATTGGCTGAGGGATCGACTGCTGATTGGCTGAGGGAACGACTGCTGATCGACTGCTGATTGGCTGACGGATCGACTGCTGATTGGCTGAGGGAACGACTGCTGATCGACTGCTGATTGGCTGAGGGATCGACTGCTGATTGGCTGAGGGATCGACTGCTGATTGGCTGAGGGAACGACTGCTGGTGCACGTTCAAGTTCAAATCGGAAAACATTACCTTTGCTGACTAAATTGTAGAGGCACAATAAACAACCCAACGCCACGAGGATCTAAGTTCAGGAATAACCCTGTGACACGCCAATCCTTGCTTACACACACACACACACTCTCACTCACACTCTCTACAGGTGTTTTATTAATCACATCCCCTTCTACCTTTGGTCACATGACATTCACATCACATGACTCCAACAGGCACCATGACAGTTCTGTAAAAATTATCAAAATGACAGGCAATTTTTTTCCCAATTCTGGCGAGCAAAGAGTTAAATATACAAATATATTAGAAATTTTCCTGAAATTGTGCCTTTCTGTCACTAGAAGATCTAGTGCTGACATAAAGAAACGCTGTTCTGTTGGTTATGGGAAAAAGATGGTTTTGAATAAAGCTGTCACTGTATCTTGGAATGCAACACACTGTACTGACCAATCAGCATCCAGAACCGGAACGATGCATTTTAGAATATGAAGCTGAACATTTCCTGATCCTTCCTTGATATTTCAGATGATGATCAGTGTGTTTTTATGGAAGCAGAACATGGAGGAACAAAACACGTTCAGAATCATGTTGCTGGTGTGATTCAGGAAACTCACGAGGTCTCAGATAATATAAATAAATATAAATATAAATATACATACAGCCATTTTCAGCCGGTCCTGTGATCTCGTCTCCATGTGTGCCGACGCTTCGAGAGCCGTTCAGGAGCTCTTCCTGGGATCAGGATCCACTGCCCTAACATGATGAACACTTTCTTAGTCATAAATAACAGCATTTTAACTCTATATTGAAGTTAATTCAAATACATTATTTGAGATTTTTACAACATTTTGAACCACCATATATCAGCATTTTCCCCAGACCTGTTTCCCAGTGTCATGATGCATACAACACTTACTATACATGATTTTTTCTATTTTTTTACATTGTATATCAGTAATGATTCACTCTACTGTATATATTTAGTTAAATTATTATATTTAATAATGATAATTTACATTTGTTTGAACAATTATAATCTAGGTTTCTAGCCTGTGCCTCAATGTATCATCCATCCATCCTTTAAGTTGGAAAAAATTAAATGACATCATATCATAAATCACTTTTTTGGTGATTCCTAACACCTAAATCCAGTTCATATAAAGTAACTGAAATCATACATGCATTATTTCCACTTGTCAACCCTGTTTTAATTCTGCCCACCGTTAAGCAGTTTTCCACAATAATTTCATAAAATTAGCACAAAAAAAGCAAACATACTAAAGATTCAGTGACAATGAAAATCTACTAGAGTATCAATAATGTAATACTTTAAAAAGTAAACAAAAAGAGTTTTATGCATTTCTTTCTCTTACAGGGTGGACATTTTTTAACTTCCATATCATTTATTTTGTTTAATAAATGGTGACATTTATTTACCCGAGCTTGACCAAAATATTTAATTCATGCAAAATGACTGAAGATATTAAATCTTATTTTCAGAGAAAAAACAAACATCAAAACTAAGTGAGTTAATGCTTAAAATTACACAAAAATATCTGCCACTGGGAAAAATAAACTTAATTCAAAGGAAAAACAAGATATTTTTTCTTGACGATTTTTTCTTTAGACGTAATTTCTTTCAGCCATTTTGCTTCTCCAGTAAAAGTATCTTGATTTAAGAATGTTTAGATATTTGTGCTGGAAAAGACGGAGGAAGCCAAAATTATGACAGAAAACCTCGCAATTTCGATTTTTTAAAAACTTTTTGTCAAGTAATTTCTCGACTTGACTATGACTTACCAAGGCATGTTTCCCCTATGTGGCATAAATGTGCCTCCATAATCCATAGACCACCAGATCAGATCGACAGTGTGAATGCTGCTGTAAATCTACAGTAAACACAACACAATACAAGCAATATGACTGTTGGAGCTTCTCTCACCGATCCATCAAATCAAATGGTAATTGAAATGATCCCTTTCGCTCAGTACAGGAGAGCTGTGTGTATCGCGCCCCCTGCTGGACGCGCGCAGAACTACCGCCATTATCACTGATCACTGATGAGGAGGAAGTGCTGAAGCTTGAAAGACGTCACTATGTAGATGTGGCCGCAACAAACGTCTTCATTTGCCCGTGAGGAGTATGAGACCGTCAGGAGAGAACAGTGCAGGAGAAAAGCCCGTGGAAAGCGGATGTGAAACACGTGCTGCGGTCATTAGCGTAATGCTGAGTGTCACCGGTAGATGGCGGCAGAGACCGTCTTCACTGTCACAAGGCCATTCTGTTATTTATTTATTTTTTATTTAACTAAAATGCAAAACCATATTGGCAAGACAGCATGTTTAATCATCACTTGAGAATGAGTATTAGAAGTCTACATCAACAAATACTGGTTTATTTAGTGCTACATTAATCATCTGTTCACGTTAAAATATGTGCATGAAAAGTAAAAGAATATGCGAAGAACATGAGCATAATCACAGTTAATCTGCTTCAGGACATTTCAATAACAGAATCACTGATGGAGCTACAGAGAACTGCAAAAACAACATTTATATCACTGGCCTTTGGAGAGAGAGAGAGAGAGAGAGAGAGAGAGAGAGAGAGAGAGAGAGAGAGAGAGAGAGAGACAGAGAGAGAGAGAGAGAGAGAGAGGGTGAGAGAGAGAGAGAGAGAGAGAGAGAGAGAGAGAGAGAGAAAGAGAGAGAGAGAGGAGAAAGAGGGAGAGAGAGAGAGAAGGAGAGAGAGAGGGAGAGAGAGAGAGAAGGAGAGAGAGAGGGAGAGAGAGAGAGAGAAATTATTACATACATTAATAATTTGAGTGTTTAAAAAATAAAATGAGTAAATAAATTAGATTAAAATACATAAATGTATAAAAAATATACTAGTTGTAAATAAACAAAACATTAATAGATACAAATAGAAAAAATGTGCTTTAAAAAGTAATAAAATAAATAAAATAAAAGATTTTAGGAAATTAAATTAAGATTAAACTAAGTAACTAAATTAGATCAAAATACATACATGAATAAAATGAGTCTTTAAAAAATAAAAATATATTAGTAATAAATAAGCAAAACAAAGAGAAAAAAAAGAAAAAAATCCAATAAAAATAAATAAATCATAAATAATAAGATTAAACCAAACAAATAAATGAGATTAAAATGCATTAATAATTATTAAAAATGAAATTAAGCAAATAATACATTTAGCAGTACACAAATTAAGAGAGTAGAAAAAAGTATAATAATGTATAACTTATTAGCCTTTATTAGCCTCACGTGGTCATGTTTGTATACATGCATGTATTCAACATTAAGTGCATGAGCTGGAAGCTGTAATCCTGCATCTGAGCCTCAGGTACGGCTCAGTGGAGTGTCATATGGAGGTGTAGTGCGGCCCGGAGGCGCTGAGCCGGATCTTCTCGGGCAGGATGATGTTGGCCGGCGCGTGTTGGAGGAGGTTCCTCTGGTTCTCCTGGACCAGGCGTCTGTACCTGCGGTTGGCGATCCACACCTCACAGCGAGGGAAGAAGATCAGGCCCGTGGTCACCAGCACCACCAGACAGGTGAGCAGACCCAGAACGGTGAAGCAGATGATCTGGCTGCGGGTCACCAGCACAGAGGACACCGGGACCGGCCGGAGGAGCTTGTGGAGCGCCGGAGCCGAGAAGTGCTGAGCTTTACCTCTGGGCTTCAGCTTCAGCTTCTTGACATGAAGTTCACATGACGGGCCGGAGAATCTGGGCAGGCAGGAGCAGCGGACCCCGTTAACACACCTGCCTCCGTTCACACACGGCTTGGGCTCACAGACGCCCAGCTGGATCTCACAGAACGTGCCGGTGAACCCAGCAGGACACAGGCAGCGGCTGGCGGAGCAGGATCCTCCGTTCTGACAGCGGGAGCTGCGGACCACAGGACACGCATCATCACACGCATCATCGCATGCCTGTCACACGCATCACATGATCACACGCATCACATCATCACATCATCACTCGAATCACATCATCACATGCATCACATCATCACACACATCATCACACGCATCACATCATCACACGTATCATCACATGTCTGTCACACGCATCACATCATCACATCATCACATGTATCATCATACGCATCACATCATCACACGCATCATCACACGTCTCTATCACACGCATCATCACATGCATCACATCATCACATCATCACACGCATCACATCATCACACGCATCACATCATCACACGTATCATCACACGTCTGTCACACGCATCACATCATCACATCATCACATGTATCATCATACGCATCACATCATCACGCGCATCATCACACGTCTCTATCACACGCATCATCACATGTATAATCATACGCATCACATCATCACACGTCTCTGTCACACGCATCGTCACACGCCTGTCACAAGCATCATCACACGTCTCTGTCACACGCATCATCACACGCCTGTCACACGCATCATCACACGCCTGTCACACGCATCATCACACGTCTCTGTCACACGCATCATCACACGCATCATCACACGTCTCTGTCACACGCATCACATCATCACACGCATCACATCATCACATGCATCACATCATCACTCGCATCACATCATCACATGCATCACATCATCACACGCATCACATCATCACACGTATCATCACACGTCTGTCACACGCATCACATCATCACACGTATCACATCATCACATGCATCACATCATCACTCGCATCACATCATCACATGCATCACATCATCACACGCATCATCACACGTCTCTGTCACACGCATCGTCACACGCCTGTCACAAGCATCATCACACGTCTCTGTCACACGCATCATCACACGCCTGTCACACGCATCGTCACACGCCTGTCACAAGCATCATCACACGTCTCTGTCACACGCATCATCACACGCCTGTCACACGCATCATCACACGCCTGTCACACGCATCATCACACGTCTCTGTCACACGCATCATCACACGCATCATAACACGTCTCTGTCACACGCATCACATCATCACACGCATCACATCATCACATGCATCACATCATCACTCGCATCACATCATCACACGTATCATCACACGTCTGTCACACGCATCACATCATCACACGTATCACATCATCACATGCATCACATCATCACTCGCATCACATCATCACATGCATCACATCATCACACGCATCACATCATCACACGTAT
>CM060632.1:34477648-34485148 GCA_030578275.1 Meda fulgida | reverse complement strand
CACACCTGCCTTTACACACACACCTGCCTTTACACACACTTGCCTTTACACACACACCTGCCTTTACACACACACCTGCCTTTACACACACACACCTGCCTTTACACACACACACACCTGCCTTTACACACACCTGCCTTTACACACACACCTGCCTTTACACACACACCTGCCTTTACACACACCTGCGTTTACACACACACACCTGCCTTTACACACACCTGCTTTTACACACACACCTGCCTTTACACACACACCTGCCTTTACACACACCTGCGTTTACACACACACCTGCCTTTACACACACACCTGCCTTTACACACACACCTGCGTTTACACACACACACACACCTGCCTTTACACACACCTGCGTTTACACACACACACCTGCCTTTACACACACCTGCTTTTACACACACACCTGCCTTTACACACACACACCTGCCTTTACACACACCTGCGTTTACACACACACCTGCCTTTACACACACACCTGCCTTTACACACACACCTGCGTTTACACACACACACCTGCCTTTACACACACCTGCGTTTACACACACACACCTGCCTTTACACACACCTGCCTTTACACACACCTGCCTTTACACACACCTGCCTTTACCCACACACACCTGCCTTTACACACACACACACCTGCGTTTACACACACACACACCTACCTTTACACACACCTGCGTTTACACACACACACCTGCCTTTACACACACCTGCCTTTACACACACCTGCCTTTACACACACACACCTGCCTTTACACACACACACACCTGCCATTACACACACACCTGCCTTTACACACACCTGCGTTTACACACACACACACACACACACACACACACACACACACACACCTGCCTTTACACACACACCTGCATTTACACACACACACCTGCCTTTACACACACCTGCCTTTACACACACCTGCCTTTACACACACACCTGCCTTTACACACACACCTGCCTTTACACATACACCTGCCTTTACACACACCTGCCTTTACACACACCTGCACACACCTGCCTTTACACACACACACACCTGCCTTTACACACACACCTGCCTTTACACACACACACCTGCCTTTACACACACACCTGCGTTTACACACACACACACCTGCCTTTACACACACCTGCGTTTACACACACACACCTGCCTTTACACACACCTGCCTTTACACACACCTGCCTTTACACACACACACCTGCCTTTACACACACATACACCTGCCATTACACACACACCTGCCTTTACACACACCTGCGTTTACACACACACACACACACACACACACACACACCTGCCTTTACACACACACCTGCATTTACACACACACACCTGCCTTTACACACACCTGCCTTTACACACACCTGCCTTTACACACACACCTGCCTTTACACACACACCTGCCTTTACACATACACCTGCCTTTACACACACCTGCCTTTACACACACCTGCACACACCTGCCTTTACACACACACCTGCCTTTACACACACACCTGCTTTTGCACACACACACACCTGCCTTTACACACACCTGCCTTTACACACACACCTGCCTTTACACACACACACCTGCCTTTACACACACACACACCTGCCTTTACACACACACACACCTGCCTTTACACACACAAAAAACACACACACACACACACAACACCTGCCTTTACACACACACACACACACACACACACACACACACACACAAAACACCTGCCTTTACACACACACACACACACACCATCACTGACCTTTAACTGGTTTTAAGAACATCTATAACACACAGTCACACCATAACCATCCACACAGCTGCAGCATTCCTCACATCATCAGTTTATTCGCTGTAGTTCAGAGAATGGTGTTAATATGAGCAGAACTCAGGGATATTTCACCGGTGTTGTCCGTCCTTCTGTTAGACTCTCACACATGAATTATGATGAATATCTGTCAGCTGGTAAATTTAACTACACAATTAGATAATACCAGTTTAGCTCCACCAGTGACCAAGCAATGATGGCAAAGTGACTCAATCATTTTTGGTCACAAATATTTATACATTTTACTGGTAGTATAATGTATGATAATTTTGGGTATAATATGTCACAATTTACTTTATTTTGCTCTCCTCACTTACACAATGAACTATAGTGTCCTGCAAACACTAGTGAAAAAATATATCAAAAACGATATCTGGTGTCTGAATAATGTTTGGTTGGACTGTGTGTGAGCGTCTGGGCAATTCAGTTGAAGTCTCTCACACACTGACAACATCTCCCGTGTTTCGTTTGTTTCTAAAAAGGTTAATGATGTTTTCAACACTCACCTGCATTCTCCAGACTCACAGAACCCGTGCTGTCCATGACATCCAGCAGCACAATCTGGACCTGAACACACACACACACACACACACACACACACACACACACACACACACACACACACACACACACACACACACACACATTACTAATGAATAAGCAATCATCCGGAGTCTGTCATGCATAATGTCTCACGCGCACTCCAACAAATGAAGTTTGACTGACAGCTGTAGAAATGCAACAGATACTGATTATGCGCGTCAGTAAATCAGTAAAATAAGAGCGACATAACGTGGATATTAAGATCTATATTTCTATATTTCACCTTGAGTAGAGACGGGCGCGCAGAAGAGCAGCAGAAATGAGAATCCGAGCCGGAGAAATACATTCATCCTCCCGGGGCTCGATCTTCCGCTGGTAATCGCATTCACATCATCATCATCATCATCATCATACTACAAACTTACTTATCTATAAACTAGTCCTCTAATCTTTGAACTCCGTGAGAAAACAGACACTGTGGAAATAAACAAACTCCTCTGAGAAAGTCCAGTTTGATCGATGAATCCGCGAGCTGCCGCTGCTTCAGTCAGACACTAAACTCCACCCATCAAACACCTTCAGCTACACACATACACGCCACAGAACTAAACTCCACCCATCAAACACCTTCAGCTACACACATACACGCCACAGAACTAAACTCCACCCATCAAACACCTTCAGCTACACACATACACGCCACAGAACTAAACTCCACCCATCAAACACCTTCAGCTACACACATACACGCCACAGAACTAAACTCCACCCATCAAACACCTTCAGCTACACACATACACACCACAGAACTAAACTCCACCCATCAAACACCTTCAGCTACACACACCACAGAACTAAACTCCACCCATCAAACACCTTCAGCTACACACATACACGCCACAGAACTAAACTCCACCCATCAAACACCTTCAGCTACACACACCACAGAACTAAACTCCACCCATCAAACACCTTCAGCTACACACATACACGCCACAGAACTAAACTCCACCCATCAAACACTTTCAGCTACACACATACACACCACAGAACTAAACTCCACCCATCAAACACCTTCAGCTACACACATACACACCACAGAACTAAACTCCACCCATCAAACACCTTCAGCTACACACATACACGCCACAGAACTAAACTCCACCCATCAAACACATTCAGCTACACACATACACGCCACAGAACTAAACTCCACCCATCAAACACCTTCAGCTACACACATACACGCCACAGAACTAAACTCCACCCATCAAACACTTTCAGCTACACACATACACACCACAGAACTAAACTCCACCCATCAAACACCTTCAGCTACACACATACACGCCACAGAACTAAACTCCACCCATCAAACACCTTCAGCTACACACATACACACCACAGAACTAAATCAAACACCTTCAGCTACACACAAACACACACCACAGAACTAAACTCCACCCATCAAACACTTTCAGCTACACACATACACACCACAGAACTAAATCAAACACCTTCAGCTACACACACACACACACCACAGAACTAAACTCCACCCATCAAACACTTTCAGCTACACACATACACACCACAGAACTAAACTCCACCCATCAAACACCTTCAGCTACACACATACACACCACAGAACTAAATCAAACACCTTCAGCTACACACACACACACACACCACAGAACTAAACTCCACCCATCAAACACTTTCAGCTACACACATACACACCACAGAACTAAACTTCACCCATCAAACACCTTCAGCTACACACATACACACCACAGAACTAAACTCCACCCATCAAACACCTTCAGCTACAAACATACACACCACAGAACTAAACTCCACCCATCAAACACCTTCAGCTACACACATACACACCACAGAACTAAACTCCACCCATCAAACACCTTCAGCTACACATATACACACCACATAACTAAACTCCACCCATCAAACACCTTCAGCTACACACACACACACCACAGAACTAAACTCCAACCATCAAACACTTTCAGCTACACACACACACACCACAGAACTAAACTCCCCCCATCAAACACCTTCAGCTACACACACACACACACACACACACCACAGAACTAAACTCCACCCATCAAACACCTTCAGCTACACACATACATACCACAGAACTAAACTCCACCCATCAAACACCTTCAGCTACACACATAAACACCACAGAACTAAACTCCACCCATCAAACACCTTCAGCTACACACATACACACCACAGAACTAAACTCCACCCATCAAACACCTTCAGCTACACACATACACACCACAGAACTAAACTCCACCCATCAAACACCTTCAACTACACACATACACACCACAGAACTAAACTCCACCCATCAAACACCTTCAGCTACACACATACACACCACATAACTAAACTCCACCCATCAAACACCTTCAGCTACACACACACACACCACAGAACTAAACTCCAACCATCAAACACTTTCAGCTACACACACACACACCACAGAACTAAACTCCACCCATCAAACACCTTCAGCTACACACATAAACACCATCTAAACTTATGCACTTTTTGGATATAGTGGAGAGAATGTTTGGTTCTGAAGGATTCGTCATGATGAATGACTTGAGTTTAACACGAAGGTATTTCAGGTGTACTTTTATACGCAAAGGCACAATTAAATGTTGTTTTGGCCTCTAAATGGTTGATTCTCAGCGAAGGAAATTGGAAATGAGTTCGACTTCATCTCTTTCCTCGGCGATGATCTACATGTGCTGCATCCAAACATCCATAAACTAGCGGAAAAACACGGCCGTCTGCGAAAAGCTGCGATTCGGGCGTAGAAACATGAGGGTGAAACCACAGGGGGATCGTAAAAAAATAAAATTAAAAAAAATTCAATCTCGTCAGAGAAACAAAATTTCCAACTTCATTTGAGTTTGTTTTATAACCAGCACAGCAGCTGCTAGTGATGGGGACGAGACCGCCTATGCCGAGTCCGAGTCAAGACCGAGTCTTTGAAGGGTCGAGTCCGAGTCAAGACCGAGTCACGAGTCAAGACCGAGTCTTTGAAGGGTCGAGTCCGAGTCAAGACCGAGTCAAGACCGAGTCTTTGAAGGGTCGAGTCCGAGTCAAGACCGAGTCACGAGTCAAGACGAGTCCGAGTCAAGACCGAGTCACGAGTCAAGACCGAGTCTTTGAAGGGTCGAGTCCGAGTCAAGACCGAGTCAAGACCGAGTCTTTGAAGGGTCGAGTCCGAGTCAAGACCGAGTCAAGACCGAGTCTTTGAAGGGTCGAGTCCGAGTCAAGACCGAGTCACGAGTCAAGACGAGTCCGAGTCAAGACCGAGTCACGAGTCAAGACCGAGTCTTTGAAGGGTCGAGTCCGAGTCAAGATCGAGTCAAGACCGAGTCTTTGAAGGGTCGAGTCCGAGTCAAGACCGAGTGTTTGAAGGGTCGAGTCCGAGTCAAGACCGAGTCAAGACCGAGTCAAGGCCGAGTCTTTGAAGGGTCGAGTCCGAGTCAAGACCGAGTGTTTGAAGGGTCGAGTCCGAGTCAAGACCGAGTCTTTGAAGGGTCGAGTCCGAGTCAAGACCGAGTCAAGGCCGAGTCTTTGAAGGGTCGAGTCCGAGTCAAGACCGAGTTTTTGAAGGGTCGAGTCCGAGTCAAGACCGAGTCAAGGCCGAGTCTTTGAAGGGTCGAGTCCGAGTCAAGACCGAGTCAAGACCGAGTCTTTGAAGGCTCGAGTCCGAGTCAAGACCGAGTCTTTGAAGGCTCGAGTCCGAGTCAAGACCGAGTCTTTGAAGGGTCGAGTCCGAGTCAAGACCGAGTCTTTGAAGGGTCGAGTCCGAGACGAGTCCGAGAAAGCAGAAATCGGTCTGGAGACCGGACTCGAGTAATACACCACTAGCAGCTGCTATGAAATATCAGCTTTTCATTGACCATTTACAGGAATCAGCTATTGATCTGTGCTACTTTGATCCGTTACTTCACTCATCCTCTGAGTCTCTACAAGCGTCCGTCACTCAGCGATGATCGATTACAGCGGGAACAGGGAACATAAATAAATGAACACCGGTGAACACTCAGCTCTCCTGCTTCATCTGAAGTCATTATAACTCAGCAGGACCGGCGGCCTTAATGATGTTTAATGCGTTATATTAATAAACCAAACACATGGCCTTATTCCTGCAGAGATAAAGATGACAATAAATTATACATATATTTACAATCGTGACATGAAATAAAAAGAGGTCGATTCATTTTTGACACTTCAATGGACTCAACGTCTGAATCATGCTGTATATTTATATATAATAATATATTTATATTACAATAACAGCTACTGTGGGACTGAGTTATTATTACACATATATTTAGTTTAGATATCATCCCTGTAGAGCTCATGAAAAATGCTTGTATTAAAAATTCAAATGCATGACACAATATAATTACATTTGTCCGCAAATGTAATTTAATCTTAGTTGGATGAGCCTCATTGGTTCAATTTAATTAAACCACTATAATTCACATGTATCCATCACGATAATCTCTTTATATAATGGAGAGAACTACATGTTTATCTTCAAGCTGGGCCGAAAGAAGAAGGAAATAGGATTCAATGTAAAATGAACATGCCAAACACTAACCAGACAACAAATGTCCTGATATCCAGACTATTAAAATATGAACTCTTAGAAACACTTCAAGGGAAAAATAACTGATATTAATTGTGGTCGTTTGAATGAGTTGACGAGAAGAACCGTGAATCCTCTGCACAGTTCCAGATCATGTGTTCCTCGGGAAACATTAAGGATGTTCATTACTCTGGAGTTTTATCTTTCAGCAGAACTAAAGTACAACTCAAGTTCCTCAAGCGTCTGTTTCAGTCAACTCACTGTAGACGGCGAGTTCGTGATCGTGGTTCCTGACACATCAGAAATGCTGTAAATAATTCTACAATTTTGATGGCATGGAGAGCCATGAAAAATAAAAATGCAGAGGGTTTAAAAGCAGAAATGTGTAGCTTGTTCTTTGAGTCCCAGGAGGGACGAGGTCATTTATTCCTGTCTTTGAGCATGAGAAACGCATTCGTCA
>CM060632.1:34457648-34470148 GCA_030578275.1 Meda fulgida | reverse complement strand
GTAACACATATAAACATTATTTATATATATATATATATATATATATATATGTGTGTGTGTGTGTGTGTGTTTGAGTGTGTGTGTGTATTTTCACACTGGCATCAGAGATCACAATATGCATAGATAAACATATACAATATACAATTAAAAAAGAATGACCAAACCATCAGTTATCAAAAATGTAAAATTATTTTTTTTTCAGGAAAGACCATTTGAATCTGTATTTCAACGGGGTAAAAAATATCGGTGGCAACAGTTCAAAAGCAGAGGCCTTAAGATATTCATATCAATCATAATATTATTTTTCTTCTTTAACGCTCTCTCTTCATAGATACTTTCTATTCTTGGTTATGCAGTCCCTAACAATTTTTTTGCCATTGTTATGTGCCATTGTACAAACACACACATTTCTATATTACTAACAGAGCACTGTCGCTCTACACTGGCCAAGTGGGGACCTGAACGATGTTTACCTATCGAACAGGGGACTCCCATAGCCTACAATGGAACTGTGTGTGTGTGTGTGAACAGTGAAGTCTGTCTTCATTATGTAACTTTTATATATATATATAATATATATATATAATGTTTATATATTATATATGTAATATGTAATTATATAATGTTTACACAGGCATCAGACACACATAAACACACACATTTCTATATTAGTAACAGAGCACTGTCGCTCTACACTGGCCAAGTGGGGACCTGAACGATGTTTACCTATCGAACAGGGGACTCCCATAGCCTACAATGGAACTGTGTAACTTGTGTGTATATATATATGTATATGTATATATATATATATATGTATATGTATATGTATATGTATATGTGTGTGTGTGTGTGTGTTCATACAGGCATCAGAGATCACAATATGCATAGATAAACATATACAATATACAATTAAAAAAGAATGACCAAACCATCAGTTATCAAAAATTAAAAAAATTAGAATTTTTTGAGGAAAGACCATTTGAATCTGTTTTTTAACGGGGTAAAAAATACCGATGTCAACAGTTCAAAAGCAGAGGCTCTTATCATTCATATTATTATTTTTCTTCTTTAACGGTCTCTCTTCATAGATACTTTCTATGCTTGGTTATGCAGTCCGTTTAGGGTTCATGGGATAAATCAAACAGAAATAGCTCTTTAAGGTAACAATTTCAGGTCACTACTTTATACAGTCAATAATGATCATATTAATCAAAATGAACTTCGCGTCCCCAGTTGGATGGTAAAGAACGACACCAGTTCTTCTGCTTTGTACATTTCTTGCCATCACAAAAACACGGTAAAGATTTTGGAGGTCAATCTCAAAATGTTATGTTGACTTGCTGCACTGAACAATTTTACTTCATTCAGTTGAAATATATGAAGTAGAGATGTTCATTTAACATTTTGTTTTCTGACTGACAGCTGATGCTTGTTAACCAGTCATCAGCAGTTAACTGACATTATTTTAAGGTTAGATTAGAATTAAATGTAATTAGAAAAGATAAGAGTCTGTGACCCATTCAAATACCTCAAAAATGTAGATTTACAGGTGCAAATATAGCAGCATAAACAACAGAACATGAGGATTCACACACACCGTCACATCGAGCACCCGCAGTGCTTCTGTGAACACAGTAAACCAGAATAAAAGTGTTTATATAACTGTATATATATATATATTAGTGCTGTCAGTTTAACGCGTTATTAACGGCGTTACCGCAAACACATTTTAACGGCGTCAATTTTTTTAGCGCGAGATTAACGCTCTTTTTGGCCTAGCAAACATTGTAGTTTTTTCACATGCTGTTGCAACAACTGGTAACGTTAGAAAAACTACATCATCACACCGGATAGCTAGACCGGAAACAAAACAAAACGCGGGACTAGATTTGATGGCCGAGTGCGAGCGCGGGCGGTAATGCACTCACTCTGTGTGTGCGGGTACGGGAGAATACAACGATTCGGGACTCCCACAAACTAGAAAAATCTATGAATAAAACATACAAACTAATACATTTTTATTCTTATGTTGCAGAAAAGCAACAAGAACAACTAAAAGAAAATAGAAACGATTTACAGGCCAGAGTTACTTTTTATGACATGTTTGCAGCGTTGAGCGATGTAGCCAATCACAGACATGTGTTGATTTCTTAAACGCAATGGCCAATCAGATGCATTTAAAATAGACTCCCCTCACTGCTCAAAACTGACTTTTTGTTCAGTGCTGAATTCTGGATATTGGCAAATCCTCTAATTAAAACAAACAAAGTGTATATATTATGACAGATTCATTGTGCAGTCAGCTTCATTGATAATAACAGAGATGTGTGAGATTGCGATGAACTGATGTCAGCTTTTTAGGAATTTTTAAAGGATTGCACTTTGTGCGCATTCAGTCATCCCAAACCATGCACTCAGTAGCCTGCTTGCTTTTATATTATAACAGTGGTTTGTGTGTTAATGCTTTAATAACAAATAATTGATCAGGAGCATTTATGCTGATGTGTATGGTGGCGACACGTAGGCGAAGTAGCCTACAAATAAAGTCTATTTGCGGGCGGGAGCGGGACAAAAATGTTGTGGGCGGGAGAAAGTAACATAGAAAGTAGTTGAGAACGTCAGTTATAACGCCCCACGTATTAAAAAGAAATGGACGGTTTTAAATCGGGCTCGGGACGGGCTCATAATTACAGTAAATGTGTCGGGCCGGGCTCGGACACAATGCGCACGGGCTCGGGTCGGCTTGATTTTTTGGGCCCGATCTAAGCTCTACAATGGATGACTTCAGACAGAAGCACATGGATACCACAGCTAAGAACAAACTTATTGCTGATCCACTTTTCCTTGTTCATAAGAGCATTAAAATGAGAAAAAATGATGGGACAAATAGAAATCAAGGGACATTTAGAATAGATAAAAATGTGCGATTAATCGCGAGTTAACTATGGCATTAATGCGATTAAATATTTGAATCGTTTGAGAGCACTAATATATATATATATATATATATATATATAAATATATATTTACACAACATTATTTTCAACTGAAAATTGTAAGCTTTTCATGTGTTTTGGCCGCTCATTTACACGAAAATGCCATTTTGGAGGCCTGACAATGCAAACTTTCCAACCCGGTCACACTAAATGCTTCTCTGCTTAGAAATCTTGGCTTGCTCAAAACTTTTTGTCTTTAAATGAAGTCAAAACTGAGGTGATAGTTTTCGGCCCCACTGATAATTTTAATACCACCAGCATCGATTTGAGAAGCTTCTCTGCATTCAGATCTACGCATGACAAACAAATATCTTCGGTACACTTAATTGGATCTAGTTTCTATCAACTCCATCTTTTGTATCAAATTAAACACTTCCTATCTGACAAAACTCTAGAGATGTCTGTTCATGCTTTTATTACTTCCCGTTTAGACTACTGCAACTCATTGTATTGCGGTATTTCCAAGTCACAAATCGCTCGCCTTCAACTGGTCCAAAATGCTGCAGCAAGATTTATTCGCAAAAGTCCTAAATATGATCACATGATGATAATGATACATTTTATTTATATTGCGCTTTTCTCCAACCCAAAACGATACAAAAACAATATACAGTACCAATATATATATATAAAGAGATTAAAAATTGTAACATTACAAAATTTAATGACAGTACATTTCAAATACCTAAAAATGGTACATTAAGTGGTTTTGTTCAAGTCAAAATATTACTTAACATTAATGAACCAACCTACATACAATAAAACTACATTTTTGGGGGGTTAAATCAAGCAGAAATATCACTTCAATGTAACAATTGCAGGTCACTACACAAGTGAAACTGTACATGATCTAGACTCTAGATAAATGAAATGCAATCGCAGCAGTAAGTCAGGGGAATGCTTATATTTATTTCTTTGGTTTCAATTTTGAACATGTTGCAGTTCTTTTTAAAAAGGTATACATTTTGACATAATTATAAAATGATATAACATGATTTGATACTGTATATTAGCAGAAATTACACATTTTTCACTTCAGCAACAAAGTGGAGACCCTCTTTTCTGTAATGAAAGACCAATCTTATGGGTTGTGGTCTCTCAGACATTGGCCAATATCAGTAAAAAAAAACAACAACATTGTTTCCCTTAGGGCTTAAATGAACCAGATTTTTTTTTTACATCCTTAAACTTTTAGACAGGTGATGCTTGCAACCCGACCATAATCCATTAGCCGACAAGATTAGAATGTTATATTCTAATTAAATTAGAATGTATGTATTTCTCAATACTTATCACTGTTTTAAAAGCTCTTCACTCCGTTGTCTTAACCAACTTTCATCTTCACTGCAGTAAATTTCACATTCAAAACGCATTAAAACTACCAAAACACATCATTCATGTCTCGAAATAAGTCATTCTTTCAGAACACTAGTAAAGGTTTCACCCAACAAACTAAATTAAAAATACAAATAAAAAAACACAAACAACAGGCAGTAATATGCACTCTTTTCTGCTGTTCAGAATTCAAGGCAGTTTATTTTACATGGTTCATGTTTACATTAATGTACACAATTATTTCCTTTTGTATAGATGGCGATGAAAATGAAAGACTAAGACTAGTGTAGGTGTTTAGTTACATCTTAATTGTTCTGATAGATTTTTTTTAGATTCAGAATATATTTCAATGTGGTATACGGTATAAAAATATTGCAAATTTCAGTCTTATTCATTTTTGTTTGAGTTGAAATGTTTTTAACTTAAATATAACAGTCTTGGAAATAATATGTAAGCATGTGCAAATTGGCCTGTACAGTAAATCAAGTTCTGCTGGTCTTTGTGTTTAAGTGAGAAATGAATCCATGTAAATTGAAAGATCTCAGTTTAGCCGGACACTGATCTTGTGATCACTGTGTGAAGAGTTTCATGGTATTAATTAATCTTGAGAAGGTATTAATCTTTCAGTTTAAACACAAATGTGTACTGTAATGTAAACATTGACCATGTAACATAAAATGCTGTGAATTCGGAACAACAGAAAACAGCAGAAATATTTTATAATGCTCCAGTTATTTGTGTTTTTTGTATTTTATGAGTGACAAAGTGTGTTTGTTGGGTGAGCTTTACTAGTGTTCTGGAAGAACTGTATTAGCAGCTGTAAATGGATATTCTGACATAGGTAGTTTCATGTGTATGTAGACTCTTGTGTGTGGATTGAGTTGCTGCACATCCCCCCACACGCAATTTACATCTCAATACTTGAAGGTGTGTGTGTGTGTGTGTGTGTCATGGAGAAACCGGCCTAAAGATCTCACAACTCTAACAATACAGTTACCAATGTCCAAGAATCTGTGGAACTTCTCAAATAAACTACAATAAACTAGAGAAAACGCTGGGATTTACTCGGACAAATTAAATTACAGGTTTTTACAGTCGCTAGGACACATTTCTCAATATTTAGGTACATTTTCAAAACTCTTCACTCAGTTCTTCATTTCACATTCAAAATGCACTGACACTTCCTTCATGTCTCGAATCCCAACTCAATCTTCCAGAACACTAGTAAAGGTTTCACCCAACAAACACACTTTGTCACTCATAAAACAGAAAAAACACAAACAACAGGAGCATTACACAATATTTTCTTTTGCAAATTGCTTTTACAAAACAAGAATGGCACTACTCTACTGTTTTTAATTCACTGCAGTTTAATATTAGATTTTAGAATAAGAATATTTATTTCAATATGATATTACTGTGGAAATGTTGCAAATCTCGGTCTTATCATTTTTTGTTGTTAGGTTTTGAAAATAAGTTTAACAGTTTTAAAAAGAGTATGTAAACGTGCAAATTATCCTGTATAGAACATAAAATTCTCTTTTTTTGTAAACTCTCTTCACACAGTGATCAGACCATCCGTCTATATGAGCTAAACTGTGGATCAGTGCTTTGAACAATGTCATCGGATGGATTTTGTTCCATTTACTTGAATTATTTTCTCTCTTAAACACAAACACTTACAGAATTTTATGTTCTATACAGGCTAATTTGCACGTTTACATACTCTTTTTAAAACTGTTAAACTTATTTTCAAAACCTAACAACAAAAAATGATAAGACCGAGATTTGCAACATTTCCACAGTAATATCATATTGAAATAAATATTCTGATTCTAAAATCTAATATTAAACTGCAGTGAATTAAAAACAGTAGAGTAGTGCCATTCTTGTTTTGTAAAAGCAATTTGCAAAAGAAAATATTGTGTAATGCTCCTGTTGTTTGTGTTTTTTCTGTTTTATGAGTGACAAAGTGTGTTTGTTGGGTGAAACCTTTACTAGTGTTCTGGAAGATTGAGTTGGGATTCGAGACATGAAGGAAGTGTCAGAGCATTTTGAATGTGAAATGAAGAACTGAGTGAAGAGTTTTGAAAATGTACCTAAATATTGAGAAATGTGTCCTAGCGACTGTAAAAACCTGTAATTTAATTTGTCCGAGTAAATCCCAGCGTTTTCTCTAGTTTATTGTAGTTTATTTGAGAAGTTCCACAGATTCTTGGACATTGGTAACTGTATTGTTAGAGTTGTGAGATCTTTAGGCCGGTTTCTCCATGACACACACACACACACACACCTTCAAGTATTGAGATGTAAATTGCGTGTGGGGGGATGTGCAGCAACTCAATCCACACACAAGAGTCTACATACACATGAAACTACCTATGTCAGAATATCCATTTACAGCTGCTAATACAGTTCTTCCAGAACACTAGTAAAGCTCACCCAACAAACACACTTTGTCACTCATAAAATACAAAAAACACAAATAACTGGAGCATTATAAAATATTTCTGCTGTTTTCTGTTGTTCCGAATTCACAGCATTTTATGTTACATGGTCAATGTTTACATTACAGTACACATTTGTGTTTAAACTGAAAGATTAATACCTTCTCAAGATTAATTAATACCATTCATAGAAACTCTTCACACAGTGATCACAAGATCAGTGTCCGGCTAAACTGAGATCTTTCAATTTACATGGATTCATTTCTCACTTAAACACAAAGACCAGCAGAACTTGATTTACTGTACAGGCCAATTTGCACATGCTTACATATTATTTCCAAGACTGTTATATTTAAGTTAAAAACATTTCAACTCAAACAAAAATGAATAAGACTGAAATTTGCAATATTTTTATACCGTATACCACATTGAAATATATTCTGAATCTAAAAAAAACCTATCAGAACAATTAAGATGTAACTAAACACCTACACTAGTCTTAGTCTTTCATTTTCATCGCCATCTATACAAAAGGAAATAATTGTGTACATTAATGTAAACATGAACCATGTAAAATAAACTGCCTTGAATTCTGAACAGCAGAAAATAGTGCATATTACTGCCTGTTGTTTGTGTTTTTTGATTTGTATTTTTAATTTAGTTTGTTGGGTGAAACCTTTACTAGTGTTCTGAAAGAATGACTTATTTCGAGACATGAATGATGTGTTTTGGTAGTTTTAATGCGTTTTGAATGTGAAATTTACTGCAGTGAAGCTGAAAGTTGGTTAAGACAACGGAGTGAAGAGCTTTTAAAACAGTGATAAGTATTGAGAAATACATACATTCTAATTTAATTAGAATATAACATTCTAATCTTGTCGGCTAATGGATTATGGTCGGGTTGCAAGCATCACCTGTCTAAAAGTGTAAGGATGTAAAAAAAAAATCTGGTTCATTTAAGCCCTAAGGGAAACAATGTTTTTTTTTTTTTACTGATATTGGCCAATGTCTGAGAGACCACAACCCATAAGATTGGTCTTTCATTGCAGAAAAGAGGGTCTCCACTTTGTTGCTGAAGTGAAAAATGTGTCATTTCTGCTAATATACAGTATCAAATCATGTTATATCATTTTATAATTATGTCAAAATGTATACCTTTTTAAAAAGAACTGCAACATGTTCAAAATTGAAACCAAAGAAATAAATATAAGCATTCCCCTGACTTACTGCTGCGATTGCATTTCATTTATCTCGAGTCTAGATCATGTACAGTTTCACTTGTGTAGTGACCTGCAATTGTTACATTGAAGTGATATTTCTGCTTGATTTAACCCCCCAAAAATGTAGTTTTATTGTATGTAGGTTGGTTCATTAATGTTAAGTAATATTTTGACTTGAACAAAACCACTTAATGTACCATTTTTAGGTATTTGAAATGTACTGTCATTAAATTTTGTAATGTTACAATTTTTAATCTCTTTATATATATATATTGGTACTGTATATTGTTTTTGTATCGTTTTGGGTTGGAGAAAAGCGCAATAAAAATAAAATGTATCATTATCATCATGTGATCATATTTAGGACTTTTGCGAATAAATCTTGCTGCAGCATTTTGGACCAGTTGAAGGCGAGCGATTTGTGACTTGGAAATACCGCAATACAATGAGTTGCAGTAGTCTAAACGGGAAGTAATAAAAGCATGAACAGACATCTCTAGAGTTTTGTCAGATAGGAAGTGTTTAATTTGATACAAAAGATGGAGTTGATAGAAACTAGATCCAATTAAGTGTACCGAAGATATTTGTTTGTCATGCGTAGATCTGAATGCAGAGAAGCTTCTCAAATCGATGCTGGTGGTATTAAAATTATCAGTGGGGCCGAAAACTATCACCTCAGTTTTGACTTCATTTAAAGACAAAAAGTTTTGAGCAAGCCAAGATTTCTAAGCAGAGAAGCATTTAGTGTGACCGGGTTGGAAAGTTTGCATTGTCAGGCCTCCAAAATGGCATTTTCGTGTAAATGAGCGGCCAAAACACATGAAAAGCTTACAATTTTCAGTTGAAAATAATGTTGTGTAAATATATATTTATATATATATATATATATAATATATATATATATATATTAGTGCTCTCAAACGATTCAAATATTTAATCGCATTAATGCCATAGTTAACTCGCGATTAATCGCACATTTTTTTCTATTCTAAATGTCCCTTGATTTCTATTTGTCCCATCATTTTTTCTCATTTTAATGCTCTTATGAACAAGGAAAAGTGGATCAGCAATAAGTTTGTTCTTAGCTTTGGTATCCATGTGCTTCTGTCTGAAGTCATCCATTGTAGAGCTTAGATCGGGCCCAAAAAATCAAGCCGACCCGAGCCCGTGCGCATTGTGTCCGAGCCCGGCCCGACACATTTACTGTAATTATGAGCCCGTCCCGAGCCCGATTTAAAACCGTCCATTTCTTTTTAATACGTGGGGCGTTATAACTGACGTTCTCAACTACTTTCTATGTTACTTTCTCCCGCCCACAACATTTTTGTCCCGCTCCCGCCCGCAAATAGACTTTATTTGTAGGCTACTTCGCCTACGTGTCGCCACCATACACATCAGCATAAATGCTCCTGATCAATTATTTGTTATTAAAGCATTAACACACAAACCACTGTTATAATATAAAAGCAAGCAGGCTACTGAGTGCATGGTTTGGGATGACTGAATGCGCACAAAGTGCAATCCTTTAAAAATTCCTAAAAAGCTGACATCAGTTCATCGCAATCTCACACATCTCTGTTATTATCAATGAAGCTGACTGCACAATGAATCTGTCATAATATATACACTTTGTTTGTTTTAATTAGAGGATTTGCCAATATCCAGAATTCAGCACTGAACAAAAAGTCAGTTTTGAGCAGTGAGGGGAGTCTATTTTAAATGCATCTGATTGGCCATTGCGTTTAAGAAATCAACACATGTCTGTGATTGGCTGCATCGCTCAACGCTGCAAACATGTCATAAAAAGTAACTCTGGCCTGTAAATCGTTTCTATTTTGTTTTAGTTGTTCTTGTTGCTTTTCTGCAACATAAGAATAAAAATGTATTAGTTTGTATGTTTTATTCATAGATTTTTCTAGTTTGTGGGAGTCCCGAATCGTTGTATTCTCCCGTACCCGCACACACAGAGTGAGTGCATTACCGCCCGCGCTCGCACTCGGCCATCAAATCTAGTCCCGCGTTTTGTTTTGTTTCCGGTCTAGCTATCCGGTGTGATGATGTAGTTTTTCTAACGTTACCAGTTGTTGCAACAGCATGTGAAAAAACTACAATGTTTGCTAGGCCAAAAAGAGCGTTAATCTCGCGCTAAAAAAATTGACGCCGTTAAAATGTGTTTGCGGTAACGCCGTTAATAACGCGTTAAACTGACAGCACTAATATATATATATATATATATATACAGTTATATATACACTTTTATTCTGGTTTACTGTGTTCACAGAAGCACTGCGGGTGCTCGATGTGACGGTGTGTGTGAATCCTCATGTTCTGTTGTTTATGCCTGTATATTTGCACATGTAAATCTACATTTTTGAGGTATTTGAATGGGTCACAGACACTTATCTTTTCTAATTACATTTAATTCTAATCTAACCTTAAAATAATGTCAGTTAACTGCTGATGACTGGTTAACAAGCATCAGCTGTCAGTCAGAAAACAAAATGTTAAATGAACATCTCTACTTCATATATTTCAACTGAATGAAGTAAAATTGTTCAGTGCAGCAAGTCAACATAACATTTTGAGATTGACCTCCAAAATCTTTACCGTGTTTTTGTGATGGCAAGAAATGTACAAAGCAGAAGAACTGGTGTCGTTCTTTACCATCCAACTGGGGACGCGAAGTTCATTTTGATTAATATGATCATTATTGACTGTATAAAGTAGTGACCTGATATTGTTACCTTAAAGAGCTATTTCTGTTTGATTTATCCCATGAACCCTAAACGGACTGCATAACCAAGCATAGAAAGTATCTATGAAGAGAGACCGTTAAAGAAGAAAAATAATAATATGAATGATAAGAGCCTCTGCTTTTGAACTGTTGCCATCGGTATTTTTTACCCCGTTAAAAAACAGATTCAAATGGTCTTTCCTCAAAAAATTCTAATTTTTTTAATTTTTGATAACTGATGGTTTGGTCATTCTTTTTTAATTGTATATTGTATATGTTTATCTATGCATATTGTGATCTCTGATGCCTGTATGAACACACACACACACACACATATACATACATATACATATATATATACATATACATTATATATATATATATATATATATATATATATATATTATATATATATATATATATATATATACACACAAGTTACATAGTTCCATTGTAGGCTATGGGAGTCCCCTGTTCGATAGGTAAACATCGTTCAGGTCCCCACTTGGCCAGTGTAGAGCGACAGTGCTCTGTTAGTAATATAGAAATGTGTGTGTTTGTGTGTGTCTGATGCCTGTGTAAACATTATATAATTACATATTACATATATAATATATAAACATTATATATATATTATATATATATAAAAGTTACATAATGAAGACAGACTTCACTGTTCACACACACACACACAGTTCCATTGTAGGCTATGGGAGTCCCCTGTTCGATAGGTAAACATCGTTCAGGTCCCCACTTGGCCAGTGTAGAGCGACAGTGCTCTGTTAGTAATATAGAAATTAATGTGTGTGTGTACAATGGCACATAACAATGGCAAAACAATTGTTAGGGACTGCATAACCAAGAATAGAAAGTATCTATGAAGGGAGAGCATTAAATAAGAGAAATAATAGTATGAATGATAAGAGGCGTCTTCTCGCCTCTGCTTTTGAACTGTTGCCGTCGGTATTTTTTACCCCGTTGTAGATTTAAATGGTCTTTCCTCAAGCAATATTTTTTTTGATAACTGATGGGGTCATTTTTCTTTAATTGTATACTGTATATTTTTATCTATGCATATTGTGATTTCTGATGCCTGTGTGAACACACACAGACACACACACACATATATACATATATATATAATTTATATATATAATGTATATAAAAGTTACATATATACAAGTTACATAATGAAGACAGACTTCACTGTTCACACACACACACACACATAGTTCCATTGTAGGCTATGGGAGTCCCCTGTTCGATAGGTAAACATCGTTCAGGTCCCCACTTGGCCAGTGTAGAGCGACAGTGCTCTGTTAGTAATATAGAAATGTGTGTGTGTGTACAATGGCACATAACAATGGCAAAAAAATTGTTAGGGACTGCATAACCAGAATAGAAAGTATCTATGAAGAGAGAGCATTAAATAAGAGAAATAATATTATGAATGATAAGAAGCATCTTCTCGCCTCTGCTTTTGAACTGTTGCCGTCGGTATTTTTTACCCCGTTGAATGAAAAACAGATTCAAATGGTCTTTCCTCAAAAATTGCAATTTTTTTAATTTTTGATAACTGATGGTTTGGTCATTCTTTTTTAATTGTATATTGAATATGTTTATCTGTGCATATTGTGATCTCTGATGCCTGTATTAACACATACAGGCATATATATATGTATGTTCACACAGTCATCAGAGATTACAATATGCATATCACAATATGCAATATTACACAATGAAGACAGAGTTCACTGTTCACACACAC
>CM060632.1:34427648-34447648 GCA_030578275.1 Meda fulgida | reverse complement strand
AGAAGAGTGACGAGAGAGACTGAATCCATCCATCAGACTCTTCATCTGAATGTCATCAGCACTCAATCGTCATGTGATCCTGTTATGATTGATCAGTGACATCATTTCCTGATTCCTATCGCCATAGCGAACGTTAAAGGCACAGGGACTCATATTTGGGCTCCCAGATAAATAAATAAAAATTCTAAGAACATTTTGCTAATATTGCCATTAAATTATGAAACAGTTTTTTCTAGATGTTTTCTGAATGTTCAAAACCTCCAGTTTAAATATATATATATATATTCTTGGTTATGTGAACGTTACGGGAACATTTCATCTTATCATTCTTCAAACATTATGGGAATGTTACTTTTGAATGTTTTGAAACAAGTAGCAACATTTAAAAAACGTTAGACACACGTCCAACTAAAACATTTTAAAAAAACGCTTCATGAAAGATGTATAAATAATGTTTTTGTGCATTTAGAGAACATTTTTAAAGACCAGACAACTTCGAAAGAACATTCTATTAATGTCTATTAATGTTGCTGGAGGACAGATGACGTTTGCTCATAACTTTGAGAGAACCCTGACCAAATGTTCCCTGTTAACTGGGTTAAAGTGAATTACTCAAGTTAAATACTTTGGTAAAACAGAACAATAATTTTTCCAAGTAATACCAAACGTTATATATATTTTTTAGCTTTCGCATACAGTTGAATGTGATATAACTATAGAACAAGCAGTCATGTGACACAAATCAATCATTATTATTTCTCTTTCATTTTATGCTTTTCAGAGTCATTCAAGTATAACTTTAATATCTCAGGCTTATGGATATTCCACAAGTGCATGAATAAATCATGTTTAGTGCTTTTGATCTGTTTGCTGTGTGAACATGTGGTAATTTATGTAATTTATTATAATGTAAATCAGCTGTTTTCTATGTGAATATCTAGTAAAGTGTAATTTATTCCTGTGATCAAAGCTGTATTTTAGCATCATTACTCCAGTCTTCAGTGTCACATGACCCTTCAGAAATCACTCTAATATGAGGATCTGATGCTCAAGAAACATTTATGATTATTATTATCAGTGTTGATAACGGTTCAGATTATTGTGGAAACTGATGCATTTATTTTTCTGGGTTCTTTGATGATAAGAAAGTTTAAAAGAACAGCGTTTATTTGAAATAGAATCTTTTGTAACATTATAAATGTCTTTACTGTCACTTTTGATCAATTCAATGTGTTTTTGATGAATAAAAGTATTGATTTCTCAAACCCCAAACTTTTGAAAGGTTGTGTATCATGGTTTCCACAAGATATGAAGCAGCAGAACTGTTCTCAACACTGATAATAATCAGAAATGTTTCTTGAGCAGCAAATGCTGACAATAAACAGCACAAAGCAAAAAAAGAGTAGCTTTCACTATTCCGTACACAAAAGTGCAGCCGAAACAACGTCCACTAAAGCAGAAGTGGAACAGACTAACACAAAAGATTACTCGCCACAGACAAGCAAATACTTAATGTCACTGGTCGTAATCATCTAAAGGCACACAAAAGCTGCAAACACACTAAAGTCAGCATCACGGACCAAATAAACAGAAAAGTTCAACTCACCTAACTTATTCATTCAGTTTTTTATTTATTAACTCACCTAAATATTCCAAATGTTGCCGCCTTACATTTAAGTACAATCAACTTGAATGTTTAAGTCATTCCAACTTAAATTACATTAAACTGACTTAAAGAATGAGTTGAATCTTGTATAACATATAAAAAGTTGAAATTTGCTTAACTTATGAGTTAAAGCAATGTGTTGTCCTAACTTATTGGTCATATAATTTTTTTCAGTGTACAGTCGTGCACAGAATTAATGGTACCCCTGGTAAATATGATGAAAAATGGCTGTAAAAAATAATTCTGCATCTTTTATCCTTTTGATATTTCATTCAAAAAATTGGCAAAAATCGAACCTTTCATTGAAGTAAAATAATTGAAAGTGGAGGGGAAATCACATTATGAAATAAATGTTTTTCTCCAAAACAAGTTGGCCACAATTATTGGTACCCCTAGAATTGTTTACGAGTAAAATATCTCTGAAGTATATTCCCATTCATATTTACCTTTTTTTGCACACCAGGGTGACTAGGAACATGCAATTGTCCAGCCATGACTTCTTGTTTTACAAGAGTTTAAATATGGGGAAACACAAAGGCCAAATTCCCTTAATCATCCATTACAATGAGTAAAACCAAAGAATATAGTTCTGATGTGCATCAAAAGATTGTTGAGCATCACAAAATAGAAAGTGGCTGTAAGAAAATAGCTAAAGCATTGAAAATCCCCATTTTGACCATCAGGGCAATAATTAAGCACTTCCAATCAACTAAAGATGTTACAAATCTGCCAGGAAGTGGACGTGTGTCTATATTGTCTTAATGCATGGTGAGGATGAAAGTTTGAGTGGCCAAAGACTCTTCAAAGATCACAGATGGAGAATTGCAGAGATTAGTTGAGTCCTGGGTTCAGAAAGCCTATTAAAAAAAAATTGAACAACCCCTACATCACCACATGTTGTTTGGGAGGTTTTCAAGAAAAATCCTCCTTGCTCATCCAAAAACAAAGCCCAGCAAATTCAGTTGTCAGACATGACTGGACCTTCAAACAGCACAGGGTTCTGTGGTCAGATGAAACTAACAAATAGCTTTTTGGCAGCAAACATGCAAGATGGGTTTGGTGCACACAAGGATAAAAAGTACCCCATGTGTACAATTTAATATACCATCTTTAATGTTGTGGTCATATTTTTCTGCTGGAGGTCCTGGACTTCTTGTTCAGATACATGCATGGCATCGTGGATTCTATCAAATACAACAGATAAAAAATCGAAACCTGACAGCCTCTGCTAGAAATCGTATAATGGGCCGTGGTTGGATCTTCCATCAGGACAACGATCCAAAACAAACATCAAAATCAACACAAAAATGTGTTAAGTAGCACAAAATGAAGCTTCTGCCATGACCGTCCCAGACCTGATGAGTGGAGTGAACTGAAGAGAAGAAGCACCAACATGGATCTGGGAATCTGAAGGATCTGGAGAGATTCTGTAAGAATGGTCTCTGATCTCTTGTCAGGTGTTCTCCGAACTCATCAGGCATCATAGGATAAAACTCAGAGCTGTTATCTTGGCAAAAGGAGATTGCAAAAAGTATTTAATAAAAGGGTACCAATAATTGTGGCCAACGTGTTTTGGAGATAAACATTTATTTCATAATGTGATTTCCCCCCCACTTTCTATTCTTTTACTTCAATGAAAGTTTAGATTTTTGCCAATATTTTGAATGGAAGATCAAAAGGATAAATGATGCAGATTTATTTTTTACAGCCATTTTTCATCATATTTACCAGGGGTACCATTAATTCTGAGCACGACTGTACCTTCAAGTGAGCATAATTTCTGAGGCCAAACCCAGACACACACGAGAGCCCCGGATTGCCTCTCCTGAGCCTCAGCTCCCGTAGATGATGATCATGGTCACAGCTTTGAGCTGCTTCCCCCCGACAGAGAACAACTCTCTCTCCACCCAGAATAACCTCGCAAATAAAAGAGGAAAAATATCAAACGAGTGAACCGATGAAAGGATTGAATATTCAAGCTGGAACTCTCATCCTCTCTAACCAAGGAAACTCATGCATATATTCAAAAATACTCACACAACTACATTCAGCAAAAGATCTCATTCAAAGGGAATTAAAAAAGCACAGTCCCAAAGTATCAAAGTAAAAAAAAAAACGCTTTTTATGCCCCATTATGGCTCTATAAGCAACATAAAGGACACAAAGACCGAAGTGTGCCAGTCAAACATAAAGTTATTGAACTATGAAAGAGAAACGAGGACTGGCAGCAGCACCAGACAGACGTCTTTAGGCGACACTAACTACAGGAAACTTCAACACAACACAGGTTTGCACCGCCATATAACAGCGATGATTTCTGAAGGGTCATGTGACACTGAAGACTGGAGTCATGATGCTGAAACTCAGCTTTGATCACAGGAATAAATTACACTTTACTAGATATTCACATAGAAAACAGCTGATTTACATTATAATAATATCTGTTTTACTGTATTTCAGATCAAATAAATGCAGCCTTTTCAGACTCTTTCAAAAACATTACAATAAAATCTTAATAATTCCAAACTTTTGTCTAGTTAACCCTGAGGACCTCTGCTAGTTACCTTTTAAAGTAAAGCATTACAATATTGCGTTACTCCCTAAACGAGTAACTAATGTGTTACTTATTTTTGCGTTCCTTTTTCTCAATAAGTAATTGGTGATGTTACTGCAAGGAAAGACTACGCTCACGCACACACACGCGTTCAAACACGCACACCTATAGACTAAACCCATAATGCGCATGTGCACGCCGTCACCGTTTTCAGATTCACGTTTTTGAAGTTCGTACGGAGATGATAACGGTGTCGCTTTCAAAACTCGTTCTAAAAAACCTGCACTTTGAAACTTAGTTCTCAGGCCACCAAAAAGCTGTTGCCGAGCAACTGAACGACCAGAACGCATTAAACGTTTCTTTTTCAGCTGAAAACGGTGTCGTGTAAGCAGCTCCTAAGTTAATAACTAATGATTTTACTATTCCTACTTAAAACGTAGTTTAGCTGGACAATGACTTTCTGCTGTACAGCCAAACAAACTTTGTTGCATTATTTATCTCTGTAAAGCTGCTTTGAAGCACTCTGTAGTGTAAAAGCGCTGTATAAATGAAGGTCACTTGACCAAATATATTTTGTGTAATTTAAAAAAAAAAGTTTTTTGGTCTGCATAACATTTTGAGTTTGCATTTCAGTGTTTTTATTGATTTTTTGGATAGTGAATGGATTTAGTGCAAGTGAGGTTAGTAAATGCCAGCTCACATTTAGTGTTTACACACACACACACACACACACACACACACACCTCTGCGATCACTCCTGATTTCTCTCAACATGTCGACAGAAGTCGGTCATTATGTCGGTCAATAAATGGGAGAACAAAGTAATTTACGTTACTTATATGAAGAAGTAACTCGGATATTTTCTTGTAAATTTAGGGGGCGTTTAAACGACACCGTTTTTTACTTAAAAACGTAAAACCGTTTAATGTGGTTTGGCTGTTCATTTACACACGACAGCAGTATTTTGGGAAAAGGTCTCCGCGTAAAACAGCTAAAGCGCGAATCTCTAACACCGATGACGTCATGCACATGCGCATTACGTGTTCAATCTATCGCCATCTACTGGCCTGGCAGCAGAATACAGCGTTTTTAGTCGTTTTCACGGATCCGTTTTGGATCATTTTGACAATGGCGTCGTCTTTACGCGGAAAACTCAAAAGAAAAAAGTTTAAGTTGTCAGTAAACGTACCCTTAAAAGTAATGCATTACTTTGTCAGTTACTTGAAAAAAGTACTCTGATTACATAACTCAAGTTACTTGTAATGCGTTACACACGACAATGGAAATGAATACGCACAAATGACAGAGATCTGACTCTCTCTCTCTCTCTCTCTCTCTCTGTGTGTGTGTGTGCAGTTCAGAGCACGAGCAGGAGGATCTGCGCAGGCGCCTCGGCGTCTCCACACACAAACTGCATCTGCTGGAGAGCGAGTTCAAGTCGACGCGTCAGTTTCTGGAGACGGAGCTTCGACGAGCGCAAGAAGAGCTGGACAAATTCACGGAGAAACTGCGCAGGTCAGAAACACTACATGAAGACGCTCACTGAATGACCGAGCTGAGCTGAAACCTCTCCAGAAGTAAATAGTGCCCAAAGTGACATTTACAGTCGACACACGTAATGATCTGAAACTAACAGCGATCTCGGCCCAGAAACACCACACAGCACGTGTCTTAATTTGACCAAATATTAAAGCTCAAGGCCTGGAGAAAAATAAATGTTATAACTCCCACTGTAAACTCATGACAGACGAGAGTGTGTGTGACTCCATCTTCATCATCATCTTCATCTCTCCTGCAGGATTCAGAGCAGCTACGCGGCACTGCAGAGAATAAACCAGGACATGGAGGAGAAAATACACAGAACGGTAAGAGATGCGGATCTGATTGATTTAAAGGGGACATGTCATGAAAATCTGACTTTTCCCGTGTGTAAGTGCTATAATCGGGTCCGTGCTTCTACCAACCCAGAAAACGTGAAAAGTGAAAACTTTGTTCTGGTGAGTCTTTCTCTGCGAGCATGTCAAAAAATAAGATGATCAGATTTCGCTCCCCTTCTGACGTATGAAGAGGATCGCATTATAATACAGGGCCTTTAATCGAGCACAGAACTGGGTATCAGTCACAGCTCCAAAAAGTCCCCACGATTTGCAGAAGTTTCTCCCTCGTTGTGCCCTCTCAGTGCAAGTCCTTGTTTATTTATTTTTTTAACTTTTTTATATATTTTTTTATTGTCTTAATATTTATTACAAACTCTCATGGACACAACAGCAACAAACAAAACAAAGGCATCAACAAAATGCATATTGACAATGAAAAAAAATCTAAATAAGTTAATAAAATAAGGCATTGTTCTCAACTAAATAATGTGTGTTACAGGATCAAAAACATTTCAGCAACATAACAAAGAGCTTCAACAGTTTGTTTAGAATTTTTAAGATTCAAAGAGGATAATAACTAGCAAGTCGTTGTTTTCCTATATAGAGCATAATGTCAACAGTGGATGCTGCATTCGCTATTGCTCTGCACTGGAACCCGATCACGGCACCGGCATGCGGAGCTCCGTCTGCGTGTTTCTGCGACTTCGCTAATATATTCTTCATTTGCAATGAAAGCAGGATCTCTGTATGCACCACTAGAACTGCGCTGAAACAGAAGATCGCGTCTGCCTCTTTGCTGTATTCAGTGAATGAATCTGCCTTATAGTAATCGGACGAAAACTCAAGGGCTGATAGCGACTCGCCGGCTGTGTCTGTTGGTATCGGACGTTTTTGTCAGATATTTGCACACTTGAATTGGATGGGTAAGGCCTGTTGTTTAGATCGTTGCAGCTTGAAGTCTTTGTCTTGAAAAATGTTCTTATGTCCATTATGTCAACTAAATTGGCTGCAGCTCAGAATTAGCCTAATAGCCTAAATCACTTTTTTCCCTCTAAAGCACATAAACCCGCGTTTTTAGGCGAGTGCCGGATATGAGTGTCATAAACTTTTTTTTTTAAATGAATGAATTTGTATTTAAAGTGATCACAATTTAATAAAAAGATTGTAATTTATGAATTATATTGCTTTCATGTATTAAAAAATTGTTTATCGGAAAAAAAAATCCTGCATAAATGAATTATCTCTGCGCGTGCGCACGGCATGCAATTTACATGTTCCACAGACCACAGCTGAGCCAGCCGCGCTTATCGTTGGGTTTGGGAGTGGAGGAAAGAACTGATCCTAGACCAGCAATTATGGGCAGCTTTTCTTTATAAAAGCAACTAGTAGTAGCAGGCAGGCTGCTTTTGAGGGATACAACTTCAATCGAATTGTATATTGCTAGTCTCAAGTCCGTAGCCTGCCTTCCCCGGCCTTACACACGCTTCTGCAGCTCGTGTGAAGACTCCGCCCTCTTCTGGACGGAGGCGGAGCTGCAGCTCGTGTGAAGACTCCGCCCTCTTCTGGACGGAGGCGGAGCTGCAGCTCGTGTGAAGACTCCGCCCTCTTCTGGACGGAGGCGGAGCTGGAGCTTGTGTGAAGACTCCGCCCTCTTCTGGACGGAGGCGGAGCTGCAGCTCGTGTGAAGACTCCGTCCTCTTCTGGACGGAGACGGAGCTGCAGCTCGTGTGAAGACTCCGTCCTCTTCTGGACGGAGACGGAGCTGCAGCTCGTGTGAAGACTCCGTCCTCTTCTGGACGGAGGCGGAGCTGCAGCTCGTGTGAAGACTCCGCCCTCTTCTGGACGGAGGCGGAGCTGCAGCTCGTGTGAAGACTCCGCCCTCTTCTGGACGGAGGCGGAGCTGCAGCTCGTGTGAAGACTCCGCCCTCTTCTGGACGGAGGCGGAGCTGCAGCTCGTGTGAAGACTCCGCCCTCTTCTGGACGGAGGCGGAGCTGCAGCTCGTGTGAAGACTCCGCCCTCTTCTGGACGGAGGCGGAGCTGGAGCTCGTGTGAAGACTCCGCCCTCTTCTGGACGGAGGCGGAGCTGCAGCTCGTGTGAAGACTCCGCCCTCTTCTGGACGGAGGCGGAGCTGCAGCTCGTGTGAAGACTCCGTCCTCTTCTGGACGGAGGCGGAGCTGCAGCTCGTGTGAAGACTCCGCCCTCTTCTGGACGGAGGCGGAGCTGCAGCTCGTGTGAAGACTCCGCCCTCTTCTGGACGGAGGCGGAGCTGCAGCTCGTGTGAAGACTCCGCCCTCTTCTGGACGGAGGCGGAGCTGCAGCTCGTGTGAAGACTCCGCCCTCTTCTGGACGGAGGCGGAGCTGCAGCTCATGTGAAGACTCCGCCCTCTTCTGGACGGAGGCGGAGCTGCAGCTCATGTGAAGACTCCGCCCTCTTCTGGACGGAGGCGGAGCTGCAGCTCGTGTGAAGACTCCGCCCTCTTCTGGACGGAGGCGGAGCTGCAGCTCGTGTGAAGACTCCGCCCTCTTCTGGACGGAGGCGGAGCTGCAGCTCGTGTGAAGACTCCGCCCTCTTCTGGACGGAGGCGGAGCTGCAGCTCGTGTGAAGACTCCGTCCTCTTCTGGCGGAGCATTTAAAGAGACACACACAAAAATAACACGTTTTTGCTCGCACCCAAAACGGGGCAAATTTGACAAGCTATCCACCTTATTCCTGACGAGCTGACTGCGTTTTGAAGTATGGGTGAAACTTCCGGTTTGGGGAACTTCCATTCAAAAAGACTGAAGCGAATAATTTCAAATCATAAGGTTGCCCTACAAATAAAGCTTATCTGTCAGTTTGACTAGATGAGCAGTCATTTTATGTTTTATTTAAGAATAACATGAGAATAACGTAACACTTGGTATTTTAACGTGGCATGCATGTTAAAAGAAGAATATATGGCAAGAGCTCTTTTCAGTCACTGCATTCTTTTCCTCATGATTATTTTCTTTTTTCCTTTTGCATTCCGCTGTAATAGTATGAAAAAGCTCAACATATACTGCACATTTTTGGTCTGTTCTCCCGATTTAATTTACGATATATGCCATCATAATTCACTGGAATGCACGAAGAATCTCTTTTTTTCTCCCGAAATCATCACGTCTCTTTCCAGGTTTGTTTTCACAGGTAAATACAATTTATTATCTGTCAAAATGACTGAAATCACTGTAAAATAGTATCACGCAAGGCTGAAGTAAATAAAAAACTTTTTTTTAATTATTATTAAGGCAACGTAGCCTATGTTACATAATACTTAGGCCTACCACAGTGATATTTAACCGTCCGGTTTTGCGGTGGAAAGATTCACGCTTTTGGTGTTATTCATGGTCTGTTGAAAGTTCCTTGTTGATGCTTTTACACTTTTAAATGTCATTTTAATGTTTAATGGTTGAAGGGTGAGTAGAATAATGTAATGTTATTATACACAGTTTAAAATATATATATTATTGTGTCCATAGAGCTAGTCTTTCACTGCTTGTTTACAGCTTAATGGAAGTTACACCCATAATTTGCGCAAAGCATCATGGGGCAGGAATAATGTGGATAATAAATGATCTTGGGGGGATTTGAGCTGAAATTTCAGACACATTCTGGGGACAGCATATATTTATATTACATCTTGTGAAAAGGGGCATAATATGTCACCTTTAAAACCAAATTACTTTAAAAAAATCCATATGACAAACACTTGATTGACTTAAATATTCCTTTGGTCTCATCAAGGCTTGATCGTTTGAATAAAACTTGCATCTTTCTGATTGCCTTGGTTTACATCTCAAAGAATGGCGATACTTGATCATAAACACAGATGCTCTTCATGGACGAACGCTGGCCCAGCTAACGGGGAACGCTCTGGAAAGGTTCTCTCAATGTTTTGCTCAGTGAGCAACACGAGCTTGATGTGTTTGAGCTCGATTAACAGGAGATAGAAGGAGATAGAAGGCCGACGCAGGAGATCGATAACCACACGAGATTCTCAAAAAAGACTAATTTTGTGTTTCAGCTCAGATTATCAGAGGAACTGCTCGCTTCAGGCCCCGATTCTTCATTTCTTCCAGTCCCTGCAGAGATTCATTCACAATATTACACTGCTGACCGTAACACATACAAATAACACAAGTTACGTAATCGGATTACTTTCATATAACTAAATTAACATTACTTTTACAAGGAAATATCTGCATTGACTGATCATCATGCATTTATTGATGATTTGAAATTGGTTAAATTGTAATATTGTGAATGTCAGAAAGCTCTTTATTTCACTGCTGCATTTCTTGTTTGTTAGATTAATTTACATTTAAATATTTGTGCATATTTTATAATGCCATAACATACAAATATTGGCAACACTTAAAGGCCTCATTTGTCAACATTAGTTGATGCACAAAGATCTATATAATCTTGCAGCATTTATTTAATGTTGGTTAATAATGTTCATGTTAGTTCAGAGTGCATTTACTAATATTAATAAATGCAATCTTCCAAATGTATTAGTTAATGTTGAGATTAACATTAACTAACATTAATAAATGCTGTAAGAAGTATTGTTCATCGTTAGCTCATGTTAACTAATGTAAATAACTAATATTATCCAATGATAATATTCATTATTTGGCCTCACGTGTAGTTTTACGTCAGGTGTCCGTCATCTACACAGCGCTTTAGCAGTGTAGAGTCTCACAGCAGCTTTACAGAGATAACAGGAGATTACAGTAGCAGAGAGTGTTAGGCTTTAGTTTGATTGATTCACTTCAAAGATCATTAGTAATTAACTTAGCGGCCGCTAACACGACAGCGCTCTCACAGAAAACACTTAATGTGTTCCGGCCGCTCATTCACACACACCAGTGTTTGTGCTCGAGAACACAATCCTTGAATAGGTTCCAAAGTGCCTTGAAGAAAAAAAAAAAAAAAAAAAATTATATATATATATATATATATATATATATATAAAAACGCAAACCTGTGAAAATACTGACGGCGTGCGCATGCGTATTACGTGTTTATTCTATATGCACGTTCGAATATACAGTATAAGTGCGCAGGCGTGTAGATATCCCAGAGTTCCTACAGTCAACTGATGGAAACTTTCACTTGAGCTGCACATCCTTCATCTGCATTACGAATATTACTAATTACAGATAACAAAAATTAAGTAGCCTATATTATGATTTTTTTTGGCCCTTTGACAAATTCTAAAAAGTTCATGAATGTGACGAGGAGATACAACCATATATCAGCAAAACAAATATGTTCTTTTTATATAATATATTATATAAAATACTAGTTTATATAGTATTATATAGTATTTTGTCTTGTTTTGCAGAACAAATATCTGCCAATGGGGTTAGAAAAAAGCTGGTTTTCCCTTTGAATTAACTTTCATGTTTCTGATCCCATTGGCAGATATTTGTTCTTATTTCAAACATTAACTCACGTCACTGTCTTTTCTTTCTCCAGTAAATGCATCTTGATTTATGAATGTTTAATTTGCCGTGACGGTCGACGCTCCTGCTGCTGAATCTAATGATGTTGTTCAGTGCTTTTCCTGAATGTGCCGTTTGAGTTTCTCAGTGAAAACACAACTGAGAGTCCAGAGACCTCTCTTACACACACACACACACACACACACACACACACACACACACACACACACACACACACACACACACACACACACACACACACACACACAGCTGATCTCTGAATCCACTGCTGATCTCTGATGATCGACTGCTTTCTAGAAAAGACAGAGTGAAAGTGGGAAATTAACACCTTTTAATTATTTTGGTTGAAAAGTTTGAAGTATAAACATCATGAAATACTGCTGGAATCAAAGGACGTGTTTTGTTCTGGTTAATATCGATGCATCTTCACGGACTAAAGGCTGCAGTCGGTCTGTCCGAGAACGAGCTCAGAGAAGATATAACCCTCTGAATTAAACAGTAATCATATGCAAATACTGCTGATGCTCCACATGCTTTGTTCAATAAATCTGAAGTTTCAACAAAACAAACAGACTCTTCGAAATCTGACTTTTGAAACTCGTCTAATTGATAGGCAGATTTAGCATGAGCTCTGTGATCTAATGAACAATAATAACGTCTGATATTCATTACTTCAATGAGCTCATTGTTTCTGCATTCAATTATTACATTGTTTAAATTAATAACTTTTTCGCTAACTGTATATTTGTATATGTACAATTCTGAAATACATAACTTAGCCTCCTCTGATTACATACAACTGTAAACTGTATGTGGACTCATGCATTTTCTGTAAAGCTGCTTTGAAACGATGTGTATTGTGAAAAGCACTATACAAATAACTGTGAATTGAATTTTACGTGTTTATGAAACTGCTGATGATTGACTCAGTGTTTTACAGCAGTTGTGTGTGTTTCAGACTCAGCGTTATGAAGAGGAGAAGAGATCTCTGAGTCGAGAGATCGTGGATCTGAAGAAACACCTGATGGAGGCTCAGATCAGCATCGAGAAGCTGCGCGCGGATAACGTACGTAACACACACCTGTGCGGATAACACACGCAACAAACACCTGTGCGGATAACACACGCAACACACACCTGTGCGGATAACACACGCAACACACACCTGTGCGGATAACACACGCAACAAACACCTGTGCGGATAACACACGCAACACACACCTGTGCGGATAACACATGCAACACACACCTGTGCGGATAACACACGCAACACACACCTACCTGTGCGGATAACACACGCAACACACACCTGTGCGGATAACACACACCTGTGCGGATAACGTACGTAGCACACACCTGTGCGGATAACGTACATAACACACACCTGTGCGGATAACACACGCAACACACACCTGTGCGGATAACGTACGTAACACACACCTGAGCGGATAACGTATGTAACACACACCTGTGCGGATAACACACGCAACACACACCTGTGCGGATAACACACGCAACACACACCTGTGCGGATAACACATGCAACACACACCTGTGCGGATAACACACGCAACACACACCTACCTGTGCGGATAACACACGCAACACACACCTGTGCGGATAACACACACCTGTGCGGATAACGTACGTAGCACACACCTGTGCGGATAACGTACATAACACACACCTGTGCGGATAACACACGCAACACACACCTGTGCGGATAACGTACGTAACACACACCTGAGCGGATAACGTACGTAACACACACCTGTGCGGATAACACACGCAACACACACCTGTGCGGATAACACACGCAACACACACCTGTGCGGATAACACACACCTGTGCGGATAACACACGCAGCACACACCTGTGCGGATAACGTACATAACACACACCTGTTTGGATATCACACGTAACACACACCTGTGCGGATAACACACACCTGTGCGGATAACACGCAACACACACCTGTGCGGATAACACACGCAACACACACCTGTGCAGATAACACACGCAACACACACCTGTGCGGATAACACACGCAACACACACCTACCTGTGCGGATAACACACGCAACACACACCTGTGCCGATAACACACACCTGCGCGGATAACGTACGTAACACACACCTGTGCGGATAACGTACATAACACACACCTGTGCGGATAACACACGCAACACACACCTGTGCGGATAACACACGCAACACACACACCTGTGCGGATAACGTACGTAATAACACCTGTGCGGATAACACACGTAACACACACCTGTGCGGATAACGTACGTAACACACACCTGTGCGGATAACGTACGAAACACACACCTGTGCGGATAACACACGTCAAACACCTGTGCGGATAACACGTCACACACCTGTGCGGATAACACACGTAACACACACCTGTGCGGATAACACACGTCACACACCTGTGCGGATAACACACGTCACACACCTGTACGGATAACACACGTCACACACCTGTGACACGTAACACACACCTGTGCGGATAACACACCTGTGCGGATAACGTACGTAACACACACCTGTGCGGATAACGCACGCAACACACACCTGTGTGGATAACACATGCAACACACACCTGTGCGGATAACACACGCAACACACACCTGTGCGGATAACGTACGTAACACACACCTGAGCGGATAACGTATGTAACACACACCTGTGCGGATAACACACGCAACACACACCTGTGCGGATAACACACGCAACACACACCTGTGCGGATAACACATGCAACACACACCTGTGCGGATAACACACGCAACACACACCTACCTGTGCGGATAACGTACGTCACACACCTGTGCGGATAACACATGTAACACACACCTGTGCGGATAACACACGTCAAACACCTGTGCGGATAACACAAGTAACACACACCTGTGTGGATAACGCCCACACCTGAGCGGATAACACACGTAACACACACCTGAGCGGATAACACACGTAACACACACCTGTGCGGATAACACGTAACACACCTGTGCGGATAACGTACGTAACACACACCTGTGCGGTTAACACACGTAACACACACCTGTGCGGATAACACACGCAGCTAACACCTGTGCGGATAACGGACGTAACACACACCTGTGCGGATAACGTACGTAACACACACCTGTGCGGATAACGTACGTAACACACACCTGTGCGGATAACACACGTAACACACACCTGTGCGGATAACGTACGTAACACACACCTGTGCGGATAACACACGTAACTAACACCTGTGCGGATAACACACGCAGCTAACACCTGTGCGTATAACACACGCAACTAACACCTGTGCGGATAACACACATAACACACACCTGTGCGGATAACGTACGTAACACACACCTGTGCGGATAACACACGTAACTAACACCTGTGCGGATAACGTACGTAACACACACCTGTGCGGATAACACACGTAACTAACACCTGTGCGGATAACACACGTAACTAACACCTGTGCGGATAACACACGTAACACACACCTGTGTGGATAACGCACGTAACACACACCTGTGCGGATAACGTACGTAACACACACACCTGTGTTCATAACACACGCAACACACACCTGTGCGGATAACACACACCTGTGCGGATACCACACGCAGCTAACACCTGTGCGGATAACACACGTAACACACACATGTGCAGATAACACACGCAGCTAACACCTGTGCGGATAACGCACGTAACACACACCTGAGCGGATAACGCACGTAACACACACCTGAGCGGATAACGCACGTAACTAACACCTGTGCGGATAACACACGCAGCTAACACCTGTGCGGATAACGCACGTAACACACATCTAAGCGGATAACGCACGTAACACACACCTGAGCGGATAACGCACGAAACACACACCTGTGCGGATAACGTAACACACACCTGTGCGGATAACGCACGTAACACACACCTGAGCGGATAACGCACGTAACACACACCTGTGCGGATAACACACGTATCACACACCTGTGCGGATAACGCACATAACACACACCTGTGTGGATAAAGCACGTAACACACACCTGTGCGGATAACACACGCAACACACACCTGTGCGGATAACGTACGTGTAACACCTGTGCGGATAACACACGCAACACACACCTGTGCGGATAACGTACGTAACACACACCTGAGCGGATAACACACGCAACGCACACCTGTGCGGATAATGTACGTAACACACACCTGAGCGGATAACACACGCAACACACACCTGTGCGGATAACGTACGTAGCACACACCTGTGCGGATAACGTACGTAACACACACCTGAGCGGATAACGTACGTAGCACACACCTGTGCGGATAACGCACGTAACACACACCTGAGCGGATAACGCACGTAACACACACCTGAGCGGATAACGCACGTAACACACACCTGAGCGGATAACGTACGTAACACACACCTGAGCGGATAACGTACGCAACACAAACCTGAGCGGATAACGCACGTAACTAACACCTGTGCGGATAACACACGCAGCTAACACCTGTGCGGATAACGCACGTAACACACATCTAAGCGGATAACGCACGTAACACACACCTGAGCGGATAACGCACGAAACACACACCTGTGCGGATAACGTAACACACACCTGTGCGGATAACGCACTTAACACACACCTGAGCGGATAACGCACGTAACACACACCTGTGCGGATAACACACGTATCACACCTGTGCGGATGACGCACATAACACACCTGTGTGGATAAAGCACATAACACACACCTGTGTGGATAAAGCACGTAACACACACCTGTGCGGATAACACACGCAACACACACCTGTGCGGATAACGTACGTAACACACACCTGTGCGGATAACACACGCAACACACACCTGTGCGGATAACGTACGTAACACACACCTGAGCGGATAACACACGCAACGCACACCTGTGCGGATAATGTACGTAACACACACCTGAGCGGATAACACACGCAACACACACCTGTGCGGATAACGTACGTAGCACACACCTGTGCGGATAACGTACGTAACACACACCTGAGCGGATAACACACGCAACGCACACCTGTGCGGATAACACACGTAACACACACCTGTGCGGATAACGTACGTAACACACACCTGTGCAGATAACGTAACACACACCTGTGCGGATAACGTAACACACACCTGTGCGGATAACGTAACACACACCTGTGCGGATAACGTAACACACACCTGTGCGGATAACGTACGTAACACACACCTGAGCGGATAACGTACATAACACACACCTGAGCGGATAACACACGCAACGCACACCTGTGCGGATAAAGCACGTAACACACACCTGTGCGGATAACGTAACACACACCTGTGCGGATAACGTAACACACACCTGTGCGGATAACGTAACACACACCTGAGGCTGGAACTCTTCCTCTTTGAAGGTTCCTGACAGTTTCTCCTCCTCAGCCTGAGGCGTGTGACGAGCCGCCGCTGCTTCAGCTGCACATCACGTCTCTCTGGGTTCCCTAGATAGGGTCCACTGAGCCAGTGTTCCTCTCAAACGCGTCAGATCCTGGAGCAGTGCTGTTCTGAGGAACTGAAATAAACCGAAACCTGGTCTAAAGTCAATGGCGCAGTATTTTTTTGTTATTTAAAGAGTGCATTAGTAATGTGCGCTTATAAAGACGTTCATCTTCTGTGTTTGTCAGTAAATGATTCATGTCTAATATTGATAAACAGAGTTGTGTATTGAATGATCGTTAGCCAAATTAAATCATGTAAGTTTGATGGCAGTATTGGTTTGTGTTTCTGCAGGATCTGTACAGGAAAGACTGTAATCTGGCGGCTCAACTTCTCCAGTGCGGGAAATCTCCTTACAGAGTACACAGACTGTCTGAGGTACACACACACACTCACACACTCACGCACACATACACACACTCACGCGCACGCACGCACGCAAACACACACACACACACTCACGCACACACTCACTCACACACACACTTACACACACACTCACGCACACACTCACGCACACACTCACGCACACACTCACGCACACTCGCACACACACACACACACACACACACACGCACACTCACGCACGCACGCACACTCGCACACACACACACTCACGCACACACACACACACACATGCACAAACACGCACACACACACTCACGTACCCACACACACATTCACGCACGCACTCACTTACGCACGTACACACACACACACGCACGCACACACACTCACGCACACTCACACTCACGCACACACTCATGCACACACACTCACACACACTCCCACAGACACCACACATAAAAAAAACATAACTTATTATGATTTATAAGCTGTTTTCCTCACGGGGGCCAAAAAATGAGCTGAAAACTGATCCTTAAAATAGCACAACCTTAAAGAAAGTCAGAGGCGCAGCGAATCCTTCTCACTTTCATTTTGCGGTCACAGGTTTCAAACACACTGATTTCTTTCTCCTGGAGGCCCGACGGGGTTCATTTAAATAAAAGTTCTCTCTCCTTCTGTTGATGTTGGCAGAAAGAGAAGTGTGCAGTGAGCCCGTCACTGAAGGGTGATCCGCGCGAGAAAGAGCTCGTCCTGCAGAAGCGCTACAGGAGGGGTTCTTCAGGATTCATCATTATAGAAATGGTTTTCATGAACTGAAATGAACATTAAATAAAATTAAATATAAATATTAGAGGAAAAATTTTAAAATTTTAATAAAAAAAAAAATTAGAGCTGATTAATATTTTACAATTTTGAGAACGATGCTGAGCCAAATGAAGATAAAGCTGTATTCTGGCGACTGGCCTGTTTATTGAACCAATCAGATCAGAGTAAATCGAGAGTCAGCGAGAAGCTCATCTGATTGGCTGCATGATGAAGGTGGCCCCGCCCTCCTCTTCTCGTGCAGAACTCAGTGAGTGAGAGAATCGTGAAAACTGAGCGCAGCGAAAAGAAAGACGCAACTGTACAAATCGGGTTATTTCGGGACATTTTTTGCCCCATGCACACAACAAGTCATTCAGACATTTGCAACAGTTTATTTTTTTACACAAAGGGTGGTTTTACGCGATCAGTCTGTTTTGCAGTTCCGGCCTCTGTTGTTTTCACTTGCACATTGCTGTTCTCAGACTTGCAGTGCTTTTGGCCGTATTTGTGCGAAAAAACGTGGCAAAAATGTAAGCGCGGAAAAGTGGAAGTCAGAAGAATACAGATCCTATTTATTTTGTACAATACATAAATTACACTTACGAATAACAGTATAATGCTGCAAATATATTACACTTGAAAGGCGATTTACACCTTTACAAATGTTCTCTTGCGCATTAATCTTATGTACACTTTCACAAATCTTACCCTGCGTGTGCGATTCTTTATGGCATAATTTTACGTTCATAGAGAACGCAATAGTTTTACAAATGAACGCAATAGTTTTACGAAAGAACGCAATAGTTTTACAAATGAACGCAATAGTTTTACAAAAGAACGCAATAGAACGCAATAGTATTACAAAAAGAACGCAATAGTTTTACAAAAGAACGCAATAGTTTTACAATAGAACGCAATAGTTTTACAAATGAACGCAATAGTTTTACAAAAGAACGCAATAGAACGCAATAGTATTACAAAAAGAACGCAATAGTTTTACAAAAGAACGCAATAGTTTTACAATAGAACGCAATAGTATTACAAAAAGAACGCAATAGTTTTACAAAAGAACGCAGTTTTACAAAAGAACGCAATAGTTTTACAAAAGAACGCAATCGTTTTACAAAAGAATGCAGTTTTACAAAAGAATGCAATAGAACGCAATAGTATTACAAAAAGAATGCAATAGTTTTACAAAAGAACGCAATAGTATTACAAAAAGAACGCAATAGTTTTACAAAAGAACGCAGTTTTACAAAAAGAACGCAATAGTTTTACAAAAGAACGCAGTTTTACAAAAGAACGCAATAGTTTTACAAAAGAACGCGATAGTTTAACAAAAGAACGCAATCGTTTTCCAAAAGAACGCAATAGTTTTACAAAATAACACAATAGTATTACAAAAGAACACAGTTTTACGAAAGAAAGCAATAGTTTTATGAGAGAACGCAATAGTATTACAAAAAGAACGCAATAGTTTTCGAAAAGAATGCAATAGTTTTACAAAAGAACGCAATAGTTTTACGAAAGCAATAGTTTTATGAGAGAACGCAATAGTATTACAAAAAGAACGTAATAGTTCTACAAAAGAACGCAATAGTTTTACAAAAGAACGCAATAGTTTGCGAAAAGAACGCAATAGTATTACAAAAAGAACGTAATAGTTCTACAAAAGAACGCAATAGTTTTACAAAAGAAAGCAATAGTTTTATGAGA
>CM060632.1:34342648-34422648 GCA_030578275.1 Meda fulgida | reverse complement strand
GTTTGGAGTCAGACTGACCTTACGGCAGCGGGCGTCCCAGGCTTTGACCTCTGAACTGAAGCCGCCACTCAGGAACACGTCGGGGTCGGAAGGTCGTGGGGCGACGCAGGTCACCTTAAAACCGTTGTCCATCTGAGCGGCGGTCTGACCTGAGGAGACATCGGTCAGTCAATCAATCAGTCAATCAATCAACGAATCAGTGTTGTTAATTTAGTTTCAAAAACACGTAATATTCACTAATATTATCAATGTGACTGCAGTGACTCTCAGAACTATAGTAAAGGTAAACTCCGGGCAATTTTTAAGTTAATATTGATCGTTATACCTTTGTGAGTACTAGGGCTGGGCGATAAAACGATAACGATAGTTATCGCGATATAATTTTTCTGGATAAAACGATATCAAGAGTTCGATAAATCTTCGATAATGTTTATGCGGCAAAAGCGGAACGAAACTCATCTGAACCGCACATGCCACGGACTGTCTATCAGCTCAGTCCTAACAGCAGCGTTTACTCTGATCGCCTCAGCACGAGATCCAGTGAAGCGCTGCAGTTCAGTGGAGAACACACCCGTCTCAGTGATGTAGACCCGTGAAGCGCTGCAGTTCAGCGGAGAACACACACGTCTCAGTGATGTAAACGCGAGAAGCGCTGCAGTTCAGCGGAGAACACACCCGTCTCAGTGATGTAAACCCGTGAAGCGCTGCAGTTCAGCGGAGAACACACACGTCTCAGTGATGTAAACGCGAGAAGCGCTGCAGTTCAGCGGAGAACACACACGTCTCAGTGATGTAAACGCGAGAAGCGCTGCAGTTCAGCGGAGAACACACACGTCTCAGTGATGTAAACCCGTGAAGCGCTGTAGTTCAGCGGAGAACACACACGTCTCAGTGATGTAAACGCGAGAAGCGCTGCAGTTCAGCGGAGAACACACACGTCTCAGTGACGTAAACCCGTGAAGCGCTGCAGTTCAGCGGAGAACACACACGTCTCAGTGATGTAGACCCGTGAAGCGCTGCAGTTCAGCGGAGAACACACACGTCTCAGTGATGTAAACGCGAGAAGCGCTGCAGTTCAGTGGAGAACACACACGTCTCAGTGATGTAAACGCGAGAAGCGCTGCAGTTCAGTGGAGAACACACACGTCTCAGTGATGTAAACGCGTGAAGCGCTGCAGTTCAGCGGAGAACACACACGTCTCAGTGATGTAAACGCGAGAAGCGCTGCAGTTCAGTGGAGAACACACACGTCTCAGTGATGTAAACCCGTGAAGCGCTGTAGTTCAGCGGAGAACACACGTCTCAGTGATGTAAACACGTGAAGCGCTGTAGTTCAGCGGAGAACACACGTCTCAGTGATGTAAACCCGTGAAGCGCTGTAGTTCAGCGGAGAACACACGTCTCAGTGATGTAAACACGTGAAGCGCTGTAGTTCAGCGGAGAACACACGTCTCAGTGATGTAAACCCGTGAAGCGCTGCAGTTCAGCGGAGAACACACGTCTCAGTGATGTAAACCCGTGAAGCGCTGCAGTTCAGCGAAGAACACACACGTCTCAGTGATGTAAACACGTGAAGCGCTGTAGTTCAGCGGAGAACACACGTCTCAGTGATGTAAACCCGTGAAGCGCTGCAGTTCAGCGGAGAACACACGTCTCAGTGATGTAAACACGTGAAGCGCTGTAGTTCAGCGGAGAACACACGTCTCAGTGATGTAAACCCGTGAAGCGCTGTAGTTCAGCGGAGAACACACGTCTCAGTGATGTAAACCCGTGAAGCGCTGCAGTTCAGCGAAGAACACACACGTCTCAGTGATGTAAACGCGAGAAGCGCTGCAGTTCAGTGGAGAACACACACGTCTCAGTGATGTAAACCCGTGAAGCGCTGTAGTTCAGCGGAGAACACACGTCTCAGTGATGTAAACACGTGAAGCGCTGTAGTTCAGCGGAGAACACACGTCTCAGTGACGTAAACCCGTGAAGCGCTGCAGTTCAGCGGAGAACACACACGTCTCAGTGATGTAGACCCGTGAAGCGCTGCAGTTCAGCGGAGAACACACACGTCTCAGTGATGTAGACCCGTGAAGCGCTGCAGTTCAGCGGAGAACACACACGTCTCAGTGATGTAGACCCGTGAAGCGCTGCAGTTCAGCGGAGAACACACACGTCTCAGTGATGTAAACCCGTGAAGCGCTGCAGTTCAGCGGAGAACACACACGTCTCAGTGATGTAAACGCGAGAAGCGCTGCAGTTCAGTGGAGAACACACACGTCTCAGTGATGTAAACCCGTGAAGCGCTGTAGTTCAGCGGAGAACACACACGTCTCAGTGATGTAAACCCGTGAAGCGCTGCAGTTCAGTGGAGAACACACACGTCTCAGTGATGTAGACCCGTGAAGCGCTGCAGTTCAGCGGAGAACACACACGTCTCAGTGACGTAAACCCGTGAAGCGCTGCAGTTCAGTGGAGAACACACACGTCTCAGTGACGTAAACCCGTGAAGCGCTGCAGTTCAGCGGAGAACACACACGTCTCAGTGATGTAAACCCGTGAAGCGCTGCAGTTCAGCGGAGAACACACACGTCTCAGTGATGTAAACCCGTGAAGCGCTGCAGTTCAGCGGAGAACACACACGTCTCAGTGATGTAAACCCGTGAAGCGCTGTAGTTCAGCGGAGAACACACACGTCTCAGTGATGTAAACCCGTGAAGCGCTGTAGTTCAGTGGAGAACACACACGTCTCAGTGATGTAGACCCGTGAAGCGCTGCAGTTCAGCGGAGAACACACACGTCTCAGTGATGTAAACCCGTGAAGCGCTGCAGTTCAGCGGAGAACACACACGTCTCAGTGATGTAAACCCGTGAAGCGCTGTAGTTCAGCGGAGAACACACACGTCTCAGTGATGTAAACCCGTGAAGCGCTGCAGTTCAGCGGAGAACACACACGTCTCAGTGATGTAAACCCGTGAAGCGCTGCAGTTCAGCGGAGAACACACACGTCTCAGTGATGTAAACCCGTGAAGCGCTGTAGTTCAGCGGAGAACACACACGTCTCAGTGATGTAGACCCGTGAAGCGCTGCAGTTCAGTGGAGAACACACACGTCTCAGTGATGTAGACCCGTGTAAAGGCAGATGAACCCGCGCAACGATACAGTCAGAAGCTTTTCCGGCTACAAACTCCCATCATTTACCACTGATTTACTGTAACGTGAGCCTAGTATATTAACTGCACTATGAAATGTGGGATATACATATTGAATTATATTATTAATGTAGACAATTTATTAAAGGACTAATGGAAAAATAATTATATTATTTAATAATGTATTTAAGCTACTGTTTTTCATACAAATACCAGAACCCATTCAGTAACATGTGGCCCTGACTGAGGTGCTGTAGCTGTGCGGTTTATCTGTGTTATCATGATCTACATCATGATGCTGGATGACCAATGGGTAATTTTAATAAAACTCAAACACTCAGAATATTACATTTTACCAAATAAAAATTAGCACATGCAGAAAATAAGACATTTTCTTCTATTAAGATTTTTTTTTTTGTTAATGAAAAATGACAAATGTTTGAATGTTCTGCCTCAGATTGGTGAAATGTTCTCCTGTTTGGCAAGAGTTGGTCATGATATGTTCTGACGATAAAGAGTAGTTTAAAACCACAATTAACACTCTGGTTTCTACAACTTTCACTTAGGAGCAAAAATCTGCCTTTAAACTTGAAAGAAATAAAGATTTGACATTTATTATGATAATATGTCTCGATATATAGTGAGTAGGCTACAGCTAATGCCCAGCTAATGCCCAGAACCCACTCAGCTAATGCCCAGCTAATGCCCAGAGCCCACTCAGCCAATGCCCAGAACCCACTCAGCTAATACCCAGCTAATGCCCAGAACCCACTCAGCTAATGCCCAGAACCCACTCAGCTAATGCCCAGAACCCACTCAGCTAATGCCCAGAACCCACTCAGCTAATGCCCAGAACCCACTCAGCTAATGCCCAACTAATGCCCAGAGCCCACTCAGCTAATGCCCAGCTAATGCCCAGAACCCTCTCAGCTAATGCCCAGCTAATGCCCAGAGCCAACTCAGCTAATGCCCAGAGCCCACTCAGCTAATGCCCAGCTAATGCCCAGCGCCCACTCAGCTAATGCCCAGAGCCCACTCAGCTAATGCCCAGCTAATGCCCAGCTAATGTCCAGCTAATACCCAGAACCCACTCAGCTAATGCCCAGAACCCACTCAGCTAATGCCCAGCTAATGCCCAGAACCCACTCAGCTAATGCCCAGAACCCACTCAGCTAATGCCCAGAGCCCACTAAGCTAATGCCCAGCTAATGCCCAGAACCCACTCAGCTAATGCCCAGAGCCCACTCAGCTAATGCCCAGAGCCCACTCAGCTAATGCCCAGCTAATGCCCAGCTAATGTCCAGAGCCCACTCAGCTAATGCCCAACTAATGCCCAGAACCCACTCAGCTAATGCCCAGAACCCACTCAGCTAATGCCCAGCTAATGCCCAGAGCCCACTAAGCTAATGCCCAGAGCCCACTCAGCTAATGCCCAGCTAATGCTCAGAGCCCACTCAGCTAATGCCCAGAGCCCACTCAGCTAATGCCCAGAACCCACTCAGCTAATGCCCAGCTAATGCCCAGAGCCCACTCAGCTAATGCCCAGCTAATGCCCAGAGCCCACTCAGCTAATGCCCAGCTAATGCCCAGAGCCCACTCAGCTAATGCCCAGCTAATGTCCAGAGCCCACTCAGCTAATGCCCAGCTAATGCCCAGAACCTACTCAGCTAATGCCCAGCTAATGCCCAGAACCCACTCAGCTAATGCCCAGCTAATGCCCAGAGCCCACTCAGCTAATGCCCAGCTAATGTCCAGAGCCCACTCAGCTAATGCCCAGCTAATGTCCAGAGCCCACTCAGCTAATGCCCAGCTAATGCCCAGAACCCACTCAGCTAATGCCCAGCTAATGCCCACTCAGCTAATGCCCAGCTAATGCCCAGAGCCCACTCAGCTAATGCCCAGCTAATGCACAGAACCCACTCAGCTAATGCCCAGCTAATGCACAGAGCCCACTCAGCTAATGCCCAGCTAATGCCCAGAGCCCACTCAGCTAATGCCCAGCTAATGCCCAGAGCCCACTCAGCTAATGCCCAGCTAATGCCCAGAGCCCACTCAGCTAATGCCCAGCTAATGCCCAGAGCCCACTCAGCTAATGCCCAGCTAATGCCCAGAGCCCACTCAGCTAATGCCCAAAGCCCACTCAGCTAATGCCCAGCTAATGCCCAGAGCCCACTCAGCTAATGCCCAGCTAATGCCCAAAGCCCACTCAGCGAATGCCCAGCTAATGCCCAGAGCCCACTCAGTTAATGCCCAGCTAATGCCCAGAGCCCACTCAGCTAATGCCCAGCTAATGCCCAGAACCCACTAAGCTAATGCCCAGCTAATGCCCAGAACCCACTCAGCTAATGCCCAGCTAATGCCCAGAACCCACTCAGCTAATGCCCAGCTAATGCCCAGAGCCCACTCAGCTAATGCCCAGAGCCCACTCAGCTAATGCCCAGCTAATGCCCAGCTAATGTCCAGCTAATACCCAGAACCCACTCAGCTAATGCCCAGCTAATGCCCAGAACCCACTCAGCTAATGCCCAGCTAATGCCCAGAACCCACTCAGCTAATGCCCAGAACCCACTCAGCTAATGCCCAGAGCCCACTAAGCTAATGCCCAGCTAATGCCCAGAACCCACTCAGCTAATGCCCAGAGCCCACTCAGCTAATGCCCAGCTAATGTCCAGAGCCCACTCAGCTAATGCCCAACTAATGCCCAGAGCCCACTCAGCTAATGCCCAGAACCCACTCAGCTAATGCCCAGAACCCACTCAGCTAATGCCCAGAACCCACTCAGCTAATGCCCAGCTAATGTCCAGAGCCCACTCAGCTAATGCCCAACTAATGCCCAGAACCCACTCAGCTAATGTCCAGCTAATGCCCAGAACCCACTCAGCTAATGCCCAGCTAATGCCCAGCTAATGCCCAGCTAATGCCCAGCTAATGCCCAGAGCCCACTCAGCTAAAACGGCACGTACATAAAGAGTGTCTTTGTGCCTCTTAACAGACACAAAATGCAATTAAATTGTCTGTCCAACATGAACAGGCCCTTCCATGACAACAAGATGTGTTTTTTTCTATAGACAGCAGTACTCACAAAGGTATAACGATCAAGATTAACTGAAAAACTGCCCGGAGTTCTCCTTTAATAACTCTGCAGAATCCTCTTCCTCTTAATACTCTGTAGAGCTGATTTACAGCTGAATGTGAATTAGTTTCATAATTGACTAATTTTGCAACATGGAACATGTGCACTTGTCTGAGGACAAACTGTGACTGTCGGGAAAGCACTTCTTTATTAACTGGGACATGATTCATATGATGATCAACTCATGCATGCATATTAATGAGAAGATTTGAATATGATCGAATTTGATTTCACTGTTTTTTTGTAACACTTCAAAATAAGATCTCATTTGTTAACATTAGTTTAATTAGTTGATCTAATGTAAAGATAACAAAAGCGATCTGATTGAAGTGTGAGAGTGTGCTGGTGTTTGTGGCGCCGGAGAGAATCCTGAGTAATTAACGCTTCCTCAGAGTTTCTCAGCAACGAGTGCAGGAAACAGATCTCGAGTTCAGGATGTGTGGATATTAGTGCTGGAACACAACTTCAGGTGTAGACACACAGATACTCCATAACCATCCACACAGCTGCAGCATTCCTCACATCATCCGTTTATTCGCTGTAGTTCAGAGAATGGTGTTAATATGAGCAGAACTCAGGGATATTTCACTGGTGTTGTCCGTCCTTCTGTTAGACTCTCACACATGAATTATGATGAATATCTGTCAGCTGGTAAATTTAACTACACAATTAGATAATACCAGTTTAGCTCCACCAGTGACCAAGAATGCAAATACGTCACTTTATTGAGCAGAAAACAGAAGCCTGTCCCAGGCGTGTCCTGGTGTGATGCTCTACACACGGTTCTCAGGACTCACCCGTCTCCACGTCAGTGAGCGCCGTCGTGCCGTCGAACGATCCCGAGAGGAGGCTCCGCCCACACGGCAGCCAGCACGCATCACGGACCGCGCCCCTGTGGGCGGAGTAAGTGCGTAAGCTCCGCCCACCGCCAACACCGTCCCACACCTGCAAACACACACACAGTCAGCTCAAAAATGAACGAAATTATTTTTTTTATTTCAATTAAATTAATGTACAATATTTTAGTTTGATGTTTTTATTTAATATTTAGCATTTTTAGGGGATTTTATGGTACTAAATTATATTTACGCTGTATTTATAATCCATTTATGCACTTTTTGAGCGTAGACCTGAAAATTACATTTCCAACATAAACTGTGGTAAACTTCAATGCTTTTAGAACAGACTGAAGTCTGATCTCTTTACAAAGACGACACTTGGCTGCTGAAGAGAAAAAAGTTTTAAAAATTGAATTTAAAAGTTACAGAATTTTACACTTATTGATATGAAAAATGTGAAAAAATACTGTTTTAAATTTTTATATGAAATCTATATTTTCAAAAACACGTTTTACTCTAAAAGTTAGAAAATCAAAGGCATAAATCTAAAGTGGTGTTCAAAAGTTGAGTGTGCTGTGTCAGTGATGATGTGTCAGTGAGTGTGTGCGGCTGCAGTTCCACACGCTTCCACTAGAGGAAACTCGTTCATTTCCAGCGCGGCGTTTCTGGCGGCGAGCAGCACAAGTGTGGCTGTTGTTTTCAGGACCATTTAACCTGGTCAGATCATGTGCAGGATTTACGTGTGTGTTCACACAGCAAGTGCCAAAACCTTTACCAAGTTTCATACCATTCCGATGAAGTAAAAATCAATGACAAAGACCCCCAAACAGCTTTAAAGCAAACTCCACATTCCCTCATTCGGTCATGAAAGCGACAGATTTGACATTAAAATCCTCCTACTATGTTGCTTTTGAAAAATGCTGATTAAACTTTATTTCTTCTTGAAATTTGTCAGGATAGACATTAAATAGTCAGGTAAAAAAATTATTAAATCATCAGCTCATCAACTACTAAAATATGAAATACAAGACCATTTATGAATTTTAAGACTCAAGTTTACTTTTCTGTATATGTGCAGATATTTTTAACATATAAATATGTGTCAATTTGACCCGAAACAGAAAAGGAGGAACTATTTCACAACAGGATTTCAGAATTTCACATATTTTATATTCGTTTAGTTTCTAACATATAACTTCCCATTTCCGCCACACAAGGAAAACAAATCATGCTTTGGTGAATCTTAATTATGAGATAAATGGAAATGATGAGTCATATTTATGGCATAAAAAGTTATAATGTCATAATAACAGTTACATCTGAATTTAAATCTCTGAATTATGACATACATAGAGTTTTTGGTCTAAATTGGCATAAAAAGTAAAAAAGTAAATTATGAGACACAAAGGCAAAATTATGACATTAAGTAAATAACATACCAATCATAATTACGAGTCATATTTAAAACTGTCATAATTATGAAAAAAATCAAAATTGTTGAAAAAGTCGAAATTATGGCATGCTACATAATTATGACAAAAGTTAAATTATGAATAGAAATTATGAAATTACGAAATTATACTAAGTCAGGATTCTGAGATAAAAGTCAAAATGATGATTTATCAAAGCCTGATGATTGTTTTTTCTTATGTGGTGGAAACGGGCTTTCATGCTGACAAGATGCACTAGAGGTTTATATACAACCATGAATTTATAGTGTTTCTTGTAGTGTTGAATTGCATGGACAGGAATCATCCCGAATCGCTACAGATAAAGCCGGTGTTGAGAGGAAGAGTAAAGTCCTGTAACGAGACAGATACAGATCGAGAGACGCACACACACACACACACACACACACACACACACACACACACACACACACACACACACACACACACACACACACACACACACACGAAACAGCATCTGATAGCACTGGCTCTCATATCCTCTGTGGGCAGAACAACATCACCTCACAATCAGATCCAACAGAAACAGACTGAAGTCACACACACACACACACACACACACACACACTGCAGATGAATTATGATCCAGCAGCAACAGGGCGGGTTTAGTTCCTAGTCTCGGGTTCATCGATCCTTCCATCTGTCCTCAGTGAACAGGAAACATTTCTCATGAATATCTGAACATATAATGCGCATGAAAGCCGTTCAGTGTGTCTGAATGTGTGTGAGTGAGGACATGAGCGAGAGTGTGTGTCTCTCCTGGGTCTCGACACACGTTACCTGACCGTGATACAGACACACACACACACACACACACACACACACACACACACGACACACTCTGAAGCCCGGGGCTGTGTTTACATACACATACTTTATGTGAATTGTGTGATATTGAATGAAAAAATGCTGGATGGAAATGCCAAGATCCTCATAAATTCTAAAAATGTGCATAAAAATGTACTTAAAAGAGGTGGATAATAATCACGAGTTTTAACGATCATTTATTTTTAATGACTGGATTCCACTAGTATTGGCCTTATGGGGTTAAATGAACAATCAGGCGTTTATGTGACAAATATAATCCAAATTCTGATATTGCTTCACTGATTTCGGTGACACTTTTTTTTACAGTTCCCTTGTTACATATTTCACATGTGCATAAGCACATGCGACTAACCCTGAACCAAATGTTGATCATTAACCTTACTCGGTACTTAAATGTATAGATAAACTGTATTATAAAAAGGTTTGTTCCAATCCTCGATTCTGATTGGTCAATAGCAGTGTTTTATTCACGCGGCTATGGCTGCCTCACCCAACGGTTCTACGCATCACTACACAACACCCCTAGCAACCGCTCTTAGCAACGCACACACGTGATCTCATTGACATTGTTCATTGAGATTAGGAGTCGAGTATTGTGAGAGATGTACCTGCATTTACAGTAGATGAGCATCTTCCTTCAGCTCAGACTATATTCATAATAAACATCTTGTCCTTTTGAACAGTTAAGGGGTTTTCCCGTGTTCTAGCCATTTATCACTTGCTTTCCCGTGTTCACAAGTTTCAGTCCCTCCAATATAAAGTGTTCTCTACTGACGACTCACTCATAAAGACTAATGTGTGTAACTTCTGTTGCGGTTCACAGTCAGGGACTATTTTTCCAGCGGGAGGAAGGCTTGTAGTGATTTGACTTCATGAAAGTTGCATAGATACATATTTTCTGGTTTAAGGTTGGGTTATGCTAAATTAGGTTGGGTTAGGTTAGGTTAAGTAGTGTTATGTTTTGTTAGGTTGGGTTAGGTTTTGTTGGGTTGTTAGGTTAGATTGTGAGTGTTATGTTTTTTGTGGGTTAGGTTGGGTTGGGCTGGGATAGGTTGTGTTAGGATTGTTTGGGTTAGGTTGGGTTGTTAGGTTAGGTTAGGTTAGATTGTGAGTGTTATGTTTTTTGTTGGGTTAGGTTGGGTTGAGTAGTGTTATGTTTTGTTAGGTTGGGTTAGGTTTTGTTGGGTTGGGTTAGGTTTTGTTGGGTTGTTAGGTTAGGTTGGGTTAGGTTAGATTGTGAGTGTTATGTTTTTTGTGGGTTAGGTTGGGTTGGGCTGGGATAGGTTGTGTCAGGTTGGGTTAGGATAGTTTGGGTTAGGTTGGGTTGTTAGGTTAGGTTAGATTGTGAGTGTTATGTTTTTTGTTGGGTTAGGTTGGGTTGAGTAGTGTTATGTTTTGTTAGGTTGGGTTAGGTTTTGTTGGGTTGTTAGGTTAGGTTTGGTTAGGTTAGATTGTGAGTGTTATGTTTTTTGTGGGTTAGGTTGGGTTGGGCTGGGATAGGTTGTGTCAGGTTGGGTTAGGATAGTTTGGGTTAGGTTGGGTTGTTAGGTTAGGTTAGATTGTGAGTGTTATGTTTTTTGTTGGGTTAGGTTGGGTTGAGTAGTGTTATGTTTTGTTAGGTTGGGTTAGGTTTTGTTGGGTTGTTAGGTTAGGTTGGGTTAGGTTAGATTGTGAGTGTTATGTTTTTTGTGGGTTAGGTTGGGTTGGGCTGGGATAGGTTGTGTCAGGTTGGGTTAGGATAGTTTGGGTTAGGTTGGGTTTTTAGGTTAGGTTAGATTGTGAGTGTTATGTTTTTTGTTGGGTTAGGTTGGGTTGAGTAGTGTTATGTTTTGTTAGGTTGGGTTAGGTTTTGTTGGGTTGGGTTAGGTTTTGTTGGGTTAGGTTGGGCTGGGATAGGTTTGGTTAGGATAGTTTGGGTTAGGTTGGGTTGTGTCAGGTTGTGTTGGGCTGGGATAGGTTGTGTTGGGCTGGGATTGGTTGGGTTGGGCTGGGATAGGTTGGTCAGGTTGGGTTAGGATAGTTTGGGTTAGGTTGGGTTGTGTCAGGTTGTGTTGGGCTGGGTTAGGTTGGGTTGGGCTGGGATAGGTTGTGTCAGGTTGGGTCAGGATAGGTTGTGTCAGGTTGGGTTAGGATAGTTTGGGTAAGGTTGGGTTGTGTCAGGTTGTGTTGGGCTGGGTTAGGTTGGGTTGGGCTGGGATAGGTTGTGTCAGGTTGGGTTAGGATAGTTTGGGTTAGGTTGGGTTGTGTCAGGTTGTGTTGGGTTGTGTTATACCTTGCAGGTGTTGTCCATGGAGGCTGAGAGCAGCAGGTGACTGAGATGATCCACTGGACTCCACTGCAGTGTGTTCACTGGACCCTGGTGGGCCTGAAGGAGACACTGCACTCGTCTGGGCAGCTCGACCCGACCGGGCTTTAGTGCCAGGAACGGCCGGACCCTCTCCGAGACGTCGGACAGCAGACGAGCTCCAGCAGCGGGAGGTGTGTGAGGTGTGTGAGGGGTGTGAGGTGTCTCCGGGGTCTGGGCCGCTGCGGTGGACACTCGCTGCCTCTTAGGAACATACGGCCTGACTCCGGCCGGCTGCGGCTGAGCTCTCTTCCTGCAGCCAGACACACTTACTGATGAGGATGAGGATAACGAAGAGCTCCTGATGAGGGGCTGATCTTTATAAAGCTCCAGGTGAGGATGAGGAGCAGCAGACTGAACATCTTGATCCGGATCACTGTCAGAATCCTCATAATCCACCAGTGAAGCCATGATGATCACTCACAAACACTGCATGTGTCTGCATGGACAACAATATCAATAATAACACACACACACACACACACACACACACACACACACACACACACACACACACACACACACACAGATTTAAAAAGTTGAAAAAAAAATCTTATTAATGAAACAGTCAAATATTTTAGACAAAGAAAGAATAAAAATCTTTCTAATAAAACGAGACAAACGAGTTCAACTATAGTAAACAGAAAGAATATTACACAAATGTATATTTATTTAAATTACAGTAAGTAAAACGACAAATGTATCTTGAATTTATTCTAATAATTAAAAATAAAGCAGCAGAATACACTAGATTGTCCAGAAACTCACATTAAACGACGAGTAACTGACATCATCTGTTAGCCAATATTGATCCGTCAAATCACTTTCATAATATACACATCTGTTTATCAGTTTACATCGTTGGTATAACAATAAAGGTAGTCAGTTATTCTTGTTCATATGATTAATATTCGATTCTGTCGTGCGGTGTTTTTAATTTGAAATATAAGGTAGCGAAACGACGGAAGAGCGAATGGGGAATTTAACGTTACAGGCAAAATAAGAGTATCGTTTTAATAAACACCTTACAGAGTAAGACTAAAAGCGTCAGCCTACTTATTTTGATTAACCGTTACATTGGTTTGTGGCGTTAATAATCGTGTTTACACGACACATGTATAATCCAATTTTTAGATATTGATTCACTTTCTCTGAGTCGTGAGCACTTGTAGAGGAAGCGGTTGGTTTCTGAGACAAAATAAGAGTCTTTAAAAAAATAATAATTCGTGTTTATAAAATACACATCTTATATATTTCGGGTTGAGTGCATCGCCGTTATCTAAGTCAAACACAATATGACTAAAAGTGTTTTTAATAAAAAATATTTTCGCTGACATTGACGTGTGAGATATGCGACCGGAACTAGGTGGAGCGAATGTTTCCGGTAGGGCAGAGATCGGTGTGACACTGGCACAGTGAGGCTGATGCAAGTGGAATGAATTAAATAATCTAACTCAAAAAGGTGCGTTTGTTTATTCTTCATTACTATTTATTTCTGAAACGAACTGGTAATTGTTGCTCGTGTGAGCGCTGGTCATGACACTGAGTGCAGATCTGTGTTTAAAGGCTGGCATGCGGCAGCGAGCATATGTCAGTCTCGTTATGAAGAGTCATAAAGAGTTATTACAGTACCCGTCTGATCTCTGATCATGTGTTACAGGTAAAGATGTCGAGCCCGATGCACCTGTACGAGCAGCTCACCGCTCAGGGACACGCAGTGAGGGAGATCAAGGCTCAGAAGGGCAATAAAGTCAGTCCCCGCTGTCAATTAATAATATTATAAATATGTCTGAATATTATTCGGAAAATACTGAATTTCTCTCTTTTTATTCAGTGTAATCTAATTTTTAACCTATAATACATTTTTATTGATCTATTTTTAATTTATTGTAATTTCATTTCTATTGATCTATTTTTTTTAATTGATTGTAATCAAATGTTTATTTATACTCACAGCACTGATGCGTTATTTATTTATTTGCTCATTTATTATTTACATTTTTTAAATCAATTTTGTTTCAAATGTGTATTTATTGAATTACAGTGCTATGCATAAGTGAACACACCCATGCCAAAGTTGCCTAAAAAGAGGAATAAAAATAATCTTTTGGAAATTGATCTTAATGCCTTAATTAACAAAATGAGGAAAACTCCAACCTTTAAGGACGCCAGTTTTCTTAGTGAATGAATAATGTATCGTAAATAAATGAATGTTCTTCCTGTTATAATACAGCGTGCATAAGTCAGCACACCCCTGTGCTAAACCCCCAGGGCAGAGTTATGTGTGTAAAGGCCAGTTACTGATGGATCCGGGATACTGCGTCCTGATGTTCCCGTGGCAGTGAATATCCCACATCACACACACCTTCACCACACCTGGAGAGATGCACTACCTGGCCTTTACAAATATAAATCTGCTGCTTATGTGGAGTAACACTAGTGTGTGTGTGTGTGTGTGTGTGCTCAGGCTGATGTGGAGTAACACTAGTGTGTGTGTGTGTGTGTATGTGCTCAGGCTGCTGTGGAGTAACACTAGTGTGTGTGTGTGTGTGTGTGTGTGTGTGTGTGTGCTCAGGCTGCTGTGGAGTAACACTAGTGTGTGTGTGTGTGTGTGTGTGTGTGTGTGTGTGTGTGTGTGTGCTCTGGCTGCTGTGGAGTAACACTAGTGTGTGTGTGTGTGTGTATGTGTGTGTGCTCAGGCTGCTGTGGAGTAACACTAGTGTGTGTGTGTGTGTGTGTGTGTGTGTGTGTGTGTGTGTGTGCTCAGGCTGCTGTGGAGTAACACTAGTGTGTGTGTGAGCACTCAGGCTGATGTGGAGTAACACTAGTGTGTGTGTGTGTGTGTGTGCGCGCATGTATGTGTGTGTGTGCTCAGGCTGATGTGGAGTAACACTAGTGTGTGTGTGTGTGTGTGTGTGTATGCTCAGGCTGCTGTGGAGTAACACCAGTGTGTGTGTGTGTGTGTGTGTGTGCGTGCGCTCAGGCTGATGTGGAGTAACACTAGTGTGTGTGTGTGTGTGTGTGTGCTCAGGCTGCTGTGGAGTAACACCAGTGTGTGTGTGTTTGTGTGTGTGTGTGCGCGCTCAGGCTGATGTGGAGTAACACTAGTGTGTGTGTGTGTGTTTTTGTGCTCAGGCTGATGTGGAGTAACACCAGCGTGTGTGTGTTTGTGTGTGTGTGTGTGTGTGTGTGTGTGTGTGTGTGTGCGCTCAGGCTGATGTGGAGTAACACTAGTGTGTGTGTGTGTGTGTGTGTGTGTGTTTGTGTGCGCTCAGGCTGATGTGGAGTAACACTAGTGTGTGTGTGTGTGTGTGCTCAGGCTGATGTGGAGTAACACTAGTGTGTGTGTGTGTGCGCGCGCTCAGGCTGATGTGGAGTAACACTAGTGTGTGTGTGTGTGTGTGTGTGTGCGCTCAGGCTGATGTGGAGTAACACTAGTGTGTGTGTGTGTGTGTGTGTGTGTGCGCTCAGGCTGATGTGGAGTAACACTAGTGTGTGTGTGTGCTCAGGCTGATGTGGAGTAACACTAGTGTGTGTGTGTGTGTGCTCAGGCTGATGTGGAGTAACACTAGTGTGTGTGTGTGTGCGCGCGCTCAGGCTGATGTGGAGTAACACTAGTGTGTGTGTGTGTGTGTGTGTGTGCGCTCAGGCTGATGTGGAGTAACACTAGTGTGTGTGTGTGTGTGTGTGTGCGCTCAGGCTGATGTGGAGTAACACTAGTGTGTGTGTGTGTGTGTGTGTGTGTGCTCAGGCTGATGTGGAGTAACACTAGTGTGTGTGTGTGTGTGCTCAGGCTGATGTGGAGTAACACCAGTGTGTGTGTGTTTGTGTGTGTGTGCTCAGGCTGATGTGGACTCTGCAGTGCAGCTGCTGCTGAGGATGAAGGAGGAGTATAAGCATCTCACCGGTCAGGATTATCAGGCTGGACGCCCGCCGGCACACGCGGATGATGCGGATCCTGCCGAGGATGAGGAGGAGGAGGACGACCGGGTCGACCCCTGGAGCGTGTGCACCAGCAGCGCTAAAGGAGTCGACTACGACAAACTCATCGGTTGGTGGCTGTGACTCTGAGTATGTGTGGATGATGCTGATGCGTGTGAATAATCAGTGTATTATATATGACCAGTGCGATTCGGCAGCTGTAAGATCGAGCAGGAACTGGTGGACAGAATCGCTCGCGTCACGGGGAAAACACCGCATCACTTCCTGCGCAGAGGAATCTTCTTCTCACACAGGTGACATCACATACACACACACACTCACACACACTCTCTCACACACACACACACAAAGTAAATACAAATAGATTATAATAAATAGTAGATGAGTAGATTAAAATTTAATTAGATTAAAGTAAATAAATTAAAATAAGGTAAAAATAAATTAAAATAAAACAAATAAATAATACATTTAATTTCAATAAAGTAAATAAAAAATAGACAAACAAATAAATAATATATATAGTAAAACAGTTCCATAGTAAGTATAAAAAACCCCAACAGGAAGTCATAATAATGTAACTTAATAGAAACATTTTCCAAACATATTTGACACATATCTGCACTAATATAAATGTCTGACAGTGTGTGGTTGATGCCCGTGTTGTGTGACGCTCAGAGACATGCATCAGATCCTGGACGCGTACGAGAGCCAGAAGTCCTTCTACCTTTACACGGGCCGCGGACCGTCCTCTGAGGCCATGCATGTGGGTCACATGATCCCCTTCCTCTTCACCAAGTGAGTCTGTGTGTGAGAGTGAGTGAGTGTGTGTGAGAGTGTGTGTGTGAGAGTGAGTCTGTGTGAGTGTGTGTGTGTGAGAGAGTGAGTGAGAGTGAGTGTGAGAGTGAGTCTGTGAGTGTGTGTGTGTGTGTGTGTGTGTGTGTGTGTGTGTGTGTGAGTGAGTCTGTGAGAGTGTGAGTGTGTGTGAGAGTGTGTCTGTGTGAGAGTGTGTGTGAGTGTGAGTGTCTATGTGTGAGAGTGTGAGTGTGTGTCTGTGTGAGAGTGTGTCTGTGTGTGAGTGTGAGAGTGCGTCTGTGAGAGTGTGTGTGTGAGTGTGTGTGAGAGTGTGTCTGTGTGTGAGTCTGTGTGAGAGTGCGTCTGTGAGAGTGTGTGTGAGAGTGTGTGTGTGTGAGTGTGTGTGAGAGTGTGTGTGTGAGTGTGTGTGAGAGTGTGTCTGTGTGTGAGTCTGTGTAAGAGTGTGTCTGTGTGTGAGAGTGTGTGTGTGAGTGTGTCTGTGTGAGTGTGAAAGTGAGCCTGAGTTTGTGTGAGTGTGTGAGTCTGTGAGTGTGTGTGTCTGTGTGAGTGTGTCTGTGTGAGTGTGAGAGTGAGCCTGAGTTTGTGTGAGTGTTTTTGAGTCTGTGTCTGTGTCAGTGTGTGAGTCTGTGTGAGTCTGTGTGAGTCTGTGTGAGTCTGTGTGAGTGTGTCTGTGTGAGTGTGAGAGTGAGCCTGAGTTTGTGTGAGTCTATGTGTGTGTGTGTGTGTGTGTGAGTGTCTGTGTGAGTGTGAGAGTGTCTGTGTGAGTGTGAGCCTGAGTTTGTGTGATTGTGTGAGTCTGTGTGAGACTGTGAGTCTGTGAGAGTGTGTCTGTGTGAGAGTGAGCCTGAGTCTGTGTGAGTGTGTGTCTGTGAGAGTGAGTCTGTGAGAGTGTGTCTGTGAGAGTATGTCTGTGAGAGTGTGTGTGTGTGTGTGTGAGTGTGAGATTGTGTCAGTGTGAGAGTGAGCCGGAGTTTGTGTGATTGTGTGAGTCTGTGTGTGAGTGTGAGACTGTGTGAGTCTTTGAGAGTGTGTCTGTGTGAGCCTGAGTCTGTGTGAGTCTGTGTGAGTCTGTGTGAGTCTGTGTGAGTCTGTGTGAGAGTGTGTGAGAGTGTGAGAGTGTCTATGTGAGTGTGAGTGTGAGAATGAGCCTGAGTCTGTGTGAGTGTGTGAGTCTGTGTGAGAGAGTGAGAGAGAGTCTGTGTGTGAGTGTGAGATTGTGTTAGAGTGTGAGATTGTGTTAGAGTGTGAGATTGTGAGAGTGTGAGATTGTGTGAAAGTGTGAGATTGTGTCTGTGAGAGTGAGTCTGTGAGTGTGAGATTGTGAGAGAGTCTGTGAGAGTGTGTCTGTGTGAGTGTGTATGAGTGAGTGTGTGTGTGTGTGTGTGTGTGTGTGTGAGAGTGAGTGTGTGTGTGTGAGTGTGTGTGTGTGAGTGTGTGTGAGTGTGTGAGTGTCTGTGTGAGTGAGGGTGAGTGTGTCTGTGTGAGTGTGTGTGTGTGAGTGTCTGTGTGAGTGTGAGAGTGAGTGTGTGAGTGTGAGAGTGAGCCTGAGTTTGTGTGACTGTGTGAGTCTGTATGAGTGTGAGTGTGTGTGTGTGAGTGTGAGAGTGAGCCTGAGTTTGTGTGAGTGTGTGAGTCTGTGTGAGTGTGTGAGAGTGAGTCTGTGTGTGAGAGTCTGTGAGAGTGTGAGCCTGAGTCTGTGTGATTGTGTGAGTTTGTGTGAGTGTGTGAGTCTGTGTGTGAGTGTGAGATTGTGTGAGTGTGTCTGTGTGTGAGTGAGTCTGTGTGAGTCTGTGAGAGTGTGTCTCTGTGAGAGTGACCCTGAGTCTGTGTGAGTGTGTGAGTCTGTGTGAGAGTGTCTATGTGAGTGTGAGAGTGAGCCTGAGTCTGTGTGAGTGTGTGAGAGTGTCTGTGTGAGTGTGAGAGTGAGCCTGAGTCTGTGTGAGTGTGTGAGAGTGTGAGTCTGTGTGAGAGTGTGAGTCTGTGTGAGAGAGTGAGTGTGAGAGAGTGAGTTTGTGAGAGAGAGTCTGTGTGTGAGTGTGAGATTGTGTGAGAGTGTGAGATTGTGAGAGTGTGTCTGTGAGAGTGAGTCTGTGAAAGTGTGTCTGTGTAAGTGTGAGATTGTGTGAGAGTGAGTCTGTGAGAGTGTGTCTGTGTGAGTGTGAGTGTGAGAGTGAGCCTGAGTCTGTATGGGTGTGAGATTGTGTGAGAGTGTGTCTGTGTGTGTGAGAGTGTGTGAGTGTGAGTTTGAGTGAGTGTGTGTGTGTGTGTGTGTGTGTGAGTGTCTGTGTGAGTGTGAGAGTGAGTTGGTGTGAGAGTGTGTGTGTGTCAGAGGCTGCAGGACGTGTTTGATGTTCCTCTGGTGGTTCAGCTGACGGGTGTGTGTGTGTGTGTCAGAGGCTGCAGGACGTGTTTGATGTTCCTCTGGTGGTTCAGCTGACAGGTGTTTGTGTGTGTGTGTGTGTGTCAGGTGGCTGCAGGACGTGTTTGATGTTCCTCTGGTGGTTCAGATGACTGATGATGAGAAGTATCTGTGGAAGGATCTGTCGCTGGAGGATTGTCATCGATACACACTGGAGAACGCCAGAGACATCATCGCCTGCGGGTTCCATCCGGACAAGACCTTCATCTTCTCCGATCTCGACTACATGGGGTAAAACTATTGTGCTAAAATCATCATATAACCGCAGCTCATCTGTGTATGGATATCAGTGCTATTATTATTATTATAATTATCATCATAAAACCGCATCTCATCTGCGTATGGATTCCAGTGCTATTATTATTATTATAATTATCATCATATAACCGCATCTCATCTGCGTATGGATATCAGTGCTATTATTATTATTATAATTATTATCATATAACCGCATCTCACCTGCGTATGGATATCAGTGCTATTATCATCACATAACCGCATCTCATCTGCGTATGGATATCAGTGCTATTATTATCATATAACCGCATCTCACCTGCGTATGGATATCAGTGCTATTATTATCATATAACCGCATCTCACCTGCGTATGGATATCAGTGCTATTATTATCATATAACCGCATCTCATCTGCGTATGGATATCAGTGCTATTATCATCATATAACCGCACCTCATCTGCGTATGGATATCAGTGCTATTATTATCATATAACCGCATCTCACCTGCGTATGGATATCAGTGCTATTATTATCATATAACCGCATCTCATCTGCGTATGGATATCAGTGCTATTATTATCATATAACCGCATCTCACCTGCGTATGGATATCAGTGCTATTATTATCATATAACCGCATCTCACCTGCGTATGGATATCAGTGCTATTATTATCATATAACCGCATCTCACCTGCGTATGGATATCAGTGCTATTATTATCATATAACCGCATCTCACCTGCGTATGGATATCAGTGCTATTATTATCATATAACCGCATCTCACCTGCGTATGGATATCAGTGCTATTATTATCATATAACCGCATCTCACCTGCGTATGGATATCAGTGCTATTATTATCATATAACCGCATCTCATCTGCGTATGGATATCAGTGCTATTATCATCATATAACCGCATCTCATCTGCGTATGGATATCAGTGCTATTATTATTATTATAATTATTATCATATAACCGCATCTCACCTGCGTATGGATATCAGTGCTATTATCATCACATAACCGCATCACATCTGCGTATGGATATCAGTGCTATTATCATCACATAACCGCATCTCATCTGCGTATGGATATCAGTGCTATTATCATCATATAACCGCATCTCACCTGCGTATGGATATCAGTGCTATTATCATTATATAACCGCACCTCATCTGCATATGGATATCAGTGCTATTATCATCATATAACCGCATCTCATCTGCGTATGGATATCAGTGCTATTATTATCATATAACCGCATCTCATCTGCGTATGGATATCAGTGCTATTATTATCATATAACCGCATCTCATCTGCGTATGGATATCAGTGCTATTATTATCATATAACCGCATCTCATCTGCGTATGGATATCAGTGCTATTATTATCATATAACCGCATCTCACCTGCGTATGGATATCAGTGCTATTATTATCATATAACCGCATCTCACCTGCGTATGGATATCAGTGCTATTATTATCATATAACCGCATCTCACCTGCGTATGGATATCAGTGCTATTATTATCATATAACCGCATCTCATCTGCGTATGGATATCAGTGCTATTATTATTATTATTATCATATAAGCGCATCTCATCTGCGTATGGATATCAGTGCTATTATATTATATTGATTGTTTACATAGTCTCAAAATTAAGTATAAATATCACACAGGTCTAATCTGATAAATGAAGATATGAAGATATTATAACCTGATGATTTAACTTGCTTGGACAGGGCGAGTCCTTCGTTCTACAGAAACGTGGTGAAGGTCCAGAAGCACGTGACGTATAACCAGGTCAAAGGCATCTTTGGATTCACAGACAGTGACTGCATCGGTGAGCAGATCTTCTTCTTCTGAAGCGTTGATCCAGTGTTCGTCAGGCGCGTTTAATCGCGTGTGTTTGCAGGCAAGATCAGTTTCCCGGCCATTCAAGCGGCTCCGTCTTTCTGCAACTCGTTCCCGCAGATCTTCGGGGACAGGAGCGACGTTCAGTGTCTCATTCCGTGTGCCATCGATCAGGTGAGCCGTTCAAATACACGTTCACATGCTCTTCCACTCGGAATCAGCTGAACATGAAGAGTAAACATGAAGAGTAAACATAAAGAGTAAACATGAAGAATAACAGCTTTAACAAACCAACTGCAAATGTTTTCATCTGTTAAAGCGGTAACACTTTACAATTAGCTTCTTTAGTTAACATGAACGAACAATACTGCTACAGCATTTATTAATCTTAGTTAACATAATTTCAACATTTACTAAAACGTTATTAAAATCAAGGCTTGTATTTGTGAACATTAGTTACTGCACTGTGAACTAACATTAACAAAGATTAAGAAATACAGTAAATCTATTTCCCGTTAGTTCATGCTAGTTAATACATTAACTAATGTTGACCCTTATTGTAAAGTGTTACCGTTAAATCTACGAAGAAGCTTTCTAATGGACGTACTGGTCTGTTCCTCAGGATCCGTATTTCCGGATGACGCGTGACGTAGCCCCGCGGATCGGCTATCTGAAACCGGCGCTGCTTCACTCCACGTTCTTCCCGGCGCTTCAGGGCGCGCAGACCAAGATGAGCGCTAGCGACGCCAACTCCTCCATCTTCCTCACTGACACGGCCAAACAGATCAAGAACAAGGTGCCGTTCACTCTCAGCACTGAACTAGCGTTACGTCACTCTCAGCACTGAACTGGCGTTACGTCACTCTCAGCACTGAACTGGCGTTACGTCACTCTCAGCACTGAACTGGCGTTACATCACTCTCAGCACTGAACTAGCGTTACGTCACTCTCAGCACTGAACTGGCGTTACGTCACTCTCAGCACTGAACTGGCGTTACGTCACTCTCAGCACTGAACTAGCGTTACGTCACTCTCAGCACTGAACTGGCGTTACGTCACTCTCAGCACTGAACTGGCGTTACGTCACTCTCAGCACTGAACTGGCGTTACGTCACTCTCAGCATGTCACTCTCAGCACTGAACTAGCGTTACGTCACTCTCAGCACTGAACTAGCGTTACGTCACTCTCGCCACTGAACTAGCGTTACGTCACTCTCAGCATGTCACTCTCAGCACTGAACTACCGTTACGTCACTCTCAGCACTGAACTGGCGTTACGTCACTCTCAGCACTGAACTGGCGTTACGTCACTCTCAGCACTGAACTGGCGTTACGTCACTCTCAGCACTGAACTGGCGTTACGTCACTCTCAGCACTGAACTGGCGTTACGTCACTCTCAGCATGTCACTCTCAGCACTGAACTAGCGTTACGTCACTCTCAGCATGTCACTCTCAGCACTGAACTGGCGTTACGTCACTCTCAGCACTGAACTGGCGTTACGTCACTCTCAGCATGTCACTCTCAGCACTGAACTAGCGTTACGTCACTCTCAGCATGTCACTCTCAGCACTGAACTAGCGTTACATCACTCTCAGCACTGAACTAGCGTTACGTCACTCTCGCCACTGAACTAGCGTTACGTCACTCTCAGCATGTCACTCTCAGCACTGAACTGGCGTTACGTCACTCTCAGCACTGAACTAGCGTTACGTCACTCTCAGCACTGAACTAGCGTTACGTCACTCTCAGCACTGAACTAGCGTTACGTCACTCTCGCCACTAAACTAGCGTTACGTCACTCTCGCCACTGAACTAGCGTTACGTCACTCTCAGCATGTCACTCTCAGCACTGAACTGGCGTTACGTCACTCTCGCCACTAAACTAGCGTTACGTCACTCTCGCCACTGAACTGGCGTTACGTCACTCTCAGCACTGAACTGGCGTTACGTCACTCTCAGCACTGAACTGGCGTTACGTCACTCTCAGCATGTCACTCTCAGCACTGAACTAGCGTTACGTCACTCTCAGCATGTCACTCTCAGCACTGAACTAGCGTTACGTCACTCTCAGCACTGAACTAGCGTTACGTCACTCTCGCCACTAAACTAGCGTTACGTCACTCTCGCCACTGAACTAGCGTTACGTCACTCTCAGCATGTCACTCTCAGCACTGAACTGGCGTTACGTTACTCTCAGCATGTCACTCTCAGCACTGAACTAGCGTTACGTCACTCTCGCCACTGAACTAGCGTTACGTCACTCTCGCCACTGAACTAGCGTTACGTCACTCTCAGCATGTCACTCTCAGCACTGAACTGGCGTTACGTCACTCTCAGCTCTGAACTAGCGTTACGTCACTCTCAGCACTGAACTGGCGTTACGTCACTCTCAGCACTGAACTGGCGTTACGTCACTCTCAGCACTGAACTGGCGTTACGTCACTCTCAGCACTGAACTGGCGTTACGTCACTCTCAGCACTGAACTGGCGTTACGTCACTCTCAGCATGTCACTCTCAGCACTGAACTAGCGTTACGTCACTCTCAGCATGTCACTCTCAGCACTGAACTAGCGTTACGTCACTTTCAGCACTGAACTAGCGTTACGTCACTCTCAGCACTGAACTAGCGTTACGTCACTCTCGCCACTAAACTAGCGTTACGTCACTCTCGCCACTGAACTAGCGTTACGTCACTCTCAGCATGTCACTCTCAGCACTGAACTGGCGTTACGTTACTCTCAGCATGTCACTCTCAGCACTGAACTAGCGTTACGTCACTCTCGCCACTGAACTAGCGTTACGTCACTCTCAGCATGTCACTCTCAGCACTAAACTAGCGTTACGTCACTCTCGCCACTGAACTAGCGTTACGTCACTCTCAGCATGTCACTCTCAGCACTGAACTAGCGTTACGTCACTCTCAGCATGTCACTCTCAGCACTGAACTAGCGTTACGTCACTCTCAGCACTGAACTAGCGTTACGTCACTCTCAGCACTGAACTGGCGTTACGTCACTCTCAGCACTGAACTGGCGTTACGTCACTCTCAGCACTGAACTGGCGTTACGTCACTCTCAGCACTGAACTGGCGTTACGTCACTCTCGCCACTGAACTGGCGTTACGTCACTCTCGCCACTGAACTGGCGTTACGTCACTCTCAGCACTGAACTGGCGTTACGTCACTCACAGCACTGAACTGGCGTTACGTCACTCAGCACTGAACTGGCGTTACGTCACTCTCAGCACTGAACTGGCGTTACGTCACTCTCAGCACTGAACTGGCGTTACGTCACTCACAGCACTGAACTGGCGTTACGTCACTCTCACCATTGAACTGGCGTTACGTCACTATCACCATTGAACTAGCGTTACGTCACTCTCAGCACTGAACTGGCGTTACGTCACTATCACCATTGAACTAGCGTTACGTCACTCTCAGCACTGAACTGGCGTTACGTCACTCAGCACTGAACTGGCGTTACGTCACTCTCAGCATGTCACTCTCAGCACTGAACTAGCGTTACGTCACTCTCAGCACTGAACTAGCGTTACGTCACCCTCACCATTGAACTAGCGTTACGTCACTCTCACCATTGAACTGGCGTTACATCACTCTCAGCACTGAACTAGCATTACGTCACTCTCAGCACTGAACTAGCGTTACGTCACTCTCAGCACTGAACTAGCGTTACGTCACTCTCACCATTGAACTAGCGTTACGTCACTCTCACCATTGAACTAGCGTTACGTCACTCTCACCATTGAACTAGCGTTACGTCACTCTCAGCACTGAACTAGCGTTACGTCACTCTCAGCACTGAACTAGCGTTACGTCACTCTCACCATTGAACTAGCGTTACGTCACTCTCACCATTGAACTAGCGTTACGTCACTCTCACCATTGAACTAGCGTTACGTCACTCTCACCATTGAACTGGCGTTACATCACTCTCAGCACTGAACTAGCGTTACGTCACTCTCACCATTGAACTAGCGTTACGTCACTCTCACCATTGAACTAGCGTTACGTCACTCTCACCATTGAACTAGCGTTACGTCACTCTCAGCACTGAACTAGCGTTACGTCACTCTCAGCACTGAACTGGCGTTACGTCACTCTCACCATTGAACTGGCGTTACATCACTCTCAGCACTGAACTAGCATTACGTCACTCTCAGCACTGAACTAGCATTACGTCACTCTCAGCACTGAACTGGCGTTACGTCACTCTCAGCACTGAACTAGCGTTACGTCAGGTCTCCGTCATCTATACAGCGCTTTAACAGTATAGAGGGTTTCACTGCAGCTTTACAGTGATAACAGGAGATTACAGTAGCAGAGATTGTTTGGCTTTACAGCAGATCTAGAATAAAGTTATTGTCCAGATAAAGATATGTTTGATTTATGGCACTTCAAAGATCATTTTTTATTAACTTAGCGGCCGCTAACACGACACCGTTCTCACAGAGAACAGAAACTTTTTATGTGTTCCGGCCCTTCATTCACACACTGCAGTGTTTGCGCTCGAGAACACACACGTTGAAACAGGATCCAAGGTGCAAGTTGAACATTTTTGAAAAGTTTTATCTCTGTGTAAACTTCAAAAACGCTGACGGCACACATGCGGATCACATGGGTGGTCTATAGATATGAGCGTTTGAATATATATGTGCGCAGGCGTGTAGTCTTTCTTTACAAATTGACATCGACAAATTACTAGTCTGGCCTTAAAAATGAATAATATGGAACTTTCTGCCGCTTCCGCGGATCCGGATGTGGCCTGGAATGATAGAGAGAAGGTTTTGTCGGTAGCGGTGCAGGGAGGAGGCATGAACACATGAACACGAGCTCTTCTTCCTGCAGGTCAACAAACACGCGTTCTCCGGCGGGAAGGACACGGTCGAGGAACACCGGAAGCTCGGTGGGAATCCAGATGTGGACGTTTCCTTCATGTATCTGACGTTCTTCCTGGAAGACGATGACCAGCTGGAGAAGATCCGAGAGGTGAGAGCAGAATAAAGTGACATTACACCCCAAAACTGTCATACAGTGACTACAGTAACGTACAAATTTGGGACTGAAAATGATTCTCCACTTTGAGCTGATCATGTTTTCTTCAGTGTTTTTCTGTAACTGCTGATGCTCTTTTACACACACACTGAACAACATGAAGCATTGCTTGGTCACTGGTGGAGCTAAACTGGTATTATCTAATTGTGTAGTTAAATTTACCAGCTGACAGATATTCAACATAATTCATGTGTGAGAGTCTAACGGAAGGACGGACAAAACTGAAATATCACTGAGTTCTGCTCATATTAACACCATTCTCTGAACTACAGCGAATAAACTGATGATGTGAGGAATGCTGCAGCTGTGTGGATGGGTTATGGTGTGACTCACTGAAAGCTGGATCAGTAAACGAGTGTTGTGTTTCAGGACTACAGGAGTGGAGCGCTTCTCACGGGCGAGCTGAAGAAGCGTTTGATCGAGACACTTCAGCCAATCATCGCAGCGCATCAGGAGAGACGCAAGCTAGTGACCGACGAGACCGTGCGCCAGTTCATGACCCCGCGCAAACTCCACTTCCACTGCTAGAAACCACACGTCAGCATCAGAGAAATGAACTCGCTGTCTTCTGCTCGTGTCTAATGAACCTGTGATGAATAAACAGTACCACACTGATGATGTAAAGCACGTTTAATACTCTGCTGATTCTGTGAACACTTCATTTGAAAACAAAGATGATACGAGCTCGACACGCTCAGATACTGAAACTGAGATTAAAGGGTTAAACCTGACTAGCACTAGCTCTGTTAAAACTACTTTTATTCGGATATCGCTTAAAAAAAAAACGCTGGATGGAAATGACAAAATGAGCATAAATTATAAAAATGCTTCAGTAAATGTTTATCCGATAAGAATACGTGCACATAAACTACAATAGAAACACATTTCCTGAATAAATCCCTCAAACCTCATGTGGCTCAGCGTCAGCTGTGATTGGATAACTGGAGTAACCAGCGGGCCAATGGCGTCGCAGCGTCTCTAATGCTGGTTTGGTGTTCCTGGAACGCGGAGTGGAAGTGTGTGATCAGAATGATTGTGTGTAATTCCCTCCTGAAGCGTCTCACACACAGGAGTGTGTTCCCGAACACCAGCATCCGCACGCTCGAGAACACGACAGCGTTTACTGTGTGTCTGACGCTCCACACACTCGTTTATGATGGAGGGGAAGAGCACGATTGCAGAAACTTACACTTTTATTACTGATATTTATGTCAATTTCCCAGGAAATTATGATTTCGTTCACATTAAACACATGGATGCTGCTTTATTCTCAGATGTATTATGCCATATTCCAGTTAGATTCGCAGCTTTAGATGGACACAGCCGCTACCAGCGCATGTGTGTGTAACGGACTCGAGTCAGAGGACAGTAGTTAGTGATGATGCTCTTCAGCATCTGAGGTAGACACGGCAAAACACACTCAAATACACATTAATGCAAATGATACACATTCATGAGCTTCTCCAGTGAACACACACAGACACACACACCATATTAAACTGCAGGATCCAAAACTTGTGCAAAGAGAAGCTGTGAGGCGGGTCTTCAGGACGCTGGACGCAGAAAGCGAATCACCAGTTCGTACGTGCCGAAGACGGACATGTTGACGGGAAAGGCGCGGATGCAGTTTAGCGTCAGGCCTCTGAACAGGACGGCTAGGCCTTCGGTCCTCACGCTGTGTGTGACGCAGTGGAAGAAGCCTCTGTAGAACCGGCCGCTCACACCGGACACCTGCAGACGGGCCTTGATCACGTCCATCGGCGTCCCGACGGCCCAACCACACATCCCAGACACACCACCGGCCAGGAGAACCACCGGCCAGCCTGAGAACACAACAACACACTCGACTGGAGTGAACTGACCAAATACACAGATATAATAGTGTTCTTCACTCAATTTTATGCCAAAAAGGTTCCCCTTGTTGCGCCGTTTTGGGTGTGAGCAAAAATGTGCCGTTTTTGTGTGTTTCTCTTTAAATGCAAATGAGCTGCAGCTCCGCCCCGTCCAGAAGAGGGCGGAGTCTTCACAAGAGCTTCAGAAACTCCGGCAATAACAACACAAGCCGATCTCACTCATCCAGAATCCCAGACACACACACACACAATCTCACTCATCCAGAATCCCAGAATAACCAGTAGCGAATGCAGCCTTACAGAGACTCAGAGCTTCACTTTTACACGTTTCTGAATGTTAGTGGAGACGTTTCTGTAGTTGTTGTGGAGTTACACTGATCATCTCATCCTCATGTTGAGCTTCTACACAAGTGTGCACAGTTCCTGAGGTGTTTATAAGACAGCGCTGACATGTTCTGGCCAATAGTGTTCAGTGCTTGTCTGTGCTCAACCACACACCAGCTTCAGGACAGAACTAACCCTAACCCATCACACTCTCTCTCTCACACACACACACACAACACACAACACACACACACACACACACACACACCCCTTTTCCACCAAAGCATTTTGAGAGCCGGTTTGGAGCCGGTGCCTACTCGCGAATCAGTTCTTTGTGTTTCGACAGCCAAAGAACCGGTTCTCGGCCAGGAAAACTGGTTCCAAAGCGGCACCAACTCTTTGCTGGACTAGAACCGTTCTTTTACCACGTCATGCTTACGTCGGGGGCTGGGGCGGGGTTAGATGTGTTCTAAACATCCTTTCTGACCCCAATATAGGATCGCAAAGCCAGGAGAAACATTTGCAGAAACACAATGTAGCCATTGTAATTGTTATGCTTGAAGTTGGCGCAAGCGTTTCTAGTTTTTAAAAAAATATATTTTTATTGAAAACATTAGGTAAGCAAAGAAGAAAACAGTCACAATATAGAACAAATAAACGGAAAAAAAGTCAAGTCAAGTGTATTTATATAGCGCTTTTCACAATATAAATTGCATCAAAGCAGCTTCACAATATCAATCAAATAACATAACAATGTTTGTTTCTTAGTGAAAAAACATCCACGTTTGGTAGGGCTGATCAATGGTATTAATGCTTGGTTAATTATTTTGAATATCCCCAAAATATTTATTTTGAATATCCCTTTTTATTTTGAAAAAGACATAACTAATCAGTACATAACTAATCAGAAAAGATTACATATCAAAGGAAAAGATTAAAAGACTTATATTTCAATTGTTTTTAAAGCCTTCTTGGTACACGAGTTAGAGATAATCGCAAAGTAATGTTGTACTTGCAAGCGTTTCTAGCTAAGACGTATGGCAACGTACACAGTGACGTAACGACGTCGTTCGCTGGGCGCTCTAGTCAGCGGAAAAACAAGGTTCGCAAGTTGAACCAACTCCGAACCAACTTTGAACCAGCACCAGTTCCGAACCAGTTCTTTTTTGGTGGAAAAGTGGTGACACACATACACACACACACACACACACAACAGCTTCAGGCTCTGCTGGATCTTCTGCCAGTGCGTTACAACGGGTTATACTGGTGGCGCTCGCCGTGTGTGTAAACGTGCAGATTAAGCGCCGCTGATATTATAGACGTGAAGATTAAGGGCAGCTAAAAAAAATAAACGTGCAGATTAAGGGCCGCTAATATTATAAACGTGCAGATTAAGGGCCGCTAATATAATAAACGTGCAGATTAAGGGCCGCTAATATAATAAACGTGCAGATTAAGGGCCGCTAATATAATAAACGTGCAGATTAAGGGCCGCTAATATTATAAACGTGCAGATTAAGGGCCGCCGCCAATATCATAAACGTGCAGATTAAGGGCCGCTAATATTATAAACGTGCAGATTAAGGGCCACCGCTAATATCATAAACGTGCAGATTAAGGGCCGCTAATATAATAAACGTGCAGATTAAGGGCCGCTAATATTATAGACGTGCAGATTAAGGGCCGCTAATATTATAGACGTGCAGATTAAGGGCCGCTAATATAATAAACGTGCAGATTAAGGGCCGCTAATATTATAGACGTGCAGATTAAGGGCCGCTAATATTATAGACGTGCAGATTAAGGGCCGCTAATATTATAAACGTGCAGATTAAGGGCCACTAATATTATAAACGTGCAGATTAAGGGCCACCGCTAATATTATAGACGTGCAGATTAAGGGCCGCTAATATTATAAACGTGCAGATTAAGGGCCACTAATATTATAGACGTGCAGATTAAGGGCCGCTAATATTATAGACGTGCAGATTAAGGGCCACTAATATTATAAACGTGCAGATTAAGGGCCACCGCTAATATCATAAACGTGCAGATTAAGGGCCGCTAATATTATAAACGTGCAGATTAAGGGCCGCTAATATAATAAACGTGCAGATTAAGGGCCGCTAATATTATAGACGTGCAGATTAAGGGCCGCTAATATTATAGACGTGCAGATTAAGGGCCGCTAATATTATAAACGTGCAGATTAAGGGCCGCCGCCAATATCATAAACGTGCAGATTAAGGGCCGCTAATATTATAAACGTGCAGATTAAGGGCCACCGCTAATATCATAAACGTGCAGATTAAGGGCCGCTAATATAATAAACGTGCAGATTAAGGGCCGCTAATATTATAGACGTGCAGATTAAGGGCCGCTAATATTATAGACGTGCAGATTAAGGGCCGCTAATATAATAAACGTGCAGATTAAGGGCCGCTAATATTATAGACGTGCAGATTAAGGGCCGCTAATATTATAGACGTGCAGATTAAGGGCCGCTAATATTATAAACGTGCAGATTAAGGGCCACTAATATTATAAACGTGCAGATTAAGGGCCACCGCTAATATTATAGACGTGCAGATTAAGGGCCGCTAATATTATAAACGTGCAGATTAAGGGCCACTAATATTATAGACGTGCAGATTAAGGGCCGCTAATATTATAGACGTGCAGATTAAGGGCCACTAATATTATAAACGTGCAGATTAAGGGCCACCGCTAATATCATAAACGTGCAGATTAAGGGCCGCTAATATTATAAACGTGCAGATTAAGGGCCGCTAATATAATAAACGTGCAGATTAAGGGCCGCTAATATTATAGACGTGCAGATTAAGGGCCGCTAATATTATAGACGTGCAGATTAAGGGCCGCTAATATAATAAACATGCAGATTAAGGGCCGCTAATATTATAGACGTGCAGATTAAGGGCCGCTAATATTATAGACGTGCAGATTAAGGGCCTGTATAATTATAAACGTGCAGATTAAGGGCCGCTAATATTATAAACGTGCAGATTAAGGGCCTGTAATATTATAAACGTGCAGATTAAGGGCGGCTAATATTATAAACGTGCAGATTAAGGGCCGCTAATATTATAGACGTGCAGATTAAGGGCCGCTAATATCGTAAACGTGCAGATTAAGGGCCGCTGTAATATTATAAATGTGCAGATTAAAGGCCGCTAATATTATAAACGTGCAGATTAAGGGCCGCTAATATTATAAACGTGCAAATTAAGGGCCGCCGCTAATCTTATAGACGTGCAGATTAAGGGCCGCTAATATCATAAACGTGCAGATTAAGGGCCGCTAATATTATAGACGTGCAGATTAAGGGCCGCTAATATCATAAACGTGCAGATTAAGGGCCGCTAATATTATAGACGTGCAGATTAAGGGCCGCTAATATTATAAACATGCAAATTAAGGGCCGCCGCTAATATCATTAACGTGCAGATTAAGGGCCGCTAATATAATAAACGTGCAGATTAAGGGCCGCTAATATTATAGACGTGCAGATTAAGGGCCGCTTATATTATAAACGTGCAGATTAAGGGCCGCTAATATTATAAACGTGCAGATTAAGGGCCTGTAATATTATAAACGTGCAGATTAAGGGCCGCCGCTAATATTATAAATGTGCAGATTAAGGGCCGCTAATATTATAAACGTGCAGATTAAGGGCCGCCGCTAATACTATAAACGTGCAGATTAAGGGCCGCTAATATCATAAACGTGCAGATTAAGGGTCGCTAATATCATAAACTTGCAGATTAAGGGCCGCTAATATTATAAACGTGCAGATTAAGGGCCACTACTATTATAGATGTGCAGATTAAGGGCCGCTAATATCATAAACGTGCAGATTAAGGGCCGCTAATATTATAAACATGCAGATTAAGGGCCGCTAATATCATAAATGTGCAGATTAAGGGCCGCCGCTAATATCATAAACGTGGAGATTAAGGGCCGCTAATATTATAAACGTGGAGATTAAGGGCCGCTAATATCATAAACATGGAGATTAAGGGCCGCTAATATATAAGATCCTCTTCATACGTCAGAAAGGGAGCGAAATCTAATTGTCTTATTTTTTAAACATGCTCTCAGAGAAAGGCTCATAAAAGAGAGTTACTGGGTTTCACTTTTCAGAAGCATCCGATTATAGCACTTACACACGGGAAAAGTCAGATTTTCATGACATGTCCCCTTTAAGAGCTTCTGAAGTGCTGATGTTCAGGAGATCTTACCCGGCGGCTTGTTCTCTGCAGACAGCGCATCACAGATGGAGTTGTAAGTGAGGAAGTAAGTGGCGAATGAGGGTCCGTCTCGCAGCGCTAGAGCAGCAGAACCCTTATAGAGACCCAGCGGACCCTCATCTCGGGCGATTCTGAGCAGGCAGTGCAGTGGACCGCCGTACCGACGCCCCTCAGCCTGGCACTGCAGACGCACCTTCACCATGTCAGCGGGAGACATCACCAACACCTGAACACAGCAAACGCAGGATTACACGCTGTAGGGCGCGAGCGGTTCCCTCATGCACGATTCGACACACATCACGATACTGAACTCACCGTACAATAGTAATGCGATTCTCCAAGACTTATGATTAAAGGTTCACAAAAAATGCACTGCTGATTAAAATGCTAAATTTGCTATTAACAGTGTGTGTGTAAATGAATATGCGTGGACTCAGTGCTGGAACCCAATGCAGGACAATAGAGACTCCAGAATAACAATATTCATGATTGAAAATTATTATATTGAATTATTTTATTTTTACTGGTAACATCAGACATTTGTTATTATCCGGACCCACAAATATTCCCCCATTGCATTATTATACATTATATTCATAGGTTAAATTGGGCCGCAGCGCAGCTCCGCCTCCTTCAGCACCAAATATATTGAGTGTATATGATGAAAGTTGTGAAATAATTTCCTAATATTAACTCTAATTTGGTGCTGCAAAGATTCGCCATCGCGGCGATAACGGCCCTCCTCATGTGCGCTGCCTCAGCGCTCCAACACCCGCTCGGGTTTGAGTCCAGTCTAAGCACTGTGTTCACAGGAGCGCGAATCTCAGAGCGCCGCTTCACTTCAGGTATCGATCACACAGAGCGGGATAAGATGAGGGTGGCTAAAATAAACAGCTGTTTCTCGATAGAAGTTTTAAATGACCGACAGAAATAATCAGTTTGATCAAAGACCGTGGATAGGCAACTATAGGCCTAAGCTTAATTTAACAACACAAACACTCTATTAAATATATTGCCATTATTATTCAATAAATATATTTGTAAGGTTACCTCGAATGTGTTCGAGTTTTCCCTGTTTGTATCACTCAGTCTTGCATAATGAAGCCAGAAGGCAGTGCCAGGAGACTGTTTATGAGTGAGCAATTGAACCATTGATTAAATGAACAGATTAGTCCAAAACATTGATTAATTTAGGAAAGAAAAAGTAGCTGAAACTGATCTTTGATGCTCATACTGTTGCTCATACGCCTGGACACAGAAGGATTGCATTGGCGTTTGATGGAAATGTAACATCTATGCAAAGTAATCTAATAATGTCTTATTCAAGGAAATTCCTGTTTTGAATATGTGATTGTGTATTGTCAACAATAAGCATAAACATTCTGCATTTGCATCTTATAGTGTGGATCATTCATTGCGACATTTAAACTGATTCTCATGTTTAAGAATCTGTTATCTGATAAAATGCTATGCTAATGCCATGCTTTTAAAGCTACTGTTGTCCATTTTTTGCCCTTCAAAACACCTTAAAATTCACATGTGGAGATCAGGAAAATCAAAGATTTCTCGGGGGGCATGCCCTCAAACCCCCTCTAGTAGGATCATTTTTGGGAACTTAAAAAAAAAAAAAAAACATTTTCTTGTTTCAAAAGATGTTGTACATATTTGCCAACCAATATTTTCAAACATGAAGGGTTAGATCCGATGCCTACCTGTTAACATTACAGGTAAAAAATATATAAGTATTGTAAGAATTGTAAAGTATTTCTCTTTGTTTGTATAACTCTACCTTACACATTAATACTGGAAAAAGCCCTTTGGTGTAAAAACACATTAAGTCATTTTACGGCATGATTTTGAATGATGACCATTCAGTGTAAATAAGGGCTCCCCCTCCCTCCCTATAAAAGCCAATCTAACCACTGATTATATTAATCATTATAGCAGTTTATTGTAGCACTGACATTAAAACTCTGAAATGTGAACTTTTTCTCACACAGTAATTTTCATATTGGGTGATCTATACACAATACATATTGTAGCATTTTTGTATTGCGATATATTGTGACACCCCTAACACACAGTGACACACTGGCCTGTGTGTGTCCTCCACTGGCCACTAGAGGCCGGCTGCAGAAGAGACTCAACCATAGACTCGCATGTTAAAATGCTCAACTTTAAAGCAGAATAAAACATGTTTACAGTCTGGTGCAAAAAGTGGTTTTGGTCTATAAAGCTAATGTTGCTCTTCATCACGACTGTGAGGCGGGTGAATGTTTTTATAACTCATCCGTTTAAATGATATTAAGCTTTAAAGTTGTGCATAATTAAGGGCGTGGTCACTTGAGTGACAGGTGGATCGCCGCTGATGTCACTGCTGTGTGTTAGCGTCACGCCACCTCAGCTTATCCGCCTCTGCTCATGTTCGTTTATCCGGGAGTGACGCACGGCCAAGATGGCGACGGTCGGCTCCGCCCACTTTGGGCTTCAGAAACACTACGGGTGACGTCACACACACTACGCAGTGTTTTATACAGTATATGTGTGTGAAGCGGTGAAGCACACCTGAGCGACGCCGCCGCTGAACCCAGACAGAAATATATCAGCTTTATGATGCGGATCCACTGCGCTTCTGTGCCGCATCTGATGCAGGGAATGCAGAACGTTCCTGTACGTGCCGAACACCAGAGACGAGCTGATGGAGACGGTGGTCAGCGGCATCGACATCCCTCGGTAGAAACCACCGACCTGAGACACACCAGCGCGTTAACAATCCTGAACCAGAGTAACATCTCTTCTCTAATGATGTGGGCGGGGCAACCTGTCACTCACATGATATCAGCCAATAGCAATTCAATTCCCCACAGATACAATCAAGCCCCGCCCATATTAGTTCTTTTTCCAGAAGCTTTTCTCAGATATACCAGAGAATGTCTAATAGAAGAGAATTGGCACTGTCTGGTTACTTCCGGTTTCTGGACTGGCTGCAGTAACGCGTCTCTGTCCATGCGGGGGCGCTGCAGGCGAGTGCAGAATGAATGGGAGTCTATGGGGTTTCACCCCCAGAAATCCACTTTTCTCAGGATGTAATTTTTTGTCAAGTAATTTGAAAGTTGCATTCAAAAGGGAGGGCTAAGATAATACACTCAGCTGAAAATTCGCATTTTTAAGTTAACTTATCTGTTCTAAAAATCCGTTCAAAAATGTGATGACGTCACATAATAGCAGAATGCTAGCGTGTTCCGGCCAACAACGGCCTAACCTGTACGAAATCGAAAGGACATAAGTACTCGTTCATTCGACTTTTGGTCTATCTATATTGAACTTGCAGAATCAACAATAAAACCGATGTTGATTCAACGACAAGCAGGAGAAAGAGACACATTTAGCTGTCTAGCTCCATAGACTCCCATTCATTCTGCACTCGCCCGTGATCACCTCCAGTGGAATTCTAATGGAACTGCAACCAAAATGATACACAATAGCCGCGTTTCCACTGCCGGGCCAGGGCCGAGCCGCGCTAGTGCGGGCCAGGGCCAGTCGCGTTTCCACTGCCACTTCCAGGGCTTGATCGGGGCTAACTCGGGGCCAACAGCCAGGATTTCTGGCCCGTTGAATACCTTGGGCCAAAGCAGGCCAGCTCGGGCTAGAGGCGTGGTCAAGGTAAAAGGCGGAGTTTATCGGTGTTAGGGAAAGATATGGTCTGCGGCAAGATGCACATTTCACTTTTTTATATCGCGCAAAATTATCGCTGCACGAAATGGAGAATCGCCTGTACTGGTCTGTTGAAGATACCAAAGCTATTCTGAGCATTCGGGCAGAAGAAAGAGTACAAAGTCAATTTGACGGCGTGTGCAGAAACGAGGATGTTATCAAGTACATCGTTGCTGTACTTGCTAAGCTAAGTATTCGCCGAACAACGCTCATCTTCCACCAAGCAAACACCAAAAAAGGCAAACAAACAGACGCTTCGGTCCTCTCCATCTCGATCGTTGTGTCTTGCCTGATAGAACTTCATAATCCCTGCTGAAATGGGTGCGGTTGTATGACGTTCGATCCAGGAAGGCGTGTTAGGGGCGGGGTTTAGGGCAGCGCAGCGGGGCTAGTGGCCCGGCAGTGGAAACGCAAGCCCGGTGCTTGAGGCCCAAGGCCATTCGCCCGGCTCGGCTCGCTGTTAGCCCTGGCCCGGCAGTGGAAACGCGGCTAATGGGGCTAATAGGAAGTGCCACGGCTCTCCGTTAGACGGCTCTGGATATACGACAATAGGCTCTATGCACGAACACTGCTGACGTATTTCCGGTAGAATCTCAGCCAGCGTCGTTACTTCCGTATAGCGCATTCTAGCGAAGTGTACAATGGAGACAACGATTTTAGAAACTGATTCGCTAGTCGTATTTCACATGAAATGAGAATACTCACCCGATGTACAGTGAGGAAAATAAGTATTTGAACACCCTGCTATTTTGCAAGTTCTCCCACTTAGAAATCATGGAGGGGTCTGAAATTGTCATCGTAGGTGCATGTCCACTGTGAGAGACATAATCTAAAAAATTTTTTAAGAAATCACAATATATGATTTTTTAACTATTTATTTGTATGATACAGCTGCAAATAAGTATTTGAACACCTGTCTATCAGCTAGAATTCTGACCCTCAAAGACCTGTTAGTCTGCCTTTAAAATGTCCACCTCCACTCCATTTATTATCCTAAATTAGATGCACCTGTTTGAGGTCGTTAGCTGCATAAAGACACCTGTCCACCCCATACAATCAGTAAGAATCCAACTACTAACATGGCCAAGACCAAAGAGCTGTCCAAAGACACTAGAGACAAAATTGTACACCTCCACAAGGCTGGAAAGGGCTACGGGGAAATTGCCAAGCAGCTTGGTGAAAAAAGGTCCACTGTTGGAGCAATCATTAGAAAATGGAAGAAGCTAAACATGACTGTCAATCTCCCTCGGACTGGGGCTCCATGCAAGATCTCACCTCGTGGGGTCTCAATGATCCTAAGAAAGGTGAGAAATCAGCGCAGAACTACACGGGAGGAGCTGGTCAATGACCTGAAAAGAGCTGGGACCACCGTTTCCAAGGTTACTGTTGGGAATACACTAAGACGTCATGGTTTGAAATCATGCATGGCACGGAAGGTTCCCCTGCTTAAACCAGCACATGTCAAGGTCCGTCTTAAGTTTGCCAATGACCATTTGGATGATCCAGAGGAGTCATGGGTCAGATGAGACCAAAATAGAACTTTTTGGTCATAATTCCACTCGCCGTGTTTGGAGGAAGAAGAATGAAGAGTACCATCCCAAGAACACCATCCCTACTGTGGAGCATGGGGGTGGTAGCATCATGCTTTGGGGGTGTTTTTCTGCACATGGGACAGGGCGACTGCACTGTATTAAGGAGAGGATGACCAGGGCCATGTGTTGCGAGATTTTGGGGAACAACCTCCTTCCCTCAGTTAGAGCATTGAAGATGGGTCGAGTCAGGGTCTTTCAACATGACAATGACCCGAAGCACACAGCCAGGATAACCAAGGAGTGGCTCTGGAAGAAGCATATCAAGGTTCTAGCGTGGCCTAGCCAGTCTCCAGACCTAAACCCAATAGAGAATCTTTGGAGGGAGCTCAAACTCTATTTCTCAGCGACAGTCCAGAAACCTGGGCTGATCTAGAGAAGATCTGTGTGGAGGAGTGGGCCAGAATCCCTCCTGCAGTGTGTGCCAACCTGGTGAAAAACTACAGGAAACGTTTGACCTCTGTAATCGCAATTTTTTTAGATTATGTCTCTCACAGTGGACATGCACCTACGATGACAATTTCAGACCCCTCCATGATTTCTAAGTGGGAGAACTTGCAAAATAGCAGGGTGTTCAAATACTTATTTTCCTCACTGTAGCTTGAAAATTATAATTTACAGCCCTTCTCTTTCTTACTCTTATGTGTGACATCTAACTGCCTCACATTATTGTTGACATCGTTCACGTTGACCGCGGGAAGTTATTGTAAACAGCGAGTGTAATTCGCCATTATCTCCACCTAATGCAAAAAACGGCTTCCGACGCAGCACCGGATGTAACTGTGCGGGCTGAGACAAAACGCGGAAGGGATCGTGCATAGCGATATATCACAGATATACGACACAATAGAGGAGAAAAGACCAGCACAACTTCCCTGTCATGAAGAGTTCAAGTGTTTCAATACTCACGCCTTCAGTTCTGCAGGTTCTTCTCACACATTCCCAAACGCCGGAATAATGAGTCTGTGTCTGGAGTCTCACCTGCAACATCAGCAGCCGTTAGAAACACACACACACACACACACCTGAAGGCTGTATGATCAGGTGAGGATGATGAAGGGCTGTACCTTCACGGTGTCCAGCGGATACCCCACCGCCACTCCAAACGCTCCTGAACACACATCACACACTCAAAACTACAACACATTTATGAACATGATTCTTCATGACTCCATCAGCTCTAATCTAATGCATCACAGAATCTACAGTTATCAATGTGCATTATCTATTTAAGATAATTTGCATATATTTCTAGAACTTTAAAAGAGCACATTTCACATCAAACACAAGTGAAAGATACATATATAACTGATCTTTCTATTTCCGTGAACACGTTGTCAGAAGACATTTTATTTTGAACAATTTACATACTTTATTGTATCATACAATGTAAGGCAATGAATGAGATATTCAGAATAAGATACTTTAGCTTTGTGAAAATGAAACTTCCCATGGAGAATTATTAATGTCACATTCACACACTGAGAAACGGACACGAACCTCCGACAGAACCGGCGATGAAATCAGCGAGATGCATCGCGATCCGAACCAGAAGAACCGATCAGAAGATCCGACTCAGCAGAACCGATGAGAGGGACCGAATCAGAAGAACCGATTAGAGGATCCGAACCAGAAGATCCAAAACTATCAGAGGGACCGAACCAGCAGAACCGATCAGAGGAACCGAACCAGAAGAACCGATCAGAGGATCTAAACCAGAAGAACCGATTCTACCGGAACCGATCAAACACAATCATCGGAATCATCCGGATCGATCTGCGGAACGCGTGACGTCAGCGGAGAAACGTCTTCATGATGATGATGATGATGATGAAGAAGAACAACGATGAAGAGAAGCGCGTGCCGTGTGTGTATGCCGGGTGTGTGTATGTATGTGTATGTGTGTATCGCTTTTGTCATTGCGGAAATGTGAAACCGAAGGTCACCGTGTCCTTCAGCACACACTCGTTCACAGTGACGAGCGCGAGCGCGCTGATGTTTCTGATGATGAGTTACAGTCGCGAAAATATAAATATGAGCTGTATGAAATATAAAGCCAGCGAGTGTCAGAGGAGTGTGTGCTCCTGCAGTGTGTGTCCGCGGTGTGGCGCTGCTCTTCATCATGCCACTCACTGACGAGGAGGAGGAGGAGGAAGAAGCGGAATTAAAGTTACAGTCGCGAGTTTTACACATGTACACATCCGAACAGCTTCAGGCTCTAAACTCTACAATCAATTTTATTTCTACAAATTGTTTATATTTTAAGGACACTATTTTCATGGCAAAATGTAGCAAAATATAAAGTATTTGAAACTGAAAAAAAATTGTTGCCACATTTCCTACTTTTTATACATTTTTATGTCAGTTTTAGTTATTTTAGTATTTAATGAGAAAGGTTGCCTTGGCAATAGTTGAAACAAAATACATTTTATTGTATTTGGTAACACTTTACAATAAGGTTCATTAGTTAACATGAACTAAGAATGAACAATACTTCTACAGCATTTATTAATCATAGTTAATAAAAATGAAAAAAAGCGCTATATAAATGCCTCATTCATTCATAGTTAATCTTAATTTCAACATTTACTAATACGATATTATAATCAAAGATTGTATTTGCTAACATTAGTTAATGTACTATGAACAGCTGTATCTTTATTAACTAACATTAACAAAGATTAATAAATACCGTAACTAATGTATTGCTCATTGTTAGTTGATGCTAGTTAATACATTAACTGATGTTAACTAATGAACCGTATTGTAAAGTGTTACCAATATTTGAGTTCTATTGCACTAATCAGATGCGGCTCATTATGAGTTGACTAGAGTCTGTAAGCACAGATGATGATGATGATGATGATGATGGGGGTGTTTCTTCATCCTTGAGCTTCTATTGGTCATAGATGGACTTTCCCCTTCATATCAACTTCATTCAGTAAAAATAGCGCGTCCCGCTGGCAGCAGCTGCTCGAGAGCTCTCTCTCACACACACACACACGCACACACACACACACACACACACACACACACACACACACACACACGGTGCGCCATCAGGAGATCAGACAGGCTCTTCATCTTCTTCTTCATCTCAGGAGTGGCGATGGACTTTGCTGCAGGGTGTATGGGAGGTACGTTATTCCACTGAAAGCACAGAAATGATGAAATAACTCGATGTGAAGAGAGTGCACGAGCACAGAGTGTTTAAAGCAGCTTTACAGAGATAACGGGGAAATAATGCGACAGAGTTTGTCTCTAGAAGAGAATAGCGTCACGGTCCAGCTTAAGGAAGTTCAGTGATGGTTCATTTCTGTTGTAAAACAGTGATTTAGTAGCTCTCTCTGGTTAGCCTCTGTTCGCGGTCCGGATTATTATTTAATTTTCTCTATTCTGTCACTGATGGAGTTTCGGTTCCTTCACTGTCGCCTTTGCTTATTGGGGGCATTTAATATTCAACAATATTATTGATCTGTCTTCAGCTGGACTGTGACGCTATTTCCCCGTTATCTCTGTAAAGCTGCTTTAAACACTCTGTGCTGTTTCAGTGCAACAGTTCTTCATTCAGTCCGAAACACTCGCGCCATCAAACCTTCACAAACTCAGTCTTTCTGCAGAAGTAACGCTCATTAAACTGATCCTGAAGCAGTGAGACACACCATAACCATCCACACAGCTGCAGCATTCCTCACATCATCCGTTTATTCGCTGTAGTTCAGAGAATGGTGTTAATATGAGCAGAACTCAGGGATATTTCACTGGTGTTGTCCGTCCTTCTGTTAGACTCTCACACATGAATTATGATGAATATCTGTCAGCTGGTAAATTTAACTACACAATTAGAGAATACCAGTTTAGCTCCACCAGTGGCCAAGCAATGCTTCATGTTGTTCAGTGTGTGTGTAAAAGAGCATCAGCAGTTACAGAAAAACACTGAAGAAAACATGATCAGCTCAAAGTGGAGGAATAACTTTTGGTTCCATATTTGTATAAATTTTACCGGTAGTCACTGTGTGAAGAATTTTTGGATAATATGTCACTTGATTTTGCTCTCCTCACTTACATAATGAACTCTGGTGTCCTGCACTGTAAATGGTGTGTGTGGTGGTCATGCTCGTGCTCTTGCCACATGCTCTGTGACGCAGGTTTAGCAGGTCAAGGACTGCAGCTCAGACACGCTTGCATCACTCGTTCTGTCACACATTCCCGGCCCGACATGCTCACCATCAGGGCTTTTCTGCCAGTACGGACGTGAATCAGTCAAAACTAACTTTATCTGGACAATAACTTTATTCTAGATCTGCCTAATAATCTCTGCTACTGTAATCTCCTGTTATCTCTGTAAAGCTGCTGTGAAACTCTATACAGGTGAATCTTGAAAAATTAGAATATTGTGCAAAAGTTATAATTTGGATGATTATGGCTTACAGCTTATGAAAACCCCAAATTCAAAATTTCAGAAAATTTGAATATTACATGAAATCAATTTAAAAATACAGGATTTTAAATACAGAAATGTCGGCCCTCTTAAAAGTATACTCATGCATATGTATATAGTTATATATACTAAATAGTTTCACCTTTTAATTTCAATTACTGAAATACATGAAACTTTGCACGGTATTTTGTTCGAGAAATTTTTCGAGTTTGACCTGCATATTGTTAAAAGCGCTGTATAAATGGAGACTTGACTTGAACTCATGAGATCGAGCTCGCAACACCCGATCATGGGTTCGATTCCCAGGGAATGCATGAGCTGATCTCACGAACACAAGTCCCGTTTGTGTTGAAGCTTCTGACTGGATGTTCTGATGTTGCAGGAGCCGCTGGTGTTCTGGTCGGGCACCCGTTCGACACGGTGAAGGTACGCTCAGCACTGAACGCTTGTGCACACACAACCTGAACGCATGCGCACACACACAACCTGAACGCATGCGTACACACAACCTGAACGCTTGCGCGCACACAACCTGAACGCATGCGCGCACACAACCTGAACGCTTGCGCGCACACAACCTGAACGCTTGCGCGCACACAACCTGAACGCTGAACGCATGTGCGCACACAACCTGAACGCTTGTGCGCACACAACCTGAACGCTGAACGCATGCGCGCACACAACCTGAACGCATGCGCGCACAACCTGAACGCTGAACGCATGTGCGCACACAACCTGAACGCTTGTGCGCACAACCTGAACGCTGAACGCATGTGCGCACACAACCTGAACGCTTGTGCGCACACAACCTGAACGCTGAACGCATGCGCGCACACAACCTGAACGCATGCACGCATACACAACCTGAACGCATGCGCGCATACACAACCTGAACGCATGCGCGCATACACAACCTGAACGCATGCGCGCATACACAACCTGAACGCTTGCGCGCATACACAACCTGAACGCTTGTGCGCATATACAACCTGAACGCTTGTGCGCATACACAACCTGAACGCTTGTGCGCATACACAACCTGAACGCATGCTCATATACAACCTGAACGCTTGTGCGCATACACAACCTGAACGCATGCTCATATACAACCTGAACGCTTGTGCGCATACACAACCTGAACGCTTGTGCGCATACACAACCTGAACGCATGCTCATATACAACCTGAACGCTTGTGCGCATACACAACCTGAACGCTTGTGCGCATACACAACCTGAACGCTTGTTCGCATACACAACCTGAACGCTTGTGCGCATATACAACCTGAACGCTTGTGCGCATATACAACCTGAACGCTTGTGCGCATACACAACCTGAACGCTTGTGCGCATACACAACCTGAACGCTTGTGCGCAGACACAACCTGAACGCTTGTGCGCAGACACAACCTGAACGCTTGTGCGCAGACACAACCTGAACGCTTGTGCGCAGACACAACCTGAACGCTTGTGCGCAGACACAACCTGAACGCTTGTGCGCATACACAACCTGAACGCTTGTGCGCATACACAACCTGAACGCTTGTGCGCATACACAACCTGAACGCTTGTGCGCATACACAACCTGAACGCTTGTGCGCATACACAACCTGAACGCTTGTGCGCATACACAACCTGAACGCTTGTGCGCATACACAACCCGAACGCTTGTGCGCATACACAACCCGAACGCTTGTGCGCATACACAACCCGAACGCTTGTGCGCATACACAACCCGAACGCTTGTGCGCATATACAACCTGAACGCTTGTGCGCATACACAACCTGAACGCTTGTGCGCATACACAACCTGAACGCATGCTCATATACAACCTGAACGCTTGTGCGCATACACAACCTGAACGCTTGTGCGCATACACAACCTGAACGCTTGTGCGCATATACAACCTGAACGCTTGTTCGCATACACAACCTGAACGCTTGTGCGCATATACAACCTGAACGCTTGTGCGCATATACAACCTGAACGCTTGTTCGCATACACAACCTGAACGCTTGTGCGCATACACAACCTGAACGCTTGTTCGCATACACAACCTGAACGCTTGTGCGCATATACAACCTGAACGCTTGTGCGCATACACAACCTGAATGTATGCGCATACACAACCTGAACGCTTGTGCTCCTGCATTCACACTCACACTTAGAACTCACGGTTCTTTACTGCCATCGATGGTTCCACGGAGAACACATTGTTAGAGTGGGAAAAGATTCAGTAAATTATTAAAATCTTCTTCACACTAAGAAGAAAAAGAACTGATCAGTGAAAGGGAACCAACCTTTATTTTTTAGAGTGTATAATCAATTAAAATCGAATTACAGCTACAAATTGTATTAATATTTTAATGTTTTAGCTTGAGATTTGAGTCAAACAGTAGTGTGTAACTAAGACTCAAAGAAAACATGTTCTAAGAACGTTTTGCTGAGATTCCTATTAAGTTATGAAAACGTTATTTCTGAATGTCCAAAACGTTAATTTAAAATGTTTTTTTCTTGGTTATGTGAACGTTGAGGGAAATTGCATTGTATCATTCTTCAAACATTCTGGAATGTTACTTTTGAATGTTCTCTGAACGTTCTGAAACAAGTAGTTACATTTTAAAAATGTCCAACTAAAGCATTTTAGAAAATGATTAAAGACGAGATAACTGCACTTTTGTTCATGGCGTCGAGATGTTCCCCGTCGGCTGGAACCTTGAATGCAACGCAAGTTTCTTTGGATAAAAGCATGAGGTAGATGTGTGTCTGATATAGTGCATCACGAAGCATGTCGTTACTGTGCTCTAAGTGATTAATGACAAACTCACTGGATATTAAACACACACACACACAAAAAGGTGTGTATTGCATTAAGTATATCAAGTTGTTTGTGTCATTAGCGTTGCATGTGTGTTTCTGTGAATGTAAACTAACACTGAAAGTGCTGCTGTTCTGAAAGAGTCTTACTCGAGCTCGTGTTTTAAACGAGTCGTTCACTTCAGAACTATATCTCCTGATAGTTTACATTCACAGAAACACACATGCAACGCTAATGACACAAACAACTTGATATACTTAATGCAATACACACCTTTTTGTGTGTGTGTGTGTGTGTTTAATATCCAGTGAGTTTGTCCCCCAGATCTAGTTCCTTCACTTGTCCTGTGATTCCTGCATTAGTGCCAGTGACGAGTGCGCTGCTGTTGCAGGTGCGGCTGCAGGTTCAGAGTGTGGACAAGCCCTTGTATCGCGGGACGCTTCACTGCTTCCAGTCCATCGTTCGGCAAGAAACCGTGAGTGGGATTTATTACTACATTACTATAACCAACACTGTTGGCCAGAGGAGAGCTGAGACGGGTTCTCTGGTGGAGTTTCGGTTCCTTCCCTGCCGCCACTGGCTTTAGTTGAGGACATTTAATATAATATTCAACAATATTATTGCTCTCCTGCATTGACAGCATTATATGAGAACTGAACTGACGATGACATCATGCTTTTCTCTAGAGCGGCTATATATAGATATATAAATGAACTAAATTAATCACTTTTTTTACAACAGAAATGAAGCATCACTGAACTTCCTTAAGCTGGACTGTGACACTATTCTCTTCTAGAGACAAGAATGAAAATTCAATGAATAGTAAAATGTGTGTCACATTCATTCCAAAGAAAGATTTACTACTGGTTGAAAAAGATTTAAAAGAAACAAAGTGGGCAGACATCTTGGAGAATAAATCTTGTGAACAGGGCTGTCGTGGTCTTATGTTGGCTGTAAGTCACATCTTAACCAAATATACAAAATAAAGCAAAGAAAACGACATACAAAATGAAATTTGCCATGGTTCAATAAAATGATTTGGGACATGATGAAGAAGCGAGATGTGGCGCTAAAAACATTTCTAAGAACTACCAGCGGATCGACTTGCCTTTACAAGTCAGAGAAATAAAGTTACAGCTGAGCGAAGAAAGGCCAAAGACAGTTTTTCTTGAAATCATTAGAAATGCACAAGGCAATAGTAGAATAATATGGAAAACTATTGATAAATTGATTGGAAAATAAAAAAAACAAAAATGAGAATATTGTTTCAATATTAATAGAAAAATTATTGATGACTCTTTTGCAATAGCGACAAATTTGAATGAATATTTTTTAAACAGTGTTTAAAAACTGGCTCTGAATGTTCTAATTGCTCATCCCTCTTAAAATCAGTGACAAATCTGATTTTAATCTTAGCCTAATAACTAAATCTAAAGTTGAAAAAGAAATGACTGTGCTAAACAGCAGCAAAAGATATTTATGGACTTGATCTTCTTTTCTGAAACACTATAAGGACATCTTCTCGGATCCGTTGACAACATTCATCAGTCAATCGATTAGTGAGGGCATTTTTCCAGCGGCCCCTAAACCTGCGATTGTCACTCTATATTGAAATCTGGAAACAAACAAACATCTGGAAATCTGGTAACACTACCATATCAATCCCCACCGTGATCGCCAAGTGCAACATGTGCTGTGCAACACACAAACATGCGACAAACTGATAATCATAGGCTACAGAATATCTCTGTTATTATATATCCAAAAGAGAACTGTTTTGATACACTCCCAAAAGTAAGAAGTTAAGTGCACTGAAATACCATTCTATTTACTAGTAAAAGTAATACCTTGACAAGAAGCCTATTGCCTATTTCATGAAATAATGCAACGATTCATCCATGCACGTCAGCAGCAACCCGTGCTCTATCGCCGCTGCTTCTCACGGTGGTTAAAATGGTACGGTCCACAATAGGGGTGTCTGAAATCGCTTTACATTAAAATGTTCCTACAGTGAAAATAGGAGTTGACTTGCATTGTAATTCTAATTATATTTTTTCACAATATCAGAAAAATTATCTGACCCCCCGAAAACTGATTTTTCTGGGGAAATTCGAACTATGTGTCCAGATGAATAACATGCGCTCAGAGCGTCCTCGATGGCAGTGCATCTATATCAACGAGCTCGCTAGAGAGTGCTCGGGCGCGGGCGGTATCATGGACGCTGATGACACGGTGATCTTCACTTTTGGGGAAAACGAGGTTACTGATAAATTATCAAAAGAGATGCAAAAAGTTGCAGAATGGTTGCAAACGTTTGACCTTAAACGTTGATAAAACGGTCTCAATGTTTTTTTTCAAATTAACGTAAATGACAAATAACTGAAGTAATTCAAGTAAATGGACAACATTTTTTTATTTAGGTCTAGTACTTGATTTGAACCTTGGTTTTAAAAGTCACATAAAGAATTGAAATTTAATTTGATGAACTACTAACACATTAGAAATTCATTAACTACGGAAGCCTCAAATATAATATACCTCAATACTATGATTGTTCCACGTCTACTGTATTGCATGTCTAGTTGGTCTCAGGCATGTAGAACTTCGTTAAAATGACTTGAATCATTATATAAAAGGGCCATGAAAACTCATGATAAAAAGCCTCGCCAGTACCATCATTGTAAAATACAAAGTAAATATAAAATTTTGAGTTATAATCGAAATTAAATATAAATATAATATTTAATGAAAACATCATTAAATATAATCAAATTTCTGCTTTATTTAAAATTATTCATAACATCGCTGCTCCCCGTTTGATTAGTCACACTAAATTAGCACTTTCTGCTCTGCTACTGTTCGGACGCTCTCGCTTACTGCTCCGCGCTTTGCTCTATCGCTTTTATATTTTATCTCCTTTTATTACCTAATTTTAACTTTAGCAAATCAGCACAGTGCTCAAACGCTTGGATTACTACAAAAAAGCCGAATTATTTTATTCGACCAGCCTCCAATTGAAAGCTTACATTCCGGGGAAGAGAAAACACAACTGCCTACATTCATAAGGATAAGAAAATGCCTCCTCTGGAATCTACTTGCTGCTCTAACTGCCACAGACTTCTACAAAGGATTGCAGCTCTTGAAACAAAGTTAATTGCGGGACCACCAAACCAGACGGAAAACACAACAGAGCTTCGTCATGGACGCCCTCAGCATACAGCCGGTGATTCCCATGAATCTCATGCTCCTCGACAGGCTATACTGAGTGTAGAGAAATAAGCCGATCGACTTACAAATCGATGGTACAAACAGGGAGCGAGACCCAAAGGCATTCGAGACATCAGATTGTCACGAGCATCACATATTGCTGCAGTAGCATCCTCTACCCCAGATACGGCTCTGACAAGGATTGCAAACACTGGTCTCCTACCACCGCCTATACATCTTGAGAACAGATTCGAAGTATTAATGAATGTAAATGAGGAATCCCCAAACATGACGAATGTGATCGAACACAGACTGAATCAGCCTGTAGCTAACACTGATGCTAACTGGCGCTCGAGGTCGAGCAGACAGAGGCACTCAGCTCAATACAATATCTACTTCTCCCTCCGTCATCCTTCTGCAATGTGTGCCAATCCACTCAACCTGAATGGCACACACACACCTGGATACAGTATAAATGACCACAGGACTTCACTTCAGCACCTGAATGGGCATGCGGTTGACACATCTCACAAGGACAATGATACCAACACTCAACCACAACAACCTCTGCTCACGGACACAATCTCAGCTAAGACCCTGCCCACAGAGCTCACCACCGACAGACTGTGACATACTAGCACTGCTCCAAGATTCATCACCCAAGGACGACTCTCTGGAAAACAGCGAGGGAAACCAGGACAGCATATTACAGCCTCCAATAACACCAGAGCAACAGCCCCTCTCACCAGACACGATTCTCCATCTCTCCAGCATCTCCACTTCTGTGCTTCTCAGAGAAAATGGAACAACTGGTGTATGCTGGAACTAGACTATCCCACTCTTTTGCTGCAAGCCCCCAGATACCAACCAAAAGACAGCAGGCCCCACAACCACCAAAGCCTGCAGGCCCAGCTCGCCCTCCCCCTCCTCCTGTGAGAGCTCTTCGGCCTCTGCCACAGCGCCAGGGCAGACACCCTCCTCCATCGGCTCGAGGTGAACCAAAAACAACTGATACCAGCTCTCAGTGATATGTGTCGGGTCCCCGCTATGATAACAATAACTTTCTCAAATGTTTACAGAACAAGCGGGAACCCAGTGTGCCTGTATCTTTATCTTTCTCTATTGCTGTTCGATTACATGATAGAAAGTCTAAGGCCTTCAAAAGCCGTACCGCAAACCCATCTAATCTGGTGCCTATTACACGCCAAACTAAGATTGCTGTGGGGACAAAAAGTAAGACTGTTAAGTTAGCACTTTTAAACATCCGCTCACTTAAAAATAAATCACTTCTAGTCAACAACTTAATCACATACAACCTGGATTTTATGTTGCTAAATGAAACTTGGCTAGAAGACAGCTGCAGTGCAACAGTCCTCAATGAAACAGCCCCTCCTAACTTTACTTTTATGAGTGTCTGCAGAGCTGTAAGAAGAGGTGGAGGTTTAGCTGCTCTTTTTAAAGCTGTCTATCAATGTAAGCAAATATCATTTGGTAATTACCAGTCTTTCGAATATCTGGGTATTGTCAGGGCCGGCCCTGGCCAATTTGCTGCCTTAGGCAAGATTTTACCTGGTGCCCCATGCATCACAGCCCATTTCACCCTGTCATTGTGTTCATGATTATTTATCCTATATATATATACACATTACAGCCTAAACAAATAGCAAGAGCATTACATCTAGAATTCAATTCAAGTCCCATTTATTTTTATAGCGCTTTTTACAATATAGATTATTTCAAGGCAGATTTACAGCTTTACAGTTTTGTTGCGTTTTTAATTTTGTTCAGTATATATAGCCGCTCTGGATAAAACAGTGATCGTCCAAATGTCATTCATGCACAAACTATTCATTGAGCGCTAGCAAAAGTGTTTGTTTTGCAGTTGATGGCAGCAATCTTCCACTAAACTATGGCACGTTTCATGTTTTCACCATGAATGAAACTGCGAAATGTCTTCTTTAATGTTAATTTTACATAAAACGTTGCTACTTTTAATAAACCTGTAGCCTATATAAATATCATTCATAATTTTGGCAAATAAATAAAAAAATGACACATATCCCCCTCAAAACTGCACAACTGTAGAGTAAAACATTAATTAATAAAAGTGATAGTGAATGCGTCTAAAAAAACTGACGTGATTGCTACAAATCACACTGTCTGGGGCCTCTGGAGAACTCAGAACAACTGTTAGCATAAAGTTTAAGGTAAAAATAACTGCCATTAAATTATATATCTTACTACTATGCAATTAGATAAACTGTTCATTCATTACATTACCTCTGTCTTTATCCCGTTTTATCCTCTTCTTTTCCGTTTGACACTGTATCTATTGCAGACTAGAATGCTAATCTAAAACATGTCATGTAAATGTGGCCACCCGCACAATCAGGTAACTTTCACCATGTCTAGAGCTGGCGCGAGCTGCCAGGCCCGTTTCTACGGGGTGCTTGAGTGTGTTAAGTGCCCTCAAACGAAAGCAATGCTGTCTACATTGGATGCAGCGAGGGGCGACGCTACACGCGCTCTGTTTCTGACGCACTTCAAGCACTCGCTGGGCGGGGGAAGATTGATGCGCCGGACTGGAGTCGGGGGGACTTAAGTTTTTGTGGAGTTTTTTTGCTTTATTTTGTAGTATTCTGAATTAATGATTTTAAAATAGAATCCAAAAAAAAATGCACTCGTTCACTCATTTTGGCGCCCCTATTGAGTGGCGCCCCTAGCATTTGCCTATTCCGCCTATGCGACGGGCCGGCCCTGGTGTTAAAAGGTGCTCCACGCATTTTACTTATTGTTTACAGGCCTCCAAAATACTCTCCAGCCTTTGCTGAGGACTTTACAGAACTGCTATCAACAATTTTCTCAGAGTTTGACTGTTTTGCTATTGCTGGAGATTTTAACATTCACATAGATAATGCAGAAACCAATATGGCAAAAGAAATCAAAACTGTTTTAAAAACTTTTGATCTGACTCAGCATGTACATGGACCGACACACAATCGTGGACACACTCTAGATTTACTAATCAGTAAGGGTCTAAACATTTCATCGATTGTTATTAAGGATCTAGCACCGTCTGATCATTTCTGTATTTTATTTGATATATTTATATCTCCTGCCATTGAAGCTAGATCTGTGTCTGTCAAGAAAAGATGCTTAAATGAGAACACTAGTGTACTATTTATGAAGGCTATATCTTTAACACCAAGCATATCTGCTGACTCTGTTGATTTTCTCCTTGATTCTAACTCAAAAGTTGACTCCTGTGACTCCTCTAACTCCTGTGAAAGTCAGGAAGAGTGGTAGACAGAAAGCACCTTGGAGAAACTCAACAGCAGTGCAAAATATGAAAAGAAAATGCAGAAAAGCAGAGCGCATGTGGCGGAAGACAAAACTTGTAGTACATTATAACATCTACTAAGACAGCATCCATGCTTTCAATATGGAACTAGGCAAAGCTAGACAGACTTTCTTCTCTAATATTATAAACAGCAACTTAAACAACACACGCACTCTTTTTGCTACTGTAGAGAGACTGACAAACCCCCCCAGCCAGATTCCCAATGAAGTGCTCTCAGAGAGCAAGTGCAGGGAGTTTGCTTCTTTCTTCTCTGGGAAAATCAATAATATCTGAGAGGCGATCAGCACATCATTGAGCCGCACTGGGGTCAGACAGATCAGACCACAACCTGATAAAGTAGTTATATGTCTGATTTCAAAGAAATTGAAGGCAAAATGTTGGAAGAAACCGTACAGCACCTTAAAACATCAACCTGAGGCCTTTACGCACTTCCCACATCTTTCTTCAAAACTGTGTTACACAGCTTAGAAGCAGATCTCCTAGAAGTGGTTAATGCCTCACTTCTCTCTGGGACTTTTCCAAACTCCCTGAAAACTGCAGTTGTCAAGCCCCTCCTGAAAAAGAGCAATCTGGATAAGACCATATTAAGCAACTATAGACCGATCTCAAATCTTCCTTTCATAGGCAAGATCATTGAAAAAGTTGTCTTCAATCAGCTGAACAAATTCTTAAGCTCGAATGGATACTTTGACAATTTTCAATCTGGTTTCCGACCGCATCACAGCACAGAGACAGCGCTCATAAAGATAATAAACAATATTCGCTTAAATACTGATAAAAGGCAAATTATCAGTTCTAGTACTACTCGACCTCAGTGCTGCATTTGACACTGTCGATCACAACATACTTCTTGACAGGCTGGAAAACTGGGTGGGGCTTTCTGGGATAGTCCCAAAATGGTTCAGGTCATACTTAACGTCTCCCTTCTGTTATGTGACTATAGGAGAGCACAAGTCTGAGTGGACATCCATGACATGTGGAGTACCTCAAGGCTCAATTCTTGCGCCACTCCTATTCAACCTGTACATGCTCCCAATGAGCCAAATAATGAAAAAGAACCGCATCTCTTACCACAGCTCTGCAGACGTCACACAGATCTACTTAGCCCTATCTCCTAACCGTTACAGCCCCATTGACTCCCTGTTCCAATGCATTGATGAAGTAAACAGTTGGCTCTGCCAAAACTTTCTTCAGTTAAACAAAGACAAAACTGAGGTCATTGCGTTTGGAAACAAAGATGAAGTTCTCAAGGTGAACGCATACCTTCACTCTAGGGGTCAAACAACTAAAAATCAAGTCAGGAATCTGGGTGTGTCTCTAGAGTCAGACCTTAGCTTCAGTAGTCATATCAAAGCAATAACTAAATCAGCATATTATCATCTGAAAAATATTGCAAGAATTAGATGCTTTGTTTCCAGTCAAGACTTAGAGAAACTTGTGCATGCTTTCATCACCAGCAGGGTGGATTACTGTAATGGACTCCTCACTGGCCTTCCTAAAAAGACCCTAAGACAGTGTCAGCTCATACAGAACGCAGAGCAAAACCAGAACATATGAACATCACACCAGTCCTCAGGTCTTTACATTGGCTCCCAGTTACATTTAGGATTGATTTTAAAGTATTACCACTGGTATATAAATCATTTAATGGCCTAGGACCTAAATACATTGCAGATATGCTCACTGAATATAAACCCAACAGATCACTCAGATCACTAGGATCACATCAGCTAGAAATACCAAGGGTTAACTCTAAGCAAGGGGAGTCTGCTTTTAGCTACTATGCTGGAACCAGCTTCCAGAAGAGATCAGACATGCTCCTACAGTAGAGATCAGATGTGCTGGAACCAGATTCCAGAAGAGATCAGATGTGCTCCTACAGAAGAGATCAGATGTGCTGGAACCAGATTCCAGAAGAGATCAGATGTGCTCCTACAGAAGAGATCAGATGTGCTGGAACCAGATTCCAGAAGAGATCAGATGTGCTCCTACAGTAGAGATCAGATGTGCTCCTACAGTAGAGATCAGATGTGCTCCTACACTAGAGATCAGATGTGCTCCTACAGAAGAGATCAGATGTGCTCCTACACTAGAGATCAGATGTGCTCCTACAGTAGAGATCAGATGTGCTCCTACAGTAGAGATCAGATGTGCTCCTACAGAAGAGATCAGATGTGCTCCTACACTAGAGATCAGATGTGCTGGAACCAGATAGAGATCAGATGTGCTCCTACAGTAGAGATCAGATGTGCTCCTACAGAAGAGATCAGATGTGCTCCTACAGAAGAGATCAGATGTGCTCCTACAGAAGAGATCAGATGTGCTCCTACACTAGAGATCAGATGTGCTCCTACAGAAGAGATCAGATGTGCTCCTACAGAAGAGATCAGATGTGCTCCTACAGAAGAGATCAGATGTGCTCCTACAGAAGAGATCAGATGTGCTCCTACAGAAGAGATCAGATGTGCTCCTACAGAAGAGATCAGATGTGCTCCTACAGAAGAGATCAGATGTGCTCCCTACAGTAGAGATCAGATGTGCTGGAACCAGATTCCAGAAGAGATCAGATGTGCTCCTACAGAAGAGATCAGATGTGCTGGAACCAGATTCCAGAAGAGATCAGATGTGCTCCTACAGAAGAGATCAGATGTGCTGGAACCAGATTCCAGAAGAGATCAGATGTGCTCCTACAGTAGATATCAGATGTGCTCCTACAGAAGAGATTAGATGTGCTCCTACAGAAGAGATCAGATGTGCTCCTACAGTAGAGATCAGATGTGCTCCTACAGTAGAGATCAGATGTGCTCCTACAGTAGAGATCAGATGTGCTCCTACAGTAGAGATCAGATGTGCTCCTACACTAGAGATCAGATGTGCTGGAACCAGATAGAGATCAGATGTGCTCCTACAGAAGAGATCAGATGTGCTCCTACAGAAGAGATCAGATGTGCTCCTACAGAAGAGATCAGATGTGCTCCCTACAGTAGAGATCAGATGTGCTCCTTCAGTAGAGATCAGATGTGCTCCTACACTAGAGATCAGATGTGCTGGAACCAGATAGAGATCAGATGTGCTCCTACAGAAGAGATCAGATGTGCTCCTACAGAAGAGATCAGATGTGCTCCCTACAGTAGAGATCAGATGTGCTCCTTCAGTAGAGATCAGATGTGCTCCTACAGTAGAGATCAGATGTGCTCCTTCAGTAGTCACTTTCAAATCCAGGCTCAAAACTCATCTGTTTTCCTATGCATTTACTGAATGAGCACTGTGCCACTGCTCGTCCCACTGTTTTTACTGTATTTTATTTAATTTTTTTTAGTGCTGGGCAAGTTAACGCGGTATTATCGCTTTAAACGCATTTATTAATTAATGCGACAATTTTTTTCTCGCACGTTAACGGGCAGATTTTTTTTATTTTGAAAGTCCGTTGCTCATGGCTTTGAATACACATAGGCCCTACGACAAACATGATCACAGGAGGGGTGGGATATATAACCACACAAACCAGCAGGGAGAGGCTTTGGCAGGTTCTCTCAGGCGAACAGAAGGGAGACAGCGCTCCGCGAAGTGAATGGACAGGCACTTATACAGTACCTATAAAACCTATAGATAATATTTAGATTTGGAAAAACTCACAACACAGCGAGCGAGGACTCAGTCTCTCTTCCAATGATTTGTGCTGCGCGTCGTGTACAAACAAATAGATATTGAACTTCGCAACGGGCAGGGCGCGGGCGTGAGGCGAGCATTGAGCGCACAGTTTCACAGGAACGCACCCGCTTGACGCTGCCACCATGTGCTCGACCCACTTCACCTCACTCTGTTTAATTTAATTTACGTGGGAAACCATGCATGATCAAAACCTAAGCTACTATCAGAGAAGTGATCGTTGGTCGACTTATATCATGTCAGTAGTGATCATGACTCTGATCCATTAGACTGTTTCTGCTGCTCCCTGATACAAGATAACCTGTTGATAACCTGTTCAGAAAAAAAACAGGAAAACTGGACTCGTTTTAACAAGCTGGATCAAAAGGTAATGCCCTGGCGTTGCAAAAGCTTTGTTTAATATTTGATTAGATTACATTAATGTTAAGTTGAGATTACAGAAACTATTTTATTGATACTGTGTAAAGGGAATACTGCTGGTATAAAAAGCACCTATTTTGTTAAAGTTTTTGCAAACCACAGTTATTGCACTTTTGTGTATATAGCAGTAACATTTTTAATCAAAAGTGCGCAATACCTACTTTAGATTCATTATTCAATTTTGTGCCACAACATTGCGATTAATCATGATTAATCGTAAGAATTATACGATTATCGCGATTAAAAAAATTTAATCGTTTGCCCAGCACTAATATTTTTATTCTAAAACTGTTTTTCATTATTCTTATTCTTTTGATTATCTTTAATTTCTTCTATGTAAAGCACTTTGAATTTACCATTGTGTATGGAAATGTGCTATATAAATAAACTTGCCTTGCCTTAAGTGTGAGAGGATCTCAAGACTCCACACGGTCGACGGTCTTCCGAAGGAGAGGTGCACCCGCTCCGAGGCGTAGAATATCACAACCGTTTTCTCGTGTAACAGGGCCTCAAGGCCTCTTCAAATGCTCTTCATGCCACACACTCTAGTACATTTTACACGCCTCCACCAAAACAGCGCTTGTCATCAAAAGCAACTGAAATGACTGTGATATGAACGATGTAAACGAAGTGAATGAGTAATAGTGTTTTTATGAGTGAAGTAATGCTTCCATGTAATAGTCTGTATATATTTTATGTAATTTTTGTAAGTATAACAACACAACCTGTCCGAGGGACGTTTTTTGCTCTAACTGCCACATGACATCTCTTCTTTTTAGACAAAAGTTTTTTTGTGCATTGCCCCTGATCAAATAAAGAAATTAAAAAAATGCTTTTGCAATGCAAAAAAAACAATGGCAAAATAGATTGAATATAAAATTAATGTCCTCAACTATAACAAGCCAAAACAAGTGACAAAAACGCCTTTAAAGCCATTATAACTGTGCTTAAGGAATAACCGGAACTTACAGAGTTCTTGCCCTGCCAGATCGTTTTAGAGCGGATGATGCAGTGATGTTCGAATGATGTAGTAACTTCTAACACCGGAGCTCCAGGAGTCACTCGAGCGCACCGCTAAATCAGCTCAGGGGACGGCCTATATTTACCAGGAGAGAGAGAGGCTCAGGTTCTGAAAGCGTGCTACCCGAGCCTGGGCTTCAGTGAGCACTCACTACACGTCTACCAGCCAAACACTAACACTAACCTATACCCTACTCTATTGCATCAATTACATTATGCAACCAAACACCTTGTAATCACTTGTGTACTTTGCCTACCTGAGGAATATCATAAATAATCATAAAAAGTTTATTTTGACAAAAACGCAGTCTCATTAACCCTTCGTCTCATTAAACCGTCGCTCCTCATTAACCCGTCGCTTCCTCATTATACCCTTCGTTCGCTCTTCATTAACCCTTCGTTAGCTCCTCATAACCCTTCCGTTAGCTCCTCAGTACGCCTTGTTCGCTCCTCATTAAGACTTCGTTTCGTCCTCATTAAGCCTTCGTTCGCTCCTCATTAAAACCCTTCGTTCGCTCCTCATTAACCCTTCGTAAGCTCCTATTTAACCCTGTTCGCTCTCATTAACCCTTCGTTCGCTCTCATTAACTTCGTTCGCTCCTCATTTAATCCCTTCGTTCGTCTCATTAAGCCTTCGTTCGCTCCTCATTAAGCCTTCGTTCGCTCCTCATTAACCCTTAGTTCGCTCCTCATTAAGCCTTCGTAGCTCCTCATTAACCCTTCTTTCTGTCCTCAATTAACCCTTCGTTCGCTTCCTCATTAAACCCTTTCGTTAGCTCCTCATTAACCCTGCGTTCGCTCCTCAGTAACCCCATCGTTCGATCCTCATTAACCTTGTTCGCTCTTCCTCATTAACCCTTCGTCGCTCTCATAACTTCGTTCGTCCTCAGTACCCTTCGTTCGCTCCTCATTAAGCTTTCGTTCGCTCATCATTAACCCTTCGTAAGTCATCATTAAGCCTTCGTTCGCTCATCATTAAACCCTTCGTTCGTCCTCATGAAGGCCTTCCGTTCGCTCCTCATTAACCTTCGTTCGTTCCTCATTAACCCTTCGTAAGCTCCTCATTAACCCTTCGTTGCTCCTCATCAACCCTTCGCTCCTCATCAACCCTTCGTTCCTCATCAACTTCGGTCCTTCATTAACCCTTTCTGTTTTCCAGAGGTTGGGTCTTCTATAAAGCATCGGCTCCCGATGATGTGGGCCTGACCTTCATCAACGCTATTCGTGTACGGCGTCCAGGGGAACGCATGCGATGTTGGGCGCGGATACGCCGTGGCACCAGTTCCTAGCGGGCGCGGCGGGCCGGGCTAATCCCGTGCATCATTGCTGCCCGATGGAGCTAGCCTCGACCCGCATGCAGATGCAAGGAACGGGGCCAGACAGAACACGACCACGGAGGCTCTACAAGAACTCGCTGGACTGCCTGATCCCGAATCTAACGGACGGAGGGAATCCGAGGAATCAACCGCGGGCAATGGTGTGACGACCGTGATCCGCGACGGAGAGCCAGGCTTCCGGCTCTACTTCCTCTGTACGACACGCTCAACTCGATCGCTACGCTGGAAATCCGACGACGGATAACATCATTCCCAGCTGCTCCTGGCGGGAGGAATGTCGGGAATCGCGCTCCTGGGCTCTCCACCTATCCGGTGGCCGTTGTTAAGTCCCGCCTCCAGGCTGCGGAGTGGGCGGAGGCCAACAGGTACGGTTGGGATCGTGGATTGCGTGTTTACGTCAGAGTGGCGGAGCGGAGGCGGTGGAGGGCGTTCACTCGCGCCTGACCTCGACTTCTGAGAGCGGTCCCTGTGAACGCCACCACCTTCGCCAACGTCACGCTCTTCTCATGTACATGCGCCGAGGCGGAAGAAACGAAGCGAAAGGATGGCGAGGCATGAGGCCTGTGACCGAACGACTTCTGCCAATAAGCAGAACAGCGCACGAGAACACAAGGGCCAATCAGCGGTGAGAAGACCTCTGCTTATCTTTACGTTTCTCTTTGTTTGATGGACCCACTGAAATAATGGGATGACTGAGTCTCCATTGGGTTCGAGCGATTCCCAGAGGTTGCACAAAAGACACTAACTATTATGATAAAGACAAATAGTTTTTAAAATAAGTTCACGCACGACTATAACGTTAATGACACATAGGAAACAATTGATTGGTCATGGAAACAGTGTAATCGGAAATGGTTCTTGTTCATGACAAGGGAAAAAAATGCATATCTGACAGGGTGACTATTGTAACAGGCAAAAAATACTGTGTAGTCTGAACCGATCTGGTGCTCTTTGCTCACTTTTGACACGAAAAATTTTACGTTTTTATTTGCTGATTAAGTGGAATGGTACGAAACTCTGGTCAAGGTTTTGGCACTTGCTGTAAAAAATCTTGGACATGATTTGAAAACGGTTAATGGCCATGACAAAAAAATTATCCACTGTGCTCCTCACAGTCAAAAATGGCGCATTGGAAAATGAATGCGAGACGAATTTACTATAGTGGGAAGCGTTTGTACTGCAGACCGAACAACATCTCACTTGACACATATTTTTTACATATCTAGCTCAATTTTTTTTTCTCTCCAAGATGGTCATAACTTTTCAGTTGCAGTTGCCATAAAAAGGTAGATTGCACTACCATAGATTACATCCAACTAACTGCTAGTTGGTTCAGACTTAAAAATCTGGCTGTGTATCACACTGTCAGAAAAGATGTGTAAAATGTTCCTTTAATGCTGCAAAACAGCAATCCTTTTTATCTGAATTTCTTAAAAAGTGAAAGTCGTTTTGATTGAAAAACACTGGACATTTTTGTGAGGGGAGGAAATATGGTACAAGTTGAGTTTTAAGCCTCTGCAATGTTGGTAAAACTCCGTTCAAGTTTGAGTTTTTTTTTACATAATATTGAAATTATTGATTTTATTATTTATTATTGATGCAGTAAATTGTTTCAAAAGTGACAGTAAAGACATTAGATAATGTTTACAATTAAAAACAAATTCTATTAATCAAAAAATCTGAAAAATAATAATTATCAGTTTCCACACAAATATAAAGCTGTGCTTTCAACACCTGATAATTAATCAATAAATGTTTCTTGAGCATCAGATCCTCATAATTAGATGGATTTCTGAAGGATCATTGGACACTTGAAGGACTGAGTATTATGCTAAAATTCAGCTGTATGAAATTACACTTTACTATATATTCTACAGGAAAGAAAACAGCTGATTTACATTACATTAATATTTACTGTTTTTACTATATTTTGGTTAAATTAAACGCAGCTTTAGTGAGCGAAGAGACTTTCAGAAAACACCAAAAAGAAAAGAATAAAGAATGTTCGCACGACTCTAAACTTTCTGATGTAGTGTGCAAGTTTGGCACCGCACTTTCCTGAATTCGAAATTACTCTATTGTTTATCTTCACATTTATACAAACATGTGACATATGTTGTAAAAGTAATGTTACATGCTATGATCTGAAGAGCTGATTTCTGAAGAGACTCAGGGCCTCATGTATCAAATCTTGCGCACGCAGCTTTCACGCTCACGGTCGGATGTACTAACAGTGAATTAACGTGAGGAAGTTGCGATCCTCATCGCCAATTCATGTCTGGGTACGTAAATTTCTCATATAGTTTTGTCCGTTGGCGACCGTCTTACAGGCACTGAAGTTAAGTTGCAAACATTACACCACGAATTGTCAACAAGTTCTATCGCACTACCACCCTGTGGGGAAGCATTGCTATTTATGTAATTTATAACTACTTTACATTATTTTCTCACACGAGCCTTATGGGACATTCTATCAATTATGCAATAAGTAGAACATATAAAGCAATGCAAAGTGATAACAACCCTTAGTCTATGGCAATGGCAGCTTAGGCCTTATTAGTGGCACATTGCTAATGGCAGACTCCGAAGGAGAACGAGTTTTTAGGGACCACAATGATTTCTCATGGCCAGGATGATGACTGGCTTATCCAGCCGTTTCAGATTCCAAGGGTATCTCTTGGAGTCTGTGCTGAGTCTGGGGTCCGAATCTAGGAAGAGAGAGTACGGCGAGGTGCCACGCCAATTAACCGTTCCGTTCAGGTGCTGACAAAGTACCTTGCTTTCCTGGCAAACTGGTTCTTTCCCAAGGGAACTGCGCAGGACCGCTCAGGAATAAGCCAGTCGTCTTTGAGCCGCAATGCCAGCGGTATGGGTCGGGTCATCCGCATATCTAACCAGGTATATAAAACGTTCCCATATGTGCAGGTGACCTCCCAACATTAAAGTCGCAATTTGCAGGCATAGCCGGATTTCCTAATGTAATCGGAACGATCGACTGCACATCGGACACACATATCTTGCTATAAGGCGCATCTGAAGAAGAATCTGCATATGTGAATCAAGAAACATTTCATTCAAATAAATGTTGCAGATAATATTGGTAACCTTCGTGGCAGTCCTTGTAGTAAATCCGTGTCTCCCACAGCAGAAGATGACTTGATCCAGAGAGGAAGTGCACCATAATTGAGGAGAAAACTCTTGTTGTGGTGTAGTTCATCGGACCCTGTTACCACTGCCTGTTCTGCCCCACTTTCTCCATTTAACGTCACTTTATTATCAGACCATTTACTGTGTAAGGTCCATTTACAGTGCGACTTCCGATACCACCGCATGCGGCATCAGCCAAACTCTCCCACTCAAAGTTATCCTTTTTGTTATTAGATTCGGGGGAGGACAAAGTTCCAAAATATGTTTTTTCTCTCGTTTCTACCTCCACTAGTAGTCCTCGATTCCAATTTCTGTAAAGTTTCGCTTCTTGCCGCTGCTTTAAGCCCATTTTCTTACACCTTTCTCTTTTGCAAAGTGGACTCATTTACCCCCATATTAAATGTATTTATATTAAGGGGGAGGAGACTGGGTGGGCGTTGTGTCGTGATGTGCGCTCATTTTATAGTTAATTGGGATGTACAAAAGAGAAAATGCGTGGGATCCCTTCGTACGCAGAGATTTCATACATCTGTTTTTTTGTGCGTACGACATTTACGCTTTGTCCGTACGCAGATGTTTTAGTAATGAATTCAACAAAGTCTGTGTACATGAGCCCTCAGATGGAACCAATTGCTCATTGAATCGTCAACGTGGTCTACATGTTTACATAAGGAAACATCACTAGATAATTATTTAATCTGGACACGCACCTTAAAAATGTGGCTAGGTCCCGGCACGACTATGATCGACATATTCCTGTATTTGATACAATTTGCATCATTTGTTTCTTTCTCCCGAGTATTATTATGAATGTAATAGTAGAGATGGATTGATGACTGTTAGTGTTTTTACTTAATGAGTCTCAAGGGAAAACACGTGTTACACACAGATCAGCAGTCACATTTCAACATTTAAAATAAATGGATATGGACACAACCTACCGGAAGATTTGTCTTTGTTATGGATTGGGAAAAAAAACCCCCTTTGTAGAGAAAAACTGACGGCTGGAATAAACCACACGATGTAACGCAGAAAGTCGTGTCGTTATACAGCTTGAAGACTGACGAGAACACACACCACACACACACTGCTGATTACTGACGCTCTTCTGATGACGATCCAGTGGAGTCTAGCGCCCCCTTAGTGGCTCAAACAGACCTCAACCTGACACACACACACACAACAATCTAAATGGGGAAATTCCTGGCTGAATGGTTTTTATATGTATAACAAATGTTTATTCTATCCCTACACAATAACCTACCCTAAACCTTGCCCATCACACACACCCACACACACACACTTAACCCTACCTAAACCTGCCATCTCACACAACACACACACTAACCCTACCTAACCTGCCCATCACACACACTCAACACACACAACACAGATTACTGGAAGCTCTTTCGGATGAGATCCAGTGGCGTCTCGCGCCCTCTAGTGGCTCACCCCCGACTAAACTGACACACACACCACACACACACACACACTATTAAATGGGGAAAATTCCCATTGGCATAATGGTTTTTATACTGTATAACAAACTGTATATTCTATCCCCTACACTAACCTACCCCTAAACCTGCCCATCACCCCCCCCACCCCCCACACACACAAACCCTACCCTAAACCTGCCCATTCACCACACCCCACAACCCTACCCATCCAACACACACACTACCTACCCCTACACACACATAACCTTACCACCCACCCCCCACACACTAAACCTATCCCTAAACCCATCCATCACTCTCACACCCCACTAAACCTATCCCTAAACCATCCATCACTCACACACACACACACACACACTCTCCCTAATCCCTAAACCCATCACCACAAACACACACAACACACACACACACACACTAACCCATCCTAACCCATCACACACACACACACGATCCCTATCCCTAAACATCCACACACACACACACACACACACACGCAAAATAACCCTACCCATCACAGGACAACATCAGCATTTTTTCATTTAAAAAACAACAACCTTTAATTAATTTAATATTTACAAATGAGGAGTCCTAAAAAGGAGGTTTTGGGTGATTTATATGGAGCGAATTATGGTGGACATAATTAACAAACAAACCGATCTGCTTTGCAAAGGAAAACTCGCTCGCAAACCAACAGAAAGCGCTGTTCAAACACACAAGGTAAAACGCAGAGGGAGTAAACAGCTATTGTGTTTTCCTCAGCTGGGGGCAAGGCCTGAGCGCGATTCACACCAGTGGCTCTCCCGGGACACACGCGCTGAACGAAGCCCATCTCAGCGCCATCTTACTGTTCTAGAAGAGGAACTGCGTTTGGGAGAATCCAGCGAGAGATCTCGTAAAAGCAAGTGTCTCACAATCGTAACAGACAGGTTGTGCATGGTGTGCATTAGATTTGAATTTGTTCAAAGGTTATATACAATTTGTAGGGATGGTTTGTTATTTATTTGTGAAAATATTATCTAGGCTTATTTATTTATATTTGTTAAAACACAATATTTATGTACTCACTGGTTTTCGCTCGAATTGACCTTGTGTTTGAACATCGCTTTCTGTGGGTTTGCGAGTTGGTTTCTGCTTAATAATTTTATCGTCACATAATTCGCTCTATGATTGGTCAGATTTCGGTCACTTCTGTAGGTTACACCACACCCACACAACAACACACACACACACACACACACACTGAAGGGGAAAACCGCTGAGCAGTTTCTTAAAAACGCAGAGCTCTTTTATTCTCAAAATGGGACACCTGTAAACAAACTACTTAATGGACAGAATTACCATTATGGCAACATTCCTAATCCGATCTGTACAGAACTTTCCCTTAACAGAAAAAACACACACATACTGAAATCCACGTTATAATCCTGATTATACCCCGTCTGTGGACACATAATAAATAAATCAATAGTTATATGTGTTAAAGTGCAGAGAGTGAGTGAGTTGGCATAGCAGGGAGTAGCTGTAGCGCTAGGCAGCGAAGATGCCTCGGCTCGTCGAGGGCTCACACACGCCTGCAGATCCTGCACTGAGCTGAAAGCACAGCAGAAACCAGAGTCACTTCATACTACTTCAAACCAGAGTCACTTCACTTCAGTCAGTCCAGAGTCACTTCGGTCAGTCCAGAGGCACTTCACTTTCCAAAACCAGAGTCACTTCAGTCCGTCAGCGTCTTCAGTCAGTCCAGAGTCACTTCAGTCAGTCCAGAGTCACTTCACTTCAACCCAGAGTCACTTCACTTCAACACCAGAGTCACTTCACTTCGTCAGTCCAGAGTCACTTACTTCAGTCAGTCCAGAGCCACTTCAGTCGTCCAGGGAGCCACTTCAAGTCAGTCCAGGCCACTTCAGTCAGTCCAGCGGCAACTTCACTTCAAACCAGGAGTCATTCACTTCAACCAGAGTTCACTCAGTCAGTCAGGAGCCAATTCCTCATAAACCAGAGTCACTTCACTTCAAACCAGAGTCACTTCACTTCAGGTCAGGTCCAGAGTCCAGTTACTTCAAGTCGTCAGAAGAACTTCAGTCAGTCCAGAGCCAACTTCAGTCAGTCCAGAGTCACTTCACTTCAACCTGAGTCCTTCAGTCCGTCCGCGTCACTTCACTTCGTCAGTCAGAGTCACTTAACTTCGTCAGTCCAGAGTCACTTCAGTTCAGTCCAGAGTCACTTCAGCAGTCCGAGCCATTCAGGAAGTCAGTAATTAACTTCAAACCAGAGTCACTTCATTCAGTCGTCCGAGGTCACTTCAGTCCGTCCAGAGTCACTTCAGCAGTCCGAGTCACTTCCTTCAAACCAGTGTCACTTCACTTCAAACCAGAGTCACTTCACTTCAAACAGAGTCCCTTCTTCAGTCCGCGTCACTTTCAGTCAGTCCAGAGTCTTCCGTCGTCCAGAGCACTTCAGACGTCCATCCCTTAACTTCAAACCAGAGTCACTTCACTTCAGTCAGTCCAGCGTCAACTTCAGTCAGCTCCTGAGTCACTTCGTCCAGTCCAGAGTCACTTCACTTAAACCAGAGTCATTCACTTCAGTCCAGAGTCACCTTCACTGCTGTCCAGAGTCATTCACTTCAGTCCAGAGTCATTCACTTCCGTCAAGAGTCACTTCACTTCAGTCAGAGGTCACTTCACTTCAAACCAGGTCACTTCACTTTCAGTCAGAGTCACTTCCATCAGTCCAGAGTCACTTCACTTCAGTCCAGAGTCCCTTACCTTTCCGATCCAGAGTCACTTCAGTCAGTCCAGAGTCACTTCACTACAGTCCAGAGACACTTCACAACTTCCCTCTACCTTCATTCAGTACAGAGTCCCTTCACATCAAACCAGGTCCCTTCACTTCAGTCCAGAGTCACTTCACTTCAGTTCAGAGCACTTCACTTCAAACCAGAAGTCACTTCACTTCAGTCCAGAGTCACTTCACTTCAGTCCAGAGTCACTCACTTCAGTCCAGAGTCACTTCACTCAGTCAGAGTCACTTCACTTCAGTCAGAGTCACTTCACTTCAGTCCAGAGTCACTTCACTTCAGTCCAGAGTCACTTCAGTCAGTCCATCCCGCGACACTTCAGTTCAGTCCATCCGAAGTCACATTCAGTCAGTCATCAGACGTAACTTCCAGTCAGTTCCATCCAGATGTCATTCAGTCAGTCCATTCCAGAGTCACATCAGTCAGTCCATCCAGGAGTCACTTCAGTCAGTCCAGATCACTCAGAGTCACTTCACTTCAGTTCCAGAGTCACTTCAACTTCAGTCCAGAGTCACTTCAGTCAGTCCAGATCAGTCACTTCAGGTCAGTCCAGAGTCACTTCAGTCTCCAGAGTCACTTCGTCATAGTCCAGAGTCACTTCCAGTCAGTCAGAGTCACTTCAGTCCGTCCCAGAGTCACTTCAGTCAGTCCGGTCACTTCAGTCAGTCCAGAGACATTCACTTCAGTCAGAGTCCTTCACTCAGTCAGAGGTCTTCACTTCAGTCAGAGTCCACTTCAGTCAGGTCCAGAGTCACTTCTTCAGTCCAGAGTCACTTCAGTCAGTCCAGGAAGTCACTTCAGTCAGTCCGAGTCACTTCAGTCAGTCCAGAGTCACTTCATTCAGTCCAGAGTCACTTCAGTCAGTCCAGAGTCATTCAGGGTCGTCCAGGGACACTTCAGTCAGTCCAGAGTCACTTCACTTCAAACCAGCAGTCACTTCACTTCAGTCAGGTCTGAGTCACTTCAACTTCAGTGTCCGTCCGGAGTTCACTTCACTTCAGTGCAGTCCAGAGTCACTTCACTTCAGTCAGTCAGAGTTCACTTCACTTCAGTCAGTCCAGGAGTCACTTACCTTACTTCAGTCCAGAGTCACTTCATTAAGTCCAGAGTCAGTCCCGTTTCACTTCACTTCTGGAGCGGGTGTGCAGTCCACGTACCTGCGGATTCATGTGACCGACGGAGCTGTAGCGATGGCACTGATCAGCGCAGTGATGTAGCTCACGTTCGGCAGCGACACCCCCTGCAGAACTGAGAGCCTGCTGCCGGTGACCTTTAACCTCAGGGGTACGTCGAATGCCTGACCTTTCCTGCTCTCCACACTTGGTGCGGTCACTCGAATCGAGGCTGTTTGGTCCGGGCCGTTTGCTGACCAGGAGCCGAACGCCAGCCTTCACCAGCGCTGCTGAGTCCAGTCGTATCAGCGGACTGCGCTGAAACACTCGCGCCGCCTCGCCTGAACATCATGAGAGAGAAAGTGTCATGTGATCATGAGTGTCTGACATCATGAGAACACTGCGTCACATGATCAAAGAGTGTCTAGTATGTCACCTATATTTTACAGTGCTTTTAACAATTTATAGCCTGTTTTTTTTAACGCAGCTTTTCAGTGATACCAGGAGATTACAGTGGCAGAGATTGTTTGGCTTTACAGATAATGATCTCAGAATAAAGTTATTGTCCAGATATAAAGATAGTTTTGATTGATTCACTTCCGCTGCACAGATCATTAGTTATTAACTTAGAGGCCGCTACACAACACGTTTTTAACTGAAAACACTGTCGGCGCTCGTTTCACACAAACAGTGTCCTGCTGTGCTCGAGAACGCCAAACCCCGAAATAGGTTCCAAGGTGAAGCCTTAACATTTTTTGAAAAAAAGGTTATCTCGAGTGCAAACCACCAAAAACGCAACCTGGGAAAACGCCCACAGCACACACACACATCACAACCACTCTCACAGGTGTGCGTCCCTCGTCTCTGCACGAGCACGATCACCACACACACTCCTCTCAGGTTTGCAGCGCCGTCACACAACACACTCACACCACAGGTTTCACTCCGCACGATCACCACACACACACACACACACACACACACACTACCAGGTTTGCAGCACTCACTCTGCCGATCACACTCACACACTCACTCAGGTTTGCAGTGCACTATCACACACACCACTCTCACCAGAGTTTTGCAGTGCAGATCACACACACACTCACAGACACATCTCACAGGTTTGCTGTGCACGCATCACACACACACACACACAGACACACACACACACACACACACAATTCACCAGGTTTGCAGCGCTCGCTCTGCACGATCACACACCACGCGCTCGTATCCTCCTGCAGCCGTGGATGCGCTCCGGTCAGGGTCTGCGGTTCTGAGCGCTCGGGGAAAACGCAGAGACAGCACACACACACCCACTCTCACCAGTGTTTGCGTCGCTCGCTTTTGCACAGAGCACGATCACACACACTCTCACCATGATTTGCGTCCCTCTCGCTTGCACGAAGCACGATCACACCACACACACACTTCACCAGGTTTGCAGCGACGTCACACACACACACCACACCAGGTTTGTCGCACGATCACCCACACACACTCACCAGTGTTTGGCAGTGCAACGATCACACACAACACTCTCACCAGGTTTGCAGTGCCGAACACCCCCCCACCCCACAAAACACACACAGACCACACTCCACCAGGTTTTGCAGCGCTCGCTTCTGCACGATCACACACCGCCGCTCGTACTTCCTCCTGCAGCGCTGGATGCGCTCCGTCAGGCCGTCTCGTCTGAGCGCTCGAGGGAATCGCAGACAGCACACACACACACACCACACTCTCCCAGGTTTGCGTCGACTCGCTTTGCACGAGCACGATCACACACCCTTCACCAGGTATTCGTCCCTCGCTCTGCACGAGCTCGATACACACACTCACTCTCACCAGGTTTGCACATTTTCTTTTACAGCGCCGATAACACACACACACACAAAAACCCACCCCCCATGGGTTTGCTCGCCGATCCACACACACACACACACCACTCCCCAGGTTTGCAGCGCTCACTCTGCACGATCCACACACACACACCTCACCAGGTTTGCAGTGCACGATCACACCAACACTCTCACCAGGTTTGCAGGGGCACGATCCACCCACACACACAACAGACACACGCTCACCAGGTTTGCTGTGCACGATCACACACACCCACACAGTGACACACGTTCACCCAGGTTTGCAGTGCACGATCACACACACACACAACACAGCACACTTCCCAGGTTTGCATCAACGCTACCCACACACACACTCACCAGGTTTGCAGCGCTCACTCTGCACGCGCACGATCACACACACACACTCACCAGGTTTGCATCGCCGATCACACACAACACACTCACCAGGTTTGCAGCGCTCACTCTCACGAGCACTATCACACACACACACTCACTAGTTTGCAGTGCACGATCACACACCCACTCTCACCAGGTTTTGCAGTGCACGATTCACACACACACACACCGACACAACACACACAACACACACACACACACACTCCACACACACACACTCTCACCAGGTTTGCAGCGCTCGCTCTGCACGATCACACCACACTGCGCTCGTACTCCTCCTGTGCAGCCGCTGGATGCGCTCCGTCAGGCGTTGCGGTTCTGAGCGCTCGAGGACCATCGGACTCGCTCTGGCAACTCACCCCAATGCGGTTGCTCACGCTGAAGTCTGACGCTGCCAGAAACACACTGAGCCTGCAGGCGTGTGGCGCAGGCGCAGACGAGACACGACCTCTGACCTGCGCTGCGATTGCAGGGCCGTCACTAACCCACTTCAGAGGAGGTCTGACACACTCAGGACCGACTCGCTCACCTGCAGGAAAACACATGAAACACTGATAAAGTACACTGTATTGCCCAAAGGTTAGGACGTCTGGCACATTTGAACTTTAATTGACATCATTCTTAATCCGTAGGGTTTTAATATGGAGTTGCTCCCACCCTTTGCATCTATAATAGCTACAACTCTTTGGGAAGGCTTTCCACAAGGTTTAGGAGTTGTGTTTTATGGGGATTTTTGCCATTCTTCTAGAGTCATTAGTGAGGTCAGGCACTGAGCTGGACGAGAAGCCTCTCAGTCTCGCTGTAATTAGCTAAAGCCCATCCCAGAGCTGTTCATGTGGGTGAGGCCAGGAACTCGTTCTCACACGAAACTCTCATCCATGTGTTTATGGACCTGTTTGTGCTGGAACAGGAAACACCCCCACTCTTCACACATAGTTGGGAGCATGAATTGTCAAAATGTTGAAGCCATTAAGAGTTCCATTCACTGGAATAAGGGCCGAGCCTGAAAAAAACACCATAATCCCCTCCACTGCATCCGCGCTTTACACTGTGGCCATGGAAGTGCTTGGAATGCCTGAACTTAAACGAGATGGAGGCTGGTCCACTTACTTTTGTCCAAGATAGTGTATGTCAACTTTAGACTGCATCTCATTGGAGTGCTCACGGTTTCTCCAGTGGACGTCGAGGCTCTTGCGACAGCGAGGGCCTGATTACTGAGTTCTCTGGCGCTTCCTGGAGACACCGCGGCGACCTTAAACACCGTAGTCTGGTCCTCGCACTCCTCCTCTTCTCACTGGAGTCCTGGAACACGCCGATCGGGAGCGCTTGCTTTCTCTCGGCCTGAGCGGGGCGTTCGCCGCTCGGATGCGAACCCTCCGGCGCGTGGCGTAGAGTTTCGTCCGTGACGTACGAGTCTTCAGCGATCAGCTCCGCGGGCTCTTCATCACACACACTCTCTCCTCATCTTCACTGCCATCAAAAAAAGCTGTCTTCTGCGCGTACGTCTCGTCCTGTTCCTCGGCAACATCGGCTCACACAAACAGAGTTCGACTGGACAATCTAAATCGAGGTGTGATGATTGTCCTGATCTTTACGAACGCGGTATTTGCACTCACCGGTGAGAAGACATTGACGTTATGTTTGGGTTATATACATCATTCGCCACCCGGTTCTGCACCGCTGGACTCCTCACCGACTTCAGATAGAACGCTGCATTCAGAGTTGATGAATGGGAAACATGACACATTTCAGAGCCTTACTTGAATTCTTCTTGAGACTGGCTTTTATTACAGGGAGAGAATAAAGACTGTGACGTACGGATCAAAAAATACAGTAAACAAGTTTGAAATATTATTATAGTGTAAATCAGCTGTTTCTATGTGAATATCTAGTAAAGTTGTAATTTATTCTGTGATCAAAGCTGTATTTCAGCATCAATTCTCCAGTTCTTCCGTGGTCAATGACCCTTCGAACATGAAATCATCTCTCATATGATGATTCTGATGCTCGAGAAACATTTTTGATTATTATGTGTTTGAAAACCGGTTGTGCTGCTTCAGATTTCAGTGAAAGTGATAATTTTATTTTCTGCGGATTCTTTGATGAATAGAAAGTTAGGATTATAATCGTTGTAACTCATCGTATCTTTACTGGCACCTTTTGATAAATTCCTGCTGAATAAAAGTATAAAAAACAAACTTTTGAGCAAGCCGCGCCGTGTGTGTGTTCAGCGGATCTTCACCGTTCAGGCCTGAGAGCACTGGGGCGGTGTGTGATGTGTGTGTGTGTGTTCAGTGATTCTTCAACGTTCTGACGGCTCCGTGAGAGCTTGGGTCGTGGGGTGTGTGTGTGTGTGTGTGTGTGTGTGTGTGTGTGTGTGTGTTGTGGTGTGTGTGTGTGTGTGTGTGTTCAGCGGATCTCACCGTTCAGGCCCTGGAGCACTGGGTCGTGTGTGTGTGTGTGTGTTTCAGCGGATCTCACCGTTCAGGCCCTGAGAGCACTGAGTCGTGTGTGTGTGTGTGTGTGTTCAGCCGATCTCACCGTTCAGGCCCTGAGAGCACTGGGTCGTGTTGACCACAAACCCCTGCAGGGAACGGTTCTGTTCGTCTCCATCATCTTCATCTGACGAAACCTCCTCGTCCCGAGAGCTCGGCCTGCTCGTCCAGAAACTGCCGGGCCTTGCGACGCAGAACCTTCTGGAAGACACATTTAATATTCAACATATTATTGATCTCCTGCATTGACACCATTATACAAGAACTGAACTGGACGATGACATCACGGTTTTCTCCTGAGCGGATATATATATAAAAATGAACTAATCACTTTTTTACAATAAAATGAATCATCACTGAACTTCCTTAAGCTGGACCGTGACGCTATTCTCTTCTAGAGACAAACTTTGCATTATTTCCCTGTTATCTCTGTAAAGCTGCTTTAAACACTCTGTGCTGTAAAAAGCGCTGTATAAATAAAGCTGACTTGACACAGGAAATGATGCGTGATAATGAAAGCCGTGGCGCTGCTTCTGTGTGTTTGGGTGTTCGTGTTCCAGTGGTGCGTGACGTACGCGAGGCTCTCTGCCGCGCCGGGGCTGCCCGTCTCTGGGCCGATGAAGAGCGACCTCCTGAGAATCATCGCTGTCCTCCGACTGAAAACAGAAGGACAGTGAAAACGGCGCCGCAAACACTGTAAACGCGAGCGACTGACCCGCAGCCGTACCGTGTTCAGCGCAGCCGCGGGTTTCCTGCGAGCTTGAACGGGAGAGTCCACGTCACTGCAGACCTTCGACTGCTGTGGAAACACACACACACACACACACACACACACACGTTTGGCATCACATCTGAATCGCTCTATCTCAGCATGAGGAACTTGCTGGTTTCATCCAAAGATGCAAATTAAACGTGTGTGAATAGTCAGAATATGGCATAGACTTCAGTGTTTCCATCCCATGTTTTCACGAGAACAAAATCGCCACTTCCTGGGAAACTGGCGCAAAACATCAGTAATAAAAGATCGAATGTTGAACAAACAGTAAAGCCGTGACTCTTCCCTCCTACATGAACCATGAACGCAATAAATTAACGCAATTGTGAGAGACAATGATACTAAACTATACTATACTTTACAATAACGTCCCATTATCTAACAATGAGCAATGCATTTGTTACAGATAAAGATAAAACTGTGTCAGCTCAGATCCATTAAACAATATTAACAGATACAACTTTTGATTTTAATAATGAATCAGTAAATGATAAAAGTATCATTAACTAAGATTAATAAAAGATTAGATGTGTTTTCCATTGTTAACTAACATTAACAAATAGAAGCTGATTCTGATGATGACAGACGTTTACTTTGAATTTCATTAGAGATGCTGCGACGCCATTGGTCCGCTGGTTACTCCGTTATCCAATCACAGCCTCCGATGAGGCAAAATCACATGAGGTTAGAGGGATTTATTCAGTAAATGTTTTCCATCGTAGTTTATGCGCATGTCTTCTTATCAGATAAAAAAAATGATCTGCCTATAATGAGAGCATGTTTTTTATGAGCATTTTAAGTGCATCTGAGTGTTTATGTGGAGGGAAACAGAGCTAGAGTCACATGACAAATCTCACAGCAATCTGACCTCTGGAGAAAACACCGGATTGGCTTTTTGAGCTGAATTCCGGAGAGGCGCCTCGCCCTCGCTGTCGCTGCTCAACACGCCTGAAACACACACACACACACACACACACACACACACACACACACACACACACACACACACACACACACACACACACACACACACACACACACACACACACACACACAACCGGTTATTCAGCTTATGGTTCGTCCTAGAAAACCAGCTTGGCATAAAGAGGAATCCGTAAATGTGCAAGGAAAGCGCTGGTTTGTAGTTCAGAACAGCAGAGGGAAAAACTAAACCGCTTCTTTTTCACTAAACACTGGAACTGAACAAACTCTGTCTTTACGTTAAACAGTCTGTCAATACTGCTGCAAAACGCTGAAAAGAATTTTTAAGTGCTTATATTTCAGTCAGCATTATTGCATGTTTGATCATTTACGTTTTATTCCCCGTCTAAGTTACACTTGTGGTGCTTCGGGTAAAAAAAAAAAAATAATAATAAAGCTTATAAATCTCTGGTTATGCTACATTATCATCAAATACTGGATTCAACCTTTTAGTCAACTTGTGTTCTTTCCGTTTCAGACTGTGTTTCTGATGGAACGCCTCATTGATCTGAAGAAGCTTGACTGAAACTCACTCGTAAACAGCATAAACTCAACGAGGCCTACGATCACTCAGATCCACAGACACACACACACACACACACACACACACACACACACACACACACACACACACCACACACACACACACCACACACACACACACACACACTCTGTGCTAATGGGAAGAAATCCATGAAGATTGAATCCAGTTTTTGACGATAATATAGTATGAATAGGGTTGGGAATTGAAAATCGATCCAATTCTGGAATCAAATTTTTGTTATAAAAAGTGTTCAGTGTTCATGTGTATCAGTATACTGGATCCGTGCAGCTCTTAAAGTGACAGCAGGCTAATATTCCCGCTCTATAATAACTCTAATATTCCTGCTGCTCTATAATAACGCTAATATTCCTGCTCTATAATAACGCTAATATTCCTGCTCTATAATAACGCTAATATTCCCGCTCTATAATAACGCTAATATTCCCGCTCTATAATAACGCTAATATTCCCGCTCTATAATAACGCTAATATTCCCGCTCTATAATAACGCTAATATTCCTGCTCTATAATAACGCTAATATTCCTGCTCTATAATAACGCTAATATTCCCGCTCTATAATAACGCTAATATTCCCGCTCTATAATAACGCTAATATTCCCGCTCTATAATAACGCTAATATTCCAGCTCTATAATAACACTAATATTCCCGCTCTATAATAACACTAATATTCCCGCTCTATAATAACTCTAATATTCCCGCTCAATAATAACGCTAATATTCCCGCTCTATAATAACGCTAATATTCCCGCTCTATAGTAACGCTAATATTCCCGCTCTATAATAACGCTAATATTCCCGCTCTATAGTAACGCTAATATTCCTGCTCTATAGTAACGCTAATATTCCTGCTCTATAATAACTCTAATATTCCCGCTCTATAAAAACGCTAATATTCCCGCTCTATAATAACGCTAATATTCCCGCTCTATAATAACGCTAAGCTCTATAATAACGCTAATATTCCCGCTCTATAATAACGCTAATATTCCCGCTCTATAATAACGCTAATATTCCCGCTCTATAATAACGCTAATACTCCCGCTCTATAATAACTCTAATATTCCTGCTCTATAATAACTCTAATATTCCCGCTCTATAATAACGCTAATATTCCTGCTCTATAATAACGCTAATATTCCCGCTCTATAATAACGCTAATATTCCCGCTCTATAATAACGCTAATATTCCCGCTCTATAATAACTCTAATATTCCCGCTCTATAATAACTCTAATATTCCCGCTCTATAATAACGCTAATATTCCCGCTCTATAGTAACGCTAATATTCCCGCTCTATAGTAACGCTAATATTCCCGCTCTATAATAACTCTAATATTCCTGCTCTATAATAACGCTAATATTCCTGCTCTATAATAACTCTAATATTCCCGCTCTATAATAACTCTAATATTCCCGCTCTATAATAACGCTAATAATCCTGCTCTATAATAACGCTAATATTCCCGCTCTATAATAACGCTAATATTCCCGCTCTATAATAACGCTAATATTCCCGCTCTATAATAACGCTAATATTCCCGCTCTATAATAACGCTAATATTCCTGCTCTATAATAACACTAATATTCCCGCTCTATAATAACTCTAATATTCCCGCTCTATAATAACTCTAATATTCCCGCTCTATAATAACTCTAATATTCCTGCTCTATAATAACGCTAATATTCCCGCTCTATAATAACGCTAATATTCCCGCTCTATAGTAACGCTAATATTCCCGCTCTATAGTAACGCTAATATTCCCGCTCTATAATAACGCTAATATTCCCGCTCTATAGTAACGCTAATATTCCCGCTCTATAGTAACGCTAATATTCCCGCTCTATAACTCTAATATTCCCGCTCTATAATAACTCTAATATTCCTGCTCTATAATAACTCTAATATTCCCGCTCTATAATAACTCTAATATTCCCGCTCAATAATAACGCTAATATTCCCGCTCTATAATAACTCTAATATTCCTGCTCTATAATAACTCTAATATTCCTGCTCTATAATAACTCTAATATTCCCGCTCAATAATAACGCTAATATTCCCGCTCTATAATAACTCTAATATTCCCGCTCAATAATAACGCTAATATTCCCGCTCTATAATAACGCTAATATTCCCGCTCTATAGTAACGCTAATATTCCCGCTCTATAATAACGCTAATATTCCCGCTCTATAGTAACGCTAATATTCCCGCTCTATAGTAACGCTAATATTCCCGCTCTATAATAACGCTAATATTCCCGCTCTATAATAACGCTAATATTCCCGCTCTATAATAACGCTAATACTCCCGCTCTATAATAACTCTAATATTCCCGCTCTATAATAACTCTAATATTCCCGCTCTATAATAACGCTAATATTCCCGCTCTATAATAACGCTAATATTCCCGCTCTATAATAACGCTAATATTCCCATAACTCTAATATTCCTGCTCTATAATAACGCTAATATTCCCGCTCTATAATAACTCTAATATTCCCGCTCTATAATAACTCTAATATTCCCGCTCTATAATAACGCTAATATTCCCGCTCTATAGTAACGCTAATATTCCCGCTCTATAATAACGCTAATATTCCCGCTCTATAATAACGCTAATATTCCCTCTATAATAACGCTAATATTCCCGCTCTATAATAACTCTAATATTCCCGCTCTATAATAACGCTAATATTCCTGCTCTATAATAACGCTAATATTCCCACTATATAATAACTCTAATATTCCTGCTCTATAATAACGCTAATATTCCCGCTCTGTAATAACGCTAATATTCCCGCTCTATAATAACGCTAATATTCCCGCTCTATAATAACGCTAATATTCCCGCTCTATAATAACGCTAATATTCCCGGTCTATAATAACGCTAATATTCCCGCTCTATAATAACGCTAATATTCCCGCTCTATAATAACTCTAATATTCCCGCTCTATAATAACTCTAATATTCCCGCTCTATAATAACTCTAATATTCCGACTCTATAATAACGCTAATATTCCCGCTCTATAATAACGCTAATATTCCCGCTCTATATTAACGCTAATATTCCCGCTCTATAATAACGCAAATATTCCCGCTCTATAGTAACAATAAAATATTCCCGCTCTATAATAACGCTAATATTCCCGCTCTATAATAACGCTAATATTCCCGCTCTATAATAACGCAAATATTCCCGCTCTATAATAACGCTAATATTCCTGCTCTATAATAACTCTAATATTCCCGGTCTATAATAACGCTAATATTCCCGCTCTACAATAACTCTTATATTCCTGCTCTATAATAACTCTATAATAACGCTAATATTCCCGCTCTATAATAACGCTAATATTCCCGCTCTATAATAACGCAAATATTCCCGCTCTATAATAACGCTAATATTCTCGCTCTGTCTCTGTCAATCTGTCTCAGAATTAAAATTGGAATCGTTAAAATTCAAACGATACCCAACCCTAGTGGTGAGAGATTCACAAGGCCAGTCATCTCTGACTGGGAACATTAGTAAAGCTCGAGCTGCACTTGTTTGGCACACATGCATGAATCCGTGCGTTACCCTCCTGAAGTGCTGAACACACTCGCCCACCTGCGCTGGAGAGAGCCCGGTGCAGCCGCTCTGTCCTCAGAGATGGAGTGGACTGACCCGGGAACACGCGGCTCCTCTGACCCGGGAACACGCGGCTCCTCTGACCCAGGAACACGCGGCTCGGTGTGGACGCGCTGGGTCTCGTCTGCGGACTCCACTGATCACAGACCAGCGACGGCTCCGATCTCACGCTTCCTGCGGCCGCACGAGACGTCGCGTCGACACACTCCTCGTCCTCGGACTCAAACCCCAGGTCAAAGTTCACAGAGAAGAAGTCCTGCGAGCAGTGGAACGCCTGATCGGATCCTGTGTCGTGCTCGTCAGCCTGCTCTCCTTCAGGTCCAGTGCTCTTATCTGGCGTCCGGATATCAGGAACGCTCAGCAGAAGGAAAGCCTCGTCGTCTCCGAACAGGTCCAGGCTGTCCTGCTTCTCCCATTCCTTTTCCCGTTCCTTTTCCCGTTCCTTTTCCCGATGCTCTTCCCGTTCCTTTTCCCGATGCTCTTCCCGATGCTCTTCCCGTTCCTTTTCCCGATGCTCTTCCTGATGCTTTTCCCAATGCTCTTCCCGTTCCTTTTCCCAATGCTCTTCCTGATGCTCTTCCCATTCCTTTTCCCGATGCTTTTTCTGATGCTCTTCCCGTTCCTTTACCCGATGCTCTTCCCGTTCCTTTTCCCAATGCTCTTCCTTATGCTCTGTCCATTCCTTTTCCCGATGCTCTTCCCGTTCCTTTTCCCGATGCTCTTCCCGATGCTCTTCCCGCTCCTTTTCCCGATGCTCTTCCCGTTCCTTTACCCGATGCTCTTCCCGATCTTTTTCCCAATGCTCTTCCTGATGCTCTTCCCGTTCCTTTACCCGATGCTCTTGCCGTTCCTTTTCCAAATGCTCTTCCTGATGCTCTGTCCATTCCTTTTCCCGTTCCTCTTCCCATTCCTTTTCCCAATCATCCTCCGCTCTCGTGAAGGCCTCGTCGTCGTCGAACAGCTCGTCCCAGCCCGGAGAAAGTGCCCCGGGATCCTCACGCTCTCTGTTAGCCGACGCCAGGCTGAACGTCACCTGGAACGCATCAGAAACCGCATCCTTTGGGAAAACGCTGAGGTCTGGGAGCCTGAACTCCTGCGGAGGCGATCCGGACAGCAGATCCTCCACATCGGCCAGGATCCTCTGAAAGGCTTTGGTTGTGAGACTGTGACGGCAGCGTTTCGGACTGAGGTTCTGCTCCGGCTGATAGAACATGTGCTGTAGATCCGAGCTCTCGTCCTCGGGATCTCCCAGCAAACAGTCCAGACACTCGTGCTGGGATGACGGATCAGACTCGGGATCAACCCCGTCGCGTGTGTCGAGCCGGCTCTCCGCGCTCGGGATCGGCCTCACTGCCGCCGCGCCGGCCTCTCCGCGCTGATCCTCAGAACGAGAAGCCTCGTGGGATTTCGACCTCTTCTTCCGAGGGATTCTGTCGGCGTTTGGTTTAGTTGTTCTGCTGCCGCCATCATCATCTTTCTGCCGATGCAGCGCGAGCTCAGACTCACAACTACAGTCCTGTGGGCACAGAAGCACATCTAGAGGAATCAGCCATCATAGCAATAATGCTATTATACATATATACAAATAAATACTTTAAAAAAATAACACATCATATAAACATAATTATCAATAATATACAAATAATAGATTTGTAAACATAAATATTGATAAAAATGTGTATGTATGTGTATACAAAATGTCGTGTATAGGAAATATGTATTTACATACACACACACATATATAAAATAATACATTTAAATATATAGTTAAATAATAGAAATGTATAAATAATTATAACTAAAAACACACACACACATATATATTTATATAAATGTATACATTTAGATTTAAATTTAAATATATATAAAATAAATATATAATATAAAACATTGTTTGATCTATTTAAAATGTATAAATTTAAACAATAATAAATATGCATGTATCAATATATATATATATATATATATATAATGTGTGTGTGTGTGTAACATAAAACATATTAAATAAATATACTAAAAAAATAATACAATTCTGATTTGATGCTGATATATAATAAGAAAAGTATCTGCTAAATGATTAAGGTCAAGTAAATCAAACCTATTCATTATAATGGCCTAACGAGATGCACAAAAAACATCTTAAATTAACTTATTTTCACAATATTTATTCAAATGCTCTTTTTATCCATTAACGAGTAAAAGAAAGACTGCTATTGGCTGATGAGTCTGAGAGGGTCATGTGACTGATTAACAGTCTCAGTGACTAGTAACCATTCAAACATGTGACGTCCTGCTTCTGCATTAGTTATGACACCACTACATCAACTGCAGCTGAAGCTTTAATAATCTAGATATAAAACATAAACTAGTGCTCCACATCATAACGAGGTCATCATGTGACGCATCATGTGAAACGGGCTGAAGACAATAGATGCTTTGAGCGATTCGGACTCAAACGATGCAGCCATGAATCATCAGCATAAAAGCTGCTCAACATTCATCTGCAAATGAGCCTCTTGCGGAGACTGATCCTGTGTCAGCAGCAAGCACGCGTGGACGATGCGCTTCGTCAGCCACTGTTCAGACAAACCCAATCCCAGCCGGAGCGTCCCGGGGTCGGGGATGAAGCTCACTCCCGATGACC
>CM060632.1:34330148-34337648 GCA_030578275.1 Meda fulgida | reverse complement strand
CGGTAGTAAAAACACAATTGTTCTTTGCTAATTCATGTTAGCTCACAGTCATTAACTAATGCTAACAAATGAGACCTTATTGTAAAGTGTTTTTATGTTTCAAGCATAAACCAAACAAACTTCTGTGAGGTTTACAGTCAAATGTTTTGTGACTCTTGATGTTCAACACACACGCGCACACGCAGACGCGCACGCACGCACGCACACACACACACACACACACACACACACACACACACGCACCCGCCGCCTGCAGGCTCAGCGATGCGCGGCGGCCCGTCGAGGAGCGGCGGCTGGCGTCTCTCTGCTGGAACTGACCGACGCTGATCTGCATCTTGTGGAGCGCCGGCGTGACGCCCGCAGGCAGCATACGGGGACTGTGAGGGAACATCTGGAAACTGTGCTTGTTTCCCCTGATGCCTTGTTATGCTGCGCCGGTTGCTCTGGCTCTGGTTATATGTCTGCAAGAGAGCGAGAGGTTTTTTAATGCTATGACATGTTAAAGAGGCCGCATTATGCTCTTGATGTTGTTTTTAGGCTCTACTAGAACTGTAATGTTGATTATTTCCTCATATCCTCCATTGTTGCGGCTCCTCTCTTCAGTCTGTCAGTAACGCTCTGTTCACTTCCTGTCTCTATGAAGCCCCTCCTCCTGAAAAGCACACTGTGCTCTGATTGGACGGCTGGAGCAGTGTGCTGTGATTGGTCGAGTGCTTCGAGTGTGTTTGGGAAATGCCCCGCCCCTTTCCATAACCGCCAGTTTAACACACTACTAACTCACTCACCCAGGCCCCGCCCCTTTATTCTGCGCATTAATTATGATAATGAGGAATATTGTGACATGTTCCCGGAAGAAACTCGAGACACAGTTTCAGGAGTTCAGAGACACTGATATAGAGAAGAACTGCAGCTTTCAGGGTTCGTACAGAAACTGTAAAATTAATTTCAAGGACTTTCAAACACTACAATCAGAGATCGCACTTTTTTAAACTCAAGTTACAGATATAAGGCATCCAAAATACAAATTATTTGGCATACTTCATATCTAATGGGGGTTTAATAGACGGGCTGCAGTGTTCATTTTGCGTAAAAAGATTGTATTTGTGTTTTTTTTTCAAAAAAAATTACATTTAATATATATACAGCGGGTGAAATAAGTATTGAACACGTCACCATATTTCTCAGTAAATATATTTCCAAAGGAGCTTTTGGCATGAAACTTTCACCAGATGTTGGTAACAACCCAAGTAATCCATACATACAAAGAAACCAAAACAAAGAAGTTCAGAAATGACGTTATGTGTAATAATGTGAAATGACACAGGGAAAAAGTATTGAACACGCTTACTGATATTTATTCAATACTTTGTACAAAAGCCTTTGTTGGTAATGACAGCTTCAAGACGCCTCCTGTATGGAGAAACTAGTCGCATGCATTGCTCTGGTGTGATTTTGGCCCATTCTTCCACACAAATAGTCTTCAAATCTTGAAGGTTCCGTGGGCCTCTTCTATGAATCTTGATCTTCAGTTCTTTCCATAGATTTTCAATGGGATTTAAGTCAGGTGATTGGCTGGGCCATTCTAACAGCTTGATTTTCTTTCTTCTCAAACCAGTTGAGAGTTTCTTTGGCTGTGTGTTTGGGATCATTGTCTTGCTGAAATGTCCACCCTCGTTTCATCTTCATCATCCTGGTAGATAGCAGCAGATTTCTGTCAAGAATGTCTCTGTAAATTTGCCCATTCATCCTTCCTTCAATTATGTGAAGTTTGCCAGTACCATTTGCTTAAAAAGCAGCCCCACACCATGATGTTCCCACCTCCAAACTTCACTGTTGGTATGGTGTTATTAGGGTGATGTGCAGTGCCATTTCTCCTCCAAACATGGTGTGTATTATGGCAACCAAAGAGTTCAATTTTGCTCTCATCTGACCACACTATTTTTTCCCAGTATTTCACTGGCTTCTCCAAATGGTGTGCAGCAAACTTTAAACGAGCTTCAACATGCTTTTTCTTCAGCAATGGAGTCTTGCGTGGTGAGCGTGCATACAGGCCATGGCGGTGGAGTGCATTACTTACGGTTTTCTTTGAGACAACAGTACCTGCTAATTGCAGGTCTTTTTGAAGCTCTCCACAAGTGGTCCTTGGCTCTTGAACAACTCTTCTGATTATTCTATTCACTCCTCTGTCAGAAATTTTGCGAGGAGCACCTGGTCGAAACAAATTTATGGTGAAATGATTGTCTTTCCACTTCCGTATTATGGCCCCAACTGTGCTCACTGGAACATCCAGGAGCTTAGAAATGCGCCTATAACCAATGCCATCATTGTGTTTTGCAACAATTAGGTTGCGAAGGTCTTGAGACAGCTCTTTGCTTTTACCCATCATGGGATGTGTCTTGTATGACACCTTGGCAATGAGTCCTTTTTGTAGGCCATCAGTTGAGACTGAACCAGCTGATATTAATTTGTACTGACAAGGGTCTGGATTGCTTTTTAGTTGCTGATAGTTTTCAGCTGTCGTCTTGGCTTTCCATGCCTTTTTGCACCTCCCTTTCTTCACTTTCTTCAGTGTCATTTCAAATTATTACACATAATTTTATTTCTGAACTTCTTTGTTTTGGTTTCTTTGTATGTATGGATTGCTTGGGTTGTTACCAACATCTGGTGAAAATTTCATGTCAATAGCTCCTTTGGAAATATATTTACTGAGAAAAATGGTGACTTGTTCAATACTTATTTCACCCGCTGTATATATATATATTGTATGTAAATAAGTCAAGCACTTTTCAAGCACCCCTTCATAAATGCAGCTGTCTTCAAGGGTTTCCCAGCACGAGCTAGTCCATGCGTAAACAGCACCACACACTGAACACAGAAGAACACGGCGGAGGCGCCACTCACCCGCTCCTCTCGGCCCTCGGCCAGGATGACCACGATTCGGCCCTGTCTCCGGCGGCCCGTGCGGCCCATGCGCTGGACCAGGCGGATCGGACTCTTCTGAGCATCGAAGCACACGATGAGGTCCACCTCTCCGATGTCCAGGCCCTCCTCCCCGACACACGTGGACACCAGCGTGTTGAAGCCGCCCTCGCGGAACCGGCGCACGACCTAAACACACACACGCAAGAGGCCGTTTAAGCTTCCCGGCACGCGGAAGGACACGTGATGATCAGCACACGCCAGAGTTCACTCTTACAGCTAATTCTGATTTAGTGTTAGTCATAGCAGTCCTAACGATCTGTGCAGCGGAAGTGAATCAGTCAAAACTATCTTTATCTGGACAATAACTGTATTCTAGATCTGCTGTAAAGCCGAACTATCTCTGCTACTGTAATCTCCTGTTATCACTGTAAAGCTGCTGTGAGACGCTACACTGTTAAAGCGCTGTGTAGATGAAGGAGACTTGACAGTCTTTTGACTAAAATGCCATTTAGTTTTAGTCATATTTTAGGCATCTGAATTCTTTTTCTTCATTTCAATTCTTCATTTAGTTTTAGTCAACTAAATCTAATGGGTTTAATTCAATTGTAATGCATTCATTTATAATTTCTCTCAAATTTCCAAACCCATTATATACTCCTGGAGTCTGGAGAAAACATCTATAAAGCTGTTAATATGAATGATTTTAAAGTTTGAACATGCAATACAGACACAGATTTAATTGCTGTGACATTACAAAAATATCTTAAAATTTAAAAAAAACACGGTCTTTTCAATGAATGATATATGCATTCTTTATAACAACTTGCATACATCATTCTTTAATCTTTCAAGAAGACATATTTATTTGTATAAAGTAAATATAATGAATCCTTTTTAAAGCTATTAAAGAGCAGTGAATGCTTTTCTCTTTTTCTTTTGTTGTTTGATTAATATTAAGGGCACAGACGGCACTAGGTTTATTACGCACTGTCACTTTAAGACCGAATGTGCAGATCTAATTGCACTGATGCAGATGCGATATTCTCACAACGGTTTCGTTCTGCGTTAACTGACTGTGTTTACGTGAATACTCTCCAAAACTGACATATAATGTTGTGTGTATTTGTCCATCCAGACGTGAAAGAGAGCTCAGTTCAGGACTCGGCTCTGACTGGGTTCAACTCTATTCGTTGACGAAAATGTCAATAGATTTTGGTCATAGTTTTTGTCATTCAAAACTGGTTTTTATTTAGTTATCGTCTCATTTTTCATCTGTGAACAAATGTCATTGATGAAAATAATGCTGAAAATGATCAATGAAATGCACACTGGCACACGGTCACGTACCTCCAGCTGCTCTTTCTGCGTGAATCCTCGAACCCCTTTCCCCGCGGACGCCTGACCCATGAAGGTCATGACCTTCACCAGCGGCTGATGGCGGTTCAGCATCTCTGCGATCTCCTGCACGCTCTCGCGGAAGGACGAGAAGATCATGACGCGTGTGCTGACCTCAGAATCTGTCCCGATCACACAATCATCAGCCACAGCGAGACACACACTCCCTGAACAACACTGACCACCGGCCCTGGATGATCTCACCTGAGCTCTCGGCCCGTGACTGGAAGTGCCGTAGCACCACCTCGTCCAGTTTCTGCAGTTTGGGGTGACTGTAGACGTATGGATCTTGAGGCCCTGCGGATGAAACACACTCGCTCATGAACATCCGGTAGAATCAGGCGTCATTTACCTGCAGGGTTTGAAATTAACCTTTTCACCCACCGGCCAATTTGGCTACTACATTTTTAAGTTACCGGCCATTCAGACTTCTACAAGCAACTTTTTTTTCTAATATAGATTTTAATCAACTGAGTGAACGGAGTATTGATCACCTCGACTAGATGTGGCAAACATGGTCTCCATTTCCCTGTAGAGATCCATGAAGACTGGGCTCCTCTGAAGCTCGTTCCTCGCTCGAGACGACTCTGGGAAAACAGAAAAACCCTGACGTGAATCATGACGTGAGGAGCATCAGCAGCAAACCAGCACCAGTGTAGGAGTGTCTGAGCACCTTTGGGTCCAGAGAAGATGTTCTGAATGAAGAGGAAGAGCGATCTGATGCCCATCTGCTGCAGTAACTCATAGCCATGATACAGACTGATGCAGAGAGCAAAGTCTCCCTCGATCGGCCCCTGCTGCGGCCCCTGAAGACAGAAACACACACTCGTCTACAGATCACTGCAGTGTGACGGTTTAAAGCAGTGAGTCGGTGCAGTGCAGTGAGTCGGTTGAGTAAGTCGGTTCAGTGCAGTGAGTCGATTCAGTGCAGTGAGTCGGTTCAGTGCAGTGAGTCGGTTCAGTGTCAGTGCAGTGAGTCAGTGCAGTGAGTCGGTGCAGTGCAGTGAGTCAGTGCAGTGAGTCGGTTGAGTAAGTCGGTTCAGTGCAGTGAGTCGGTGCAGTGCAGTGAGCAGTGAGTCGGTGCAGTGCAGTGAGTCGGTGCAGTGAGTCGGTTGAGTAAGTCAGTTCAGTGCAGTGAGTCGATGCAGTGCAGTGAGTCGGTGCAGTGCAGTGAGTCGGTTCAGTTCAGTGAGTCGGTTCAGTGCAGTGAGTCGGTGCAGTGCAGTGAGTCGGTGCAGTGCAGTGTTCAGTGCAGTGAGTCGGTTCAGTGCAGTGAGTCGGTTCAGTGCAGTGAGTCGGTAGAGTGCAGTGAGTTGGTTCAGTGCAGTGAGTCGGTGCAGTGCAGTGAGTCGGTGCAGTGCAGTGAGTCGGTTGAGTAAGTCGGTTCAGTGCAGTGAGTCGGTTCAGTGCAGTGAGTCGGTGCAGTGCAGTGAGTCCGTGCAGTGCAGTGAGTCGGTGTAGTGCAGTGAGTCCGTGCAGTCCAGTGAGTCGGTGCAGTGCAGTGAGTCGGTGTAGTGCAGTGAGTCGGTGCAGTGCAGTGAGTCCGTGCAGTGCAGTGAGTCGGTGCAGTGCAGTGAGTCCGTGCAGTGCAGTGAGTCCGTGCAGTGCAGTGAGTCCGTGCAGTGCAGTGAGTCCGTGCAGTGCAGTGAGTCCGTGCAGTGCAGTGAGTCCGTGCAGTGTGCAGTGCAGTGAGTCCGTGCAGTGTGCAGTGCAGTGAGTCCGTGCAGTGCAGTGAGTCGGTGCAGTGCAGTGAGTCGGTGCAGTGCAGTGAGTCGGTTCAGTGCAGTGAGTCGGTGCAGTGCAGTGAGTCGGTTCAGTCCAGTGAGTCGGTGCAGTGCAGTGAGTCGGTTGAGTAAGTCGATTCAGTGCAGTGAGTCAGTGCAGTGAGTCGGTGCAGTGCAGTGAGTCAGTGCAGTGAGTCGGTTGAGTAAGTCGGTTCAGTGCAGTGAGTCGGTGCAGTGCAGTGAGCAGTGAGTCGGTGCAGTGCAGTGAGTCGGTGCAGTGAGTCGGTTGAGTAAGTCAGTTCAGTGCAGTGAGTCGGTGCAGTGCAGTGAGTCAGTGCAGTGCAGTGAGTCGGTTCAGTTCAGTGAGTCGGTTCAGTGCAGTGAGTCGGTGCAGTGCAGTGAGTCGGTGCAGTGCAGTGTTCAGTGCAGTGAGTCGGTTCAGTGCAGTGAGTCGGTTCAGTGCAGTGAGTCGGTTCAGTGCAGTGAGTCGGTAGAGTGCAGTGAGTTGGTTCAGTGCAGTGAGTCGGTGCAGTGCAGTGAGTCGGTTGAGTAAGTCGGTTCAGTGCAGTGAGTCGGTTCAGTGCAGTGAGTCGGTTCAGTGCAGTGAGTCGGTGCAGTGCAGTGAGTCCGTGCAGTGCAGTGAGTCCGTGCAGTGAGTCGGTGTAGTGCAGTGAGTCCGTGCAGTGCAGTGAGTCGGTGCAGTGCAGTGAGTCGGTGTAGTGCAGTGAGTCCGTGCAGTGCAGTGAGTCCGTGCAGTGAGTCGGTGCAGTGCAGTGAGTCGGTGCAGTGCAGTGAGTCCGTGCAGTGCAGTGAGTCCGTGCAGTGCAGTGAGTCCGTGCAGTGCAGTGAGTCCGTGCAGTGCAGTGAGTCGGTGCAGTGCAGTGAGTCGGTTCAGTGCAGTGAGTCGGTGCAGTGCAGTGAGTCGGTGCAGTGCAGTGAGTCGGTTCAGTCCAGTGAGTCGGTGCAGTGCAGTGAGTCGGTTGAGTAAGTCGATTCAGTGCAGTGAGTCGGTGCAGTGCAGTGAGTCGGTGCAGTGCAGTGAGTCGGTTCAGTCCAGTGAGTCGGTGCAGTGCAGTGAGTCGGTTGAGTAAGTCGATTCAGTGCAGTGAGTCGATTCAGTGCAGTGAGTCGGTGCAGTGCAGTGAGTCGGTTGAGTAAGTCGATTCAGTGCAGTGAGTCGGTGCAGTGCAGTGAGTCGGTTGAGTAAGTCGATTCAGTGCAGTGAGTCGGTGCAGTGCAGTGAGTCGGTGCAGTGCAGTGAGTCGGTTCAGTCCAGTGAGTCGGTGCAGTGCAGTGAGTCGGTTGAGTAAGTCGATTCAGTGCAGTGAGTCGGTTGAGTCCAGTGAGTCGATTCAGTGCAGTGAGTCGGTTGAGTCCAGTGAGTCGGTTCAGTGCAGTGAGTCGGTGCAGTGCAGTGAGTCGGTTGAGTCCAGTGAGTCGATTCAGTGCAGTGAGTCGG
>CM060632.1:34307648-34325148 GCA_030578275.1 Meda fulgida | reverse complement strand
GGGAGCTCACTAGGCGGCTCACACACACACACACACACACACACACACACACACACACACACACACCACAAACACACACACACAACCACACACACACACACACACAACACACACACACACACAGCGAGTGAACGAACTATACCGAGAAGTGTTTCGCGCCAGTTTAACGGTCATTCCCCTCAGCAGCGCACATATGCGGTCTAGCCGAGATAGGGGAGCTCACTAGGCGGCTCTCTCACTCACCACCACACACACACACACACACACACACACTGTTAAAACACTCCTCGACTCATTTATCAGAGCAGTACTGCGATCAACAGCTGTTGTATCAACACACACACACCTCAAAAACTCTGGAACAGGTTAATTACCAGTTCACATTAGATTTGCTCCTACATTACAGATTTTTAAATCTTTGCTTAAAACAAAATTTTCCATTGCTTTTAATGTTCCTTCATTATTATTTTTGATTTGACTTCTGTAAGTATTTTGTTTTTCTTTTGCTATTTAGTTTGAAAATAGTCTCTGATTTTATTTGTGAAATTGTTTTTTCTGCTGCTTTTGCTTGTATTTTATTTTTCGATGTTGTAAAGCACATTGGTCAGCTGCTGCTGTTTTAATGGTGCTATATAAATAAACCACTTGTGGAAGCTTGTTTCCGCCACGGAATAATAAAATAATAACAAAGGCAATTATCAACTTATATCATACAATTCTGAGGGAAAATGTTCACACCAAGCACGATAACTATAGCTATAAAGTTGGAATAATTTTATGAGAATTGCAGAGTTCACACCACTATAACGATAAGATTGGAACCACTTTCAGTTGATGAACGAGAAAACATTGACAGCCAATCAGAATCAATCCTGAACATTTAAAGACAGACAACTATTCATAAACATCATACTTCCCTATTGATTAATACGCAGTTGATATACGTACACAGTACATTATGACAATTATTGTGTTACAAGTTTACCCTGAAAATTCTGTTGAAATAAGCAAATTATCGAATTAAAAATCAAATTTGCATACATTTACAATAGGGCTGCCCCGACTAAAAATGTTTCTATTCGACTGGTAGTCGTTCATGTCAGCCATTAGTCGACTAATCACGTTTATATTAATTTAATTACTTAAATATATACTGGGGTGGAATAGCCTATTCCGCGCTCAACCGCAAGCACAAAGCTTGATGTGAAGCACTGGAAAATGTAATGATTATGAATGTGTCGGAAAAGAGAATTTGTTTTTGATTTGAATTGGTTCATTTAAATGTAGACTTTTAAAAGTATTTCAAGCTTTCTATGCTGGCCACCACTGCAAACAAAACCTCTTTACATCTCAGTATACGAATATAATTCTGAAGTTAACACACCCAGTGTTCAATCAAGCTAATTCAAGTGTTTTCATGCACAGAATAAAATTGTAATAACACTGTTGTTAGCTTTTTAATTAGATCAACCAAAGGTACATCAGCTGGCAGGCTTAGGAGTGTATTTACAGGGAATGACTGTGAATGATTGCTCAAACTATGTCAGCGATACAGCGGATAGTTGTGCTAATGAAAGACGGCGCTGTCCGCGGCCAGTTTAAACCATATTCTAATAGTTTCTCATGCTGTCATACGCTATTTTAAACATTTACAGGGGTTAGTCTGATTTTATTGCCGTCCGAATCCAGAATGTCAGTGATTTCTGTCAGCGAATCCACATCTCTAAATTTACAAAAGAACAGACTACTTCAAACTTCACTGTTTAAATCCTTTTTGACCACTGCCGAGCACCGCACGTACGATGTACACTTTTATTAGGCTACTGAAGTGATGGAAAGTATTTACAAGAACAATATTTCATCACAGCTTCACCTCAGCGAACAAAAAGGAGAAAGAAGAAAGCACGTAAACATTGCCGTTATTGTGGCAGCAATACATGATATGTTCCAATATTCCACTATTTCTGAAGTGATTATTTAATGAACGTGGCGAGCAGGACGAGGGCCGTGATGCTGTGATTACGACGCACCGGTCTCGTATCTCTCACGGAGGACCGGCGACAGTGAAGATCGAGAGAGGCCAGGCCTGGACTAAAGTCTGGTGTGTGGAAATCTGCTGAAGTGGAGATTTCTGACTCAAACTCACCACAGATTGAAATCTAGACGCTTATAGATAAACTGCAATAAAATAAACGTTGTTTTCTTTCCGCTAGTCTAGTTATGAAAAGCTAAATTGCTCTTCGAACCATCCATGCATGAAAACACTGTTGTGCTTTAGAACACATGCATCTAACATGATCTGAGCTCTTCCAGCAGAAATGTGAATCCAGCAGATTTGCGTGACTATCACTGAGGCAGAGAGGATTTCCCATGATGCACAGGGGCTGCAGGCGGGCCGTCCTGACCCAGTTCAGCAGATTATCACAGGACTCTGTTCTCCATATCAGACACAGAGTTATAAAGCACAGTCAATCATGTTCACTTCTTCATGAGCGTCCCCTGAACACTCGGGGCTGTGTGAAGGGTTTGTGTTTGACGTGTAATCAGGTAATGTGTGTTTGTGTGCCGAGACCGCTGAGATTACTGGACTGGATTTAGAAAGGCCTGGTCTGGATAAAGCGCTTTACACCGCGGTTCACGTGAAGAGCAAACTCACATTACAGTAAGAGACTCACTCATCCAGATCAAGCAGAAGACCGTATTGATCGCTCTACCGTGTGTTCCCGCAGTTTCCAACACAGTTCTGACCTAACGATGGAGATTAGAAAAGATAACTCAATAAAAACACAATAAGGTGTAGCCTAACTCCGTAATAATGTGGCAAGAGGACTATAAAATTAATAAACATTTATTAATCTAGGTTAAATGTTCAGCACATACTTGACATTATGAAGCAACAGGAATGAACAATATTTACAAATTAGCACTGACCTAGAGATGAATTAGTCATGAATTTGTGCTGATGATTAATCATCATACAAATAATTGAGATTGACGATTTAATTAGATTTTATGTCACTTACAGTGTAGCCAAATACGTTAATTTTTTCAGGAATCATATATTCTATATTAAGAGATAATAAAATGGGTATGAAATCACTGTGAAAATCAATATTTATATGATTTAATATATGCACACACTGATTAAACATACAAACCTTAATTCGTACTAAGACTTTCGACTGTCCTTGTTTTTTTTAAAAGGTTATATATGAGACTAGAGCGGACAACCACAATTAGAGGATTAGTCAATAATAGCGACAGGCCTATAATGCAGAAACACTTGTGATTGAAGTATAAGGAGATTTTGGTTTATTTACGGCAGATTTCTCCTGTCAGAGGGTTTTATCAGAGATCTTAACACTCACTAACTTGTGGTGTACCTCAGGGGTCTATGTTGGGCCCACTGCCGTTTTTGCTGTATTTGCTCCCGTTAGGCTTGGTTTTTCGAAAGCACAATAATTCCATATCAGTTTTATGCGTATGACACCCAGGTGTACCTCCCTTTGGAAAATGGGGATAATTATGCCATACACCCTGTGCTGAACGGTCTTGAGGAGGTAAGAAGCTGGCTCGCAGCTCATTTCATAACAGTGAATGACTCCTTAATCTGGGAATTCTCATGGCAAACATTTCGGAGTGATTTTTGATAACGGCCTTAAATTCGACAAACAAATCAATTTAGGGATGAAGAGTAGCTTTTATCATCTCAGATCCACTGCGAAATTGAAAGCGTTTTAACAGTAAAAGATTTGGAGACAGTGATTTATGCATTTCGGGCTGGAATATTGTAACTCACTGTACCCCTGGTGTGGCCAAGTCCTCCTCCTCCCGCCTATGACCGGCACACATCGCTGCCGCCAGGCTTCTTGCTGGAAGCAGAAAGAGGGAACATACTCCGCCTGTTCTGGCTTCGCTTCACTGGTTGGCGGTCGAATACCGGGTTAAGTTCCAGGTTTTGTAGCATGTGTATAAGGGGTTAAATGGGCAGGCTCCTCACTACTATGTGTTTGCAGGAACACATGAGGCCATCTTCAAATGTGCATAGCTTTAAATCCTCACTAAAGACTTATTTTTTCCTCTCTTGCTTTTGGTAATTTTATGAATTTGTGTGTGTTCCTGTGTGTGATGTGTGTTCAAGTGATTGTACAGCAGTGGCTGATTTAAATGTGCTCTAGAAATAAGTGCCTTGCCTAGCCTAAAGTCAAGCTTTATAGTGGACAGATTCTGATCAACACTTTTACACACACACACACACACACCTCATCTGTTCACATCATGATAAATAAATCTAGTGGGGTTAGTGAAGTGCACTGAAATGTTTGCTGTCGCTGCTCATTAGTGTCCCGCTGTACAGAGAGCAAACACAGGACAGCTAATGCCCGATACACACTGTGCCATTTCAGCAATACTAGAAGATAAATTCAGTAAAATCAGTGAAATATTATTATAGTGTAAATCAGCTGTTTTCTATGTGAATATACAATAAAGTGTAAATTATTCCTGTGATCAAAGCTGAATTTTCAGCATCATTACTCCAGTCTTCAGTGTCACATGATCCTTCACAAATCACTCTAATATGATGATCTGATGCTCATCAAACATTTAGAAACTAGATGTACCTGCTTATCAAACTGTTGCTTGAGTACACAAACAATGTCTATCTGCTCCTCGATTCACAGACATGGCCGAACCCATCCAGCAGATCACCAGCAATAACTACGGCACACACACACGGGAGCAGGTTCCTTACACACTCCTCACACGCAAGGAGAAGGTACGTACGACAGAAGAATAAAACACTTCTCAAAAACCTCAGAGAAACAACTGTAAACAGTGTGACACTAGAACAGCATGAGATCATCACCATCAATGATACGGACAACACACACTCGAGTGAGATGCTTCTGGAGGGAATTGAACACAATCATTCTGATCACACACTTCCGGCGTTTCAGAAACACCAAACCAACATTAGAGATGCTGCGATGCCATTGGTCCACTGGTTACTCCAGTTATCCAATCACAGCTGACGCTGAGCCACAAGGGTTTTTTTATATCCCAAAATATACATAAAATAGGTGGATGGATTAAAACCAATATGAATCATACATGTCACATGTGATTAGACACCTGCATGAATGAGGATGATAAGGATGGATTGGGTACTGAAACCATTAAACTCCACCCACTTTCTTTGATTGACACTTCCCATCCAGGTCAGAAACTAACGAAAGCTTAAGGCAAAAATGCACTGAAGAAACGCCCCAGATAAGACAAATGTGAATATTATGAAATGTATCAAATGTCAGATAAGAAGTGTGTTCTTATTCAACGTGTTTATTGCCCCTGCAGATACTGATGAGTTCTGTAAGAAAATACTCCAAAAGGTGAAACATGAATCACATCTGGATCATTTTTATTAACGTGTTCGGGGAGAGAATCTACTCTTATGATCAAATACATTACTGTAACTCAAATGTACAGCAGCTCATGGTTTTGATTTCCAGGGAATACATGAATTGAAAATCTATATACTTTAAATGCATGAATGCATTGTATATCAGTGGATAAAAGTGTCTGATAAATGCATAAATGTCAAAACAACATGGAATACACAAGCATCTGTACATGAGATGAGAATGGTTTAAACTGATTCAATTGAAGTATTTCACAAATAGGATTGTCAAATTATTACATAAATGCATATACAAAATAGACTATTACATGGATAATTCACCTAAAAATTAAAATTCAGAAATTTACTCATGTTGTTCCAAACCTGTAAAAATGTCTTTTGAAAAATATATTTTGAATTATAATTCTAGGGTGAAGTATCCCAGTGTTTCCCCTACCATTGTTTTATTCCCCAAACAAAATTTTAAAAAATGGATGCGCGAGCATGTAGTAACTTTAGCGGCTATGATTTTCGTGATATAGCTGTTCACTACACTTGAAATCAGATCGCGATATAGACTAGTGTGTGAATATTAAACCGCAAAAATACTTTAAATACGAATCCTACATGTTCTGTGTGAATGAATGGTGCAGACGACGCGCAGTTTCATTTACCTCTCGCACACACACACGTTTTCCGCCTATATGACAACACGAATGCATGAACTTCATCTCCAGACTCTCGATCCGCTCTGACAGGCACTTCCGAGCATTTAACTGCTTCATTTAATTTGCTTCATTCAAAACTATCATCATGTCATAAACGCACAGAATCTAGAAGGTCTTCACGGCAACCCGTCAAAATAAATGTTTGGTTTAACTGAAATATTTACTGTTGTACAGTAGAATTTAGATACGTCTAAATGTAATAATAATACTAGCACTAATACAAATAAATGATCAACTTTATTTAAGGAAAAATTAAATTTTCCTCCATGTTAATTTTAACAGTGAAGCTCATTGTGCAGCATGTTGTTTGATAAAAAGTTTGTTTGATTTCATAATTTTAAAAAACGTAATTAATGTTTTATGTCTTCATTTGATTACCAGAAAAAAACAGAATTTCTGTAAAAAAAAAAAAGAAAGAAAAAAATATATTTTTTAATAATTGTTTATAATAAAAGTTTGATGATTTCAATTAATTCCTCATGATTTTTGACCCACTCCGCAACACTAGTTTCCTGAACCCCCCTAGGGGAAACACTGCACCCTTTAAGTGCATGTGCTCATATCTTCCTGCCACGAGCGAGGGATCTCCTCTGCAGCGTGAGCCGCCCCTGATGCGCTGGTGTTTGTGTTGCAGTGCGGGGAGGTGGTGTACGAGAAGCGGCGCTATGAGAAAGCGCACTGGGCCTGCATCACGGTTCACGAGGACACGTATGAACAGAGCATCTGCTACGGCTTCATGAAGATCATGAGATTCATCTGCCAGCAGAACACCGCAGGTCCGTGAACACAAGCCTCCTCGAACCCTCTCTCCACCGCCTAACGCTGCGCTCTCTCGTCCACAGGGAGTTATCTGGGCATGACCATACCCATCGTGACGGCGGTCCGCACCGACCAGATGCACACCACGCTGTCCCGGGCCGTCACTGTGGCGTATTACCTTCCCATGATGCACCAGGGCGGCCCGCCGCGACCCCACGACCCCGAGATCGCCATCGAGCAGTGGCCCGACACTGTCGTCTACAGCAGGTGGAAACAGCCACTAAACAATCTCGACTACACTCCAACAAGTGGTGCAACGGATCACAACATGCACGGTTCATTTACGGTTTTTGAGCCACGGATCAGATGTTTTTTCAGATCAGCAAAACTATTTAAAAAAAAATATATATATTATATATATATATATATATATATATATATATATAAATAATAATCAAACAATTTGACGGTCCACACCAGACGCGATACAACTATAGATTAATGCTAAATAACAAAGTTACAAAGTCTAACAGTAGTATTCAGGTACAGAATTAATAATTAAGCCTAAAATGTAAAATAACACTATGTTCACTGTAGAAATTAAATATAGTTTCATCTTTGTAAAAGCTGTATTTTGTTGTTTTATGAACATTGAGACAGACGACAGCAGGAATATTAGTCTGCGGTCACTTTAAGACCGAATAATCTGACAAACATCCGGTTTCATTCTGTTCACTGACGACAGAACCGAGAGAACACTCGCAGAGACGGTGTTCAGACATAACTGTGTGTGTGTGTGTGTGTGTTTCTGTTCAAGTGCAAGGAAACGCGAAAGAGGAATCAATTCTGTGTTCGAGCACTTTCTGAAACACGCCTCTCTCTCTTTCTTTTAGTGTGTGTGTGTATATGTGGGAGAGAGCGAGGGGGGGGGTGTGTATGTGAGTGAGAGAGAGTGAGAGTGTGTGTGTGTATATATGTGAGAGAGCGAGGGGGGGGAAGAGAGAGAGAGTGTGTGTGTGTGTGAGAGAGAGAGTGAGTGTGTGTATATATGTGAGAGAGCGAGGGGGGGGAAGAGAGAGAGAGTGTGTGTGTGTGTGTGAGAGAGAGTGAGTGTGTGTATATATGTGAGAGTGCGAGGGGGGGAAGAGAGAGAGAGAGTGTGTGTGTGAGAGAGAGAGTGAGTGTGTGTGTGTATATATGTGAGAGAGCGAGGGGGGGGGAAGAGAGAGAGTGTGTGCGTGATGTGTGTGTGTGAGAGAGAGTGAGTGTGTGTATATATGTGAGAGAGCGAGGGGGGGGAAGAGAGAGAGAGAGTGTGTGCTGTGAGAGAGAGAGTGAGGTGTGTGTGTGTATATATGTGAGAGAGCGAGGGGGGGGGAAGAGAGAGGAGAGTGTGTGTGTGAGAGAGAGAGTGAGTGGTGGTGTATATATGTGAGAGAGCGAGGGGGGGGAAGAGAGAGAGAGGTGTGTGTGTGAGAGAGAGAGTGAGTGTGTGTATATATGTGAGAGAGCGAGGGGGGGGAGAGAGAGAGAGGTGTGTGGTGTGTGTGTGAGAGAGAGAGTGAGTGTGTGTATATATGTGAGAGAGCGAGGGGGGGGAAGAGAGAGAGAGAGGTGTGTGTGTGAGAGAGAGAGTGAGTGTGTGTGTGTTATATGAGAGAGAGCTGAGGGGGGGGAAAGAGAGAGAGTGTGTGTGTGTGTGTGGTGAGGAGTGAGACTGAGTGTGTGTATATATGTGAGAGAGCGAGGGGGGGGGAAGAGAGAGAGAGTGGTGTGTGTGTGTGTGAGAGAGAGACGTGAGTGTGTATATATGTGAGAGAGCGAGGGGGGGGAAGAGAGAGAGAGTGTGTGTGTGTGTGAGAGAGAGAGTGAGTGTGTGTATATATGTGAGAGAGCGAGGGGGGGAAGAGAGAGAGAGAGAGTGTGTGTGTGAGAGAGAGAGTGAGTGTGTGTGTGTATATATGTGAGAGAGCGAGGGGGGGGAAGAGAGAGAGAGTGTGTGTGTGTGTGAGAGAGAGACTGAGTGTGTGTATATATGTGAGAGAGCGAGGGGGGGAAGAGAGAGAGTGTGTGTGTGTGTATGTGAGAGAGCAAGAGGGGGGAGGGAGAGAGAGAGACGGTGCGTGTGTATATGTGAGAGAGCGGGGGGAGAGAGAGAGAGAGTGTGTGTGTATATGTGAGAGAGCGAGGGGGGGAAGAGAGAGAGTGTGTGTGTGTGTATGTGAGAGAGCGAGAGGGGGGGAAAGAGAGAGAGTGCGTGTGTATATATGTGAGAGAGAGCGAGAGGGGGAGAGTGTGTGTGTGTGTGTATGTGAGAGAGCGAGGGGGGGAAGAGAGAGAGTGTGTGTGTGTATATGTGAGAGAGCGAGGGGGGGAAGAGAGAGTGTGTGTGTGTGTGTATGTGAGAGAGCGAGGGGGGGAAGAGAGAGTGTGTGTGTGTGAGAGAGCGAGGGGGGGGAAAGAGAGAGAGTGCGTGTGTATATATGTGAGAGAGAGCGAGAGGGGGAGAGTGTGTGTGTGTGTGTATGTGAGAGAGCGAGGGGGGGAAGAGAGAGAGTGTGTGTGTGTATATGTGAGAGAGCGAGGGGGGGGAAGAGAGAGTGAGTGTGTGTGTGTATGTGAGAGAGCGAGGGGGGGAAGAGAGAGTGTGTGTGCGTGTGTGTGAGAGAGCGAGGGGGGGGAAAGAGAGAGAGTGCGTGTGTATATATGTGAGAGAGAGCGAGAGGGGGAGAGTGTGTGTGTGTGTATGTTTATGTGAGAGAGCGAGGGGGGGGGAAAGAGAGAGAGGGGGGGAAGAGAGAGAGGGGGGGAAGAGAGAGAGTGTGTGTATATGTGAGAGAGAGCGAGAGGGGAGAGAGAGAGAGCAAGAGAGACTGTGTGTGTATGAGAGAGAGAGAGAGTGTGTGTGTGTGTGTGTTCAAGGGCAAGGTTAAACTGACCGCGAATCACGTGCGTGCCGAACCGTGGCCTGATCTGTACGGATCAACTGCGATCCGTTGCACCCCTGCAGACAGGTCATGTGACTCAACACGTGTGTGTTTCAGGGCCTTCGCGGGCGCCACTAACGAGCGGTCCATCATTAACGAGATCATCGGTCTGGCCGAGGCTCTGGACTCTCCGGGCGACTGCGTTAACGACTCCTTCATCGTGGCCGGATACACCAACCCAGCGGCAGCCAATCGACACAACGAGATCTGGTTCCTGGAGAGGCCTTGAGCTGTCGCTTTACCCACAATCCTCTGCTCCTCTCAGAGACCATTCAACAGGTTCAACGTCCCAGTTCCTGATTACCCATGAGCACTGCTCCTCGCTGATGAACACAGCAGAAGCTCATGTACATGCCAACACAGATTATAAACTACTACACCAATACAAACACCACGACTGGAAGAGTCACTGAGCACTGCCGCTGTAAGACAATCATGTGTATGCTATGATCACACACACACACACACACACACACACTCATTCATTCAACACACACACTCATTCATTCAACACACACACTCATTCATTCAACACACACACACACACACTCATTCATTCACACACACAATCATTCATTCATTCACACACACACACACACTCTCATTCACAAACACTCATTCATTCACACACACACACTCATTCATTCACACACACACACACTCATTCATTCAACACACACACACTCATTCATTCAACACACACACTCATTCATTCAACACACACACTCATTCATTCAACACACACTCATTCATTCAACACACACACTCATTCACACACACACATTCACACACACACACTCATTCATTCACACACGCACACACACACTCATTCACACACACACTCATTCATTCAAAAAAACACACACACACTTTCATTCACACACACTCATTCATTCACACACACAATCATACATTCAAACAAACACTCACTCACAACACACTAATTCAAAAACACACTCTCATTCATTCAAACAAACACACACACACACACACACACTCATACATTCAAACAAACACACATACACTCACTCACAACTCACACACACACACACACACACACGCTCTCTGTTCTGCTCAGTCAATGCTCATGTAGTCAACAAATCAATATATTAGACACACATACGTATATGTATTATATATTGTCATAGTGCTTATAATTATTTTTTTAAATGTTTCCTTCGCTGTTATTCCTCCATTAAGTGCAGATGTCAATCAAACAGAGAAATGAACGAGTTTTCAGAATGAAACACACACACACACGAGTCTTTGAATGAAGTTAATGAGCTCAACAGGCACTGGCTAACAGTCGCGTCGGTGTTCATGCTACACTCATCATGTCAGTGTAAACACCACAGCCACTGAGTTCCTGAACGCTTCTGTTCTGACCTCAATAAACTCTTCTGAATCACAGTACGACTCGAGCGGCATCACTTTACACAACACAAACAACACTATTCTGTGACTAAAAAATCACTCAAACAAGTGACAGATTAAAATCACCAACAATTCATTTAGACTCTTCTACATGATTTATGTGTGCACATCATTATTGTGTTAATAATCCTGAATCAGAGTATCATCTCTTCTCTGATGATGTGGGCGGGGCAACCTGTCACTCACATGAGCTCAGCCAATAGCAGACCACAACCATCCAATCAAATCCCCGCAGACACAATCAAGCCCCGCCCACATTAGTTCTTGTTCGTGAAGCGTTTCTCAGATATACGACACAGTCGAGGAGAGGAGACCAGCACAGCAGCGCTTTCAGGAAGAAGTGTTTCCTTAAAGTCTCTTCCTGCTGTGGGATAAAGCAGTGCTGCATGAGGTCAGAGGTCAAACTGAAGCTGAAACATTCCAGCGCTCCAGTGAGACGTGAAAAACTAGTCATGTGACACCAGCACCACAGCTGAGCCGACGCCATGACATCACACATCCAGGTTTCGGCGGACACCAGTTCAAAAAATAAATATGATGTCAGCATTCTCTTGATGTTTAGCTGAACTTAAAGCTTTTTACAGCACTGACCTCAGCCTCTCGTCTAACATTTCAATACGTAAAATATACATTATACATATATATATATATATATCAATGTAAAATAATTGACAAATGTTTTTGAAACAAAAAGGTTTGTTGAATTGCACTACTTGACAAAAATATGCACTGCATTAATAGTGTTTGCATGGTTTTTTTAGGGCTTGCATTTCTATGGGCTGAAATTCAACAGTTGTATATTTAAGCTGTGAACATTTAAATTCACAACATTTCACACACGTTTACATTATCAAAAATTAAATAATCCATATTCAACTTTTAGATTTCACTTCCAAAATATTCATTCTGTTTAAAAAACAACCTATAATATTTGACAGGCAATTTTCGGTCCATTTTATTTCACTTCCACAAATTGAGTGGATCAAATTCATTCGCTCATAAAAGCGGAGCAAGCGTCAGTATTTGTGATGATGATCAGGGCCAGTTTATAGATATGCAGAAGCTGTGTTTACATTAAAGTCTTCACGGTTAGGTGGTTCTTCAACTAGACACTGAACTTGAGGTGGAAAAAAGTTAGATATAACTAGTCTAGTTTAATGATCCATAAGAGAACGCACTTACATTATAAGACAAATTGGTGTTTTTTGACATATTTTCCGATCTGCACTGAACAAATGTCATTTCCATCACATGTAAATATTTGATTATTATTTTAAAATATGATATAGATCATTTCTTAACAGTGTAAGACCACTTTCACACATCGTTTACCAGTTTACACCTATATTGCAATTACCATAGATTTGTGGATTAAGTAAATTAATTGTCATGAGGCCCAAACACAAAGCGTACATCCACCACAACCTGAAATATAATATTGGATTGGTTAGATACATACTTCAAGTAGTGCATTTCAATAAGCTTTTTTGTTTCAAAAACATTTGTCATTATTTTACTTTCATATCTATCCTCTTGACTGAGGTCTAGGTTTCAGGATATATCAAATACAGCCACAGCGCCATCTACAGCTACAGGCCCACCACTGCACCTCCAGTGATGAAGATCACACACACACTTCATCAAACCAGCCCTCTTTCTGTAGTCTCCCTGTGGAGAAATCCAGCTGTTAATGTTGTTTATGTGTCTATGTGGTGTTGTTAATGTGCTTTAAGACAATCATGTGTAAGTTCATAAGTCGACAGCATTGCTGAGTATTTTCTGCTTAAAACTGCAGTGAACCAAAGACAGTCTCAAAAACACGCTTTGAAATCGCTGGTGTTTCTGACATCACAAACGACCTTGTAACCAATCAGATCAACGTGTGCTCGTCAACCAGTGGATCTCTGAGTGAGTGGAGGCGGGGCTCATTTGCATATTCATAGAACCACACATACTAAATGAGGCAAGGGTGTCCAGTTACATTCAAGATATTTCAAGTTATAAGAAATAAAAAGAGTTTAAATGTCATTTTGGTGATTAACAATTATTTTTATGGGATAAAATGATCTAAACTTGCAAGCCGGCGCATGAGTGGCTCACATTTACAGACATTTAGTCATTTAGCAGCTTTTATTCAAAGCGACTCGCACACACACACACGCACAGAGTCAGTACCTCGGTTTAACATCTCATCCGCAGGACAGTGCTCTTGTACAGTACAGTGTCCCTGTCTCTGGGGCGTCAGGACCCACTCAGACTCCAGGGTGAGCGCCCCCTGCTGGCCTCACTAACACCTCCAGCAGCAACCTGGCTTTCCCAGCAGTCTCCCATGCAGACACTGACCCGATACTCAGCCCAGCTCAGCTTCAGTGGGGGCCAGTCTGGGGCTAGTTTTAGTGTGTGTGTGCAGGGGATATGGGTGCTGGCCGAGAAGTGCTCGAACCCTGCAGGACTCTCTCACCTGTAGGTCTCGGGTCTGAGGTCTCGGGTCTGAGGTCTCGGGTCTGAGGTCTCGGGTCTGAGGTCTCACCTGTAGGTCTCGGGTCTGAGGTCTCGGGTCTGAGGTCTCGGGTCTGAGGTCTCGGGTCTGAGGTCTCGGGTCTGAGGTCTCGGGTCTGAGGTCTCGGGTCTCTCACCTGTAGGTCTCGGGTCTGAGGTCTCGGGTCTGAGGTCTCGGGTCTCTCACCTGTAGGTCTCGGGTCTGAGGTCTCGGGTCTGAGGTCTCGGGTCTGAGGTCTCGGGTCTGAGGTCTCGGGTCTGAGGTCTCGGGTCTGAGGTCTCGGGTCTGAGGTCTCGGGTCTGAGGTCTCGGGTCTGAGGTCTCGGGTCTGAGGTCTCGGGTCTGAGGTCTCGGGTCTGAGGTCTCTCACCTGTAGGTCTCGGGTCTGAGGTCTCGGGTCTGAGGTCTCGGGTCTGAGGTCTCGGGTCTGAGGTCTCGGGTCTCTCACCTGTAGGTCTCGGGTCTGAGGTCTCGGGTCTGAGGTCTCGGGTCTGAGGTCTGGGGTCTGAGGTCTCGGGTCTGAGGTCTGGGGTCTGAGGTCTCGGGTCTGAGGTCTCGGGTCTGAGGTCTCGGGTCTGAGGTCTCGGGTCTGAGGTCTCGGGTCTGAGGTCTCGGGTCTGAGGTCTGGGGTCTGAGGTCTCGGGTCTGAGGTCTCGGGTCTGAGGTCTCTCACCTGTAGGTACCGGGTCTGATGGCCCGTGAGCGACTCTCCCAGCGGGACGATGATCTTCTCCAGGCTGCGCTGATGCACGTGTGTCTGGACATCAGGACTGTCCTCGGAGCGCAGCTCGATGTGAGAGATCAGCAGGTTGGAGATCACCTGCTGCACCGCCTGCGCACACACACACACACACAAACACACACGCACACACACACGCTGTCATTTTATTGTCTGTAGCCCCTTGTAAGTGAGGAGCCGCCTAATTGAGAAGCACTATAAATATGATATGCTGTGTGTTAGGGGTGTCACAATATATCGCAATACAAAAATGCTACAATATGTATTTTGTATCGTCACTCGACACGAAGATTACTGAGAGAGGAAAGAGTTTTAGCGTCAGTGCTACATTAAACTGCTATAATGATGAGTATAATGTATAATAATGCAATGGGGAATATTTGTGGCTCCTGATAATGACAACTTTCTGATGTTCCAGTAAAAAGTGACCGACATTTATTTTATAGTGAGTGACGCAGATCAAGCATATTCGTCTAAAATAACCCAGAGTTCTCAGCTGCAGAATCATGAATATTGTTATTCTGGAGTCTCTATTGTCCTGCATTGGGTTCCAGCACTGAGTCCACGCATATTCATTCACACACACACTGTTAATAGCAAATTTAGCATTTTAATCAACAGTGCATTTTTTGTGAACCTTTAATCATAAGTCTTGGAGAATCGCATGAATATTGTACGGTGAGTTCAGTATCGTGATGTGTGTCGAGTCTGCATGAGGGAACCGCTGCTCTCCTAGTTTTATGTAATTGTAGAAACGTCGTCATGCTTCACGTGTCTTTCTGCTGTCAAATCTGCTCTGGTTTTTATTAAAGTCCCCCTGTAGTCAGTCTTATTCCTTAAGCCAGCTGAGACGCTTTACTTATGATACGTAATATCCATGAAAATGTTACGAATATCTAATTTCACAGATAGTTTGTTTCTATATTAAAATGTCGATACAATGTAAATATTTGGTCTGGCTCTTGTTTTAAATGATGCTGTCCCGTTATTATGCTTGTTGTTGCTGTCATCTGTTGAAGTTGTACAAGCAGAACGTGACGTGGGTGGGTGTGGCATTAGCCCCGCCCCTCCTCCACTGTGATTGGGCGGCGACCGGTAAAAAGCGTGGCGCTCGCATTGAAAACAACTGGAAATATTTGCCAGTCGTGTGAAAATCCGCTGAGGTTGACACAGCCTAAAACTCATCTTTGATCACCAAAATGGCATATTTAAGCGTTTTTTCAGTTCATCACATGGACTCCTGGTCAAAGCTCCCGGTTCCCGTGACGCGCCTCACCTTGACGTCTGCTCCAGGTGTAGCGCTGAGCGCTAGGACGCGGAAGCGCTGCGATTGGTTGCTCAGCTCACGAACCACCTGAAGAACAAGCACAGCCTCAGGACGAGTTCCCATCATGCCTCAGTCAGGAGGAGGAGGAAGCGTTACCTGACAGTACGCGTGGTTCCCGGTGGCCTTGTGGGCCTCGTCGATCACCACACACCTCACCTGGGCCGCCGGACAGGTGTTACGGCACAGGTCGTTCACCATCACCTGAGGAGTGAGGAAGAAGACCCGCCTCGACCGCCAGAGCTCTCGCCGGTGCTGCGCTGCGGTGGAGCCTGAGGAACACACACACACACACACGTTAGTGTGTATAATATCTTCATGCCTTGTTTAATAATAACAAATATGACTGAGAATGACACAACATTAACAAGGTAAAGTTTTTTGATCATTATTGTAGTTGTTTTTGGGGGGTGGTGACCTCTGACCTGTGAGCTCGGCCATGTGCGGCTGCGGGATCCCCATGACCCCGTGGCAGGCCTGGATCTGCTGCGCCACCAGGGGTTTGGTGGGCGCCATGAACACGATCTTGCCCGCGGGGAACCAGCGGTAGTAGTTGTACATGATGACCGCGGCGATGAAGGTCTTGCCCAGGCCGGTGGGGAGGCAGACCAGCGTGTTCCTCAGCAGAGCCGCCTCGCAGATCCGCAGCTGGTACTCCCGGACCGGGCAGTTCGTGGGGTAGATCCAGATGCGGCCCGCGGACGGGTCGAAGCCCGGTTCCGGACCGGCCTCCAGCGCGCGCTCGGCCTCGTACACGGCCACGAGCATGACATCATCATCATCGTCAGCTGTTGCTGTCTCACTCTCACCCCACAGACTCCTGCTGTCTGTCTGCTCGGAGGTTTTCCTCCGTTCTGAGGTAGTTTTGCTCCGTTCTGGGGTAGTTTTGCTCTGGTCTGAGGTAGTTTTGCTCTGGTCTGAGGTAGTTTTGCTCTGGTCTGAGGTAGTTTTGCTCTGGTCTGAGGTGTGAGGCACACTGCAGCCCCATGTTTGGAATAAAGTCCTCTGATTCGAGCTCATTGTAGAATAATAATCATCATCATCATCATCATCATCAGCAGCAGCTTCAGCGAATATTGCCGTTAGTAAACAAACGCGTTTGAATCGTGCCAGACCGAGCCGAATCAAACATAGCGCTTCTCTTTCCGCTCCAACCAAACGCATTAATCGCTCATACCCGAAACATATTCACGGTTTCATCTTCCAAATAAACAAGAGCGCAAACGAAACGGCGGATCGAATGTGGCGCGCGCACGGCTTACGTCAGCGGGAGTGAAAGAGCGCATGCGCGGGTGTGTGTTCCTGTGACGTGTAAGGTGCGCAGGATTTGATGAACTCAAACCGAATTGTTGTTTTATGTTTTTTTTACACTCTCGATCGATGTTACTCTTCCATAGTGTAAACTGAATGTTCAAATAAAACATAAAAAAACCGAATTATTGTCAGAATATTTTATCTTCACTTCATTTAGCTCTTTGATGGATCAATCAGTGCCTGTGGTGTTTATAGATTATATCTGTAAATATACATAAGTCTGATCTACCCACAGAGCTTTATTACGGTCTTCTTTCAATTCACCACTCAATATTATTGTTTGGATTCCAAAAAGTGCCAGTTTAATATAAAATAAAT
>CM060632.1:34245148-34302648 GCA_030578275.1 Meda fulgida | reverse complement strand
ACACGTGACGGACGAGCTGTGGTGTTCACACACACGTGACGGACGAGCTGTGGTGTTCACACACACGTGACGGACGAGCTGTGGTGTTCACACACACGTGACGGACGAGCTGTGGTGTTCACACACACGTGACGGACGAGCTGTGGTGTTCACACACACGTGACGGACGAGCTGTGGTGTTCACACACACGTGACGGACGAGCTGTGGTGTTCACACACACGTGACGGACGAGCTGTGGTGTTCACACACACGTGACGGACGAGCTGTGGTGTTCACACACACGTGACGGACGTGCTGTGGTGTTCACACACACGTGACGGACGAGCTGTGGTGTTCACACACACGTGACGGACGTGCTGTGGTGTTCACACACACGTGACGGACGAGCTGTGGTGTTCACACACACGAGACGGACGAGCTGTGGTGTTCACACACACGTGACGGACGAGCTGTGGTGTTCACACACACGTGACGGACGAGCTGTGGTGTTCACACACACGTGACGGACGAGCTGTGGTGTTCACACACACGTGACGGACGAGCTGTGGTGTTCACACACACGTGACGGACGAGCTGTGGTGTTCACACACACGTGACGGACGAGCTGTGGTGTTCACACACACGTGACGGACGAGCTGTGGTGTTCACACACACGTGACGGACGAGCTGTGGTGATCACACACACGTGACGGACGAGCTGTGGTGTTCACACACACGTGACGGACGAGCTGTGGTGTTCACACACACGTGACGGACGAGCTGTGGTGATCACACACACGTGACGGACGAGCTGTGGTGTTCACACACACGTGACGGACGAGCTGTGGTGTTCACACACACGTGACGGACGAGCTGTGGTGTTCACACACACGTGACGGACGAGCTGTGGTGTTCACACACACGTGACGGACGAGCAGTGGTGTTCACACACACGTGACGGACGAGCAGTGGTGTTCACACACACGTGACGGACGAGCAGTGGTGTTCACACACACGTGACGGACGAGCTGTGGTGTTCACACACACGTGACGGACGAGCTGTGGTGTTCACACACACGTGACGGACGAGCTGTGGTGTTCACACACACGTGACGGACGAGCTGTGGTGTTCACACACACGTGACGGACGAGCTGTGGTGTTCACACACACGTGACGGACGAGCTGTGGTGTTCACACACACGTGACGGACGAGCTGTGGTGTTCACACACACGTGACGGACGAGCTGTGGTGTTCACACACACGTGACGGACGAGCTGTGGTGTTCACACACACGTGACGGACGAGCTGTGGTGTTCACACACACGTGACGGACGAGCTGTGGTGTTCACACACACGTGACGGACGAGCTGTGGTGTTCACACACACGTGACGGACGAGCTGTGGTGTTCACACACACGTGACGGACGAGCTGTGGTGTTCACACACACGTGACGGACAGCACACCTTGGTTTTGAGAGTGAAGACGGCGTCCCTGATGGCCGGCAGGTCTTTAGCCGGGACGAACTTCTCCATCATTTTATCAAAGTCCCGGTGAGAGGACAGAAACAGCAGCATCCGTCGCCCGAAGTACCTGAAGGAGACACACCATCACTATAATCACGAGGAGCGCTGGCCTGCGGTTCCAAACACCACAGAAGAACAACTAGCCCAACTAATACACACTTCATCATTATTAAACACAATAAACACTCAGTCCTTAAACAGGAACAAATAGAAAATTAGCAATCGCAACAAATAGACACACCTGAACACAGATACGAGTGAAATAAACAGTGTTTTAAGATTCCAGGTTCAGAAACTGTAATCACATGGAAAATAACACTCCAGTTTATCAATAAAACATACTTTACAAATATAGTTACAAAAGTTATTCAGTGAAGAACGAATATTAGCGTTATTATAGAGCAGGAATATTAGAGTTATTATAGAGCGGGAATATTAGAGTTATTATAGAGCGGGAATATTAGCGTTATTATAGAGCGGGAATATTAGAGTTATTATAGAGCAGGAATATTAGAGTTATTATAGAGCGGGAATATTAGCGTTATTATAGAGCAGAGTTATTATAGAGCGGGAATATTAGAGTTATTATAGAGCGGGAATATTAGCGTTATTATAGAGCAGGAATATTAGAGTTATTATAGAGCGGGAATATTAGAGTTATTATAGAGCGGGAATATTAGCGTTATTATAGAGCGGGAATATTAGCGTTATTATAGAGCGGGAATATTAGAGTTATTATAGAGCGGGAATATTAGCGTTATTATAGAGCAGAGTTATTATAGAGCGGGAATATTAGAGTTATTATAGAGCGGGAATATTAGCGTTATTATAGAGCAGGAATATTAGAGTTATTATAGAGCGGGAATATTAGAGTTATTATAGAGCGGGAATATTAGAGTTATTATAGAGCGGGAATATTAGAGTTATTATAGAGCGGGAATATTAGCGTTATTATAGAGCAGGAATATTAGAGTTATTATAGAGCAGGAATATTAGAGTTATTATAGAGCGGGAATATTAGAGTTATTATAGAGCAGGAATATTAGCGTTATTATAGAGCAGGAATATTAGCGTTATTATAGAGCGGGAATATTAGCGTTATTATAGAGCAGGAATATTAGAGTTATTATAGAGCAGGAATATTAGCGTTATTATAGAGCAGGAATTTTAGAGTTATTATAGAGCAGGAATATTAGAGTTATTATAGAGCAGGAATATTAGAGTTATTATTAGAGTTATTATAGAGCAGGAATATTAGCGTTATTATAAAGCGGGAATATTAGAGTTATTATAGAGCGGGAATATTAGAGTTATTATAGAGCAGGAATATTAGCGTTATTATAGAGCGGGAATATTAGAGTTATTATAGAGCAGGAATATTAGAGTTATTATAGAGCGGGAATATTAGCGTTATTATAGAGCAGGAATTTTAGAGTTATTATAGAGCAGGAATATTAGAGTTATTATAGAGCAGGAATATTAGAGTTATTATTAGAGTTATTGTAGAGCAGGAATATTAGCGTTATTATAAAGCGGGAATATTAGAGTTATTATAGAGCGGGAATATTAGAGTTATTATAGAGCAGGAATATTAGCGTTATTATAGAGCAGGAATATTAGAGTTATTATAGAGCGGGAATATTAGAGTTATTATAGAGCAGGAATATTAGAGTTATTATAGAGCGGGAATATTAGCGTTATTATAGAGCAGGAATATTAGAGTTAATATTAGAGTTATTATAGAGCAGGAATATTAGCGTTATTATAGAGCAGGAATTTTAGAGTTATTATAGAGCAGGAATATTAGAGTTATTATAGAGCAGGAATATTAGAGTTATTATTAGAGTTATTATAGAGCAGGAATATTAGCGTTATTATAAAGCGGGAATATTAGAGTTATTATAGAGCGGGAATATTAGAGTTATTATAGAGCAGGAATATTAGCGTTATTATAGAGCAGGAATATTAGAGTTATTATAGAGCGGGAATATTAGAGTTATTATAGAGCGAGAATATTAGAGTTATTATAGAGCGGGAATATTAGAGTTATTATAGAGCGGGAATATTAGCGTTATTATAGAGCAGGAATATTAGCGTTATTATAGAGCGGGAATATTAGCGTTATTATAGAGCGGGAATATTAGCGTTATTATAGAGCAGGAATATTAGAGTTATTATAGAGCGGGAATATTAGCTTATTATAGAGCGGGAATATTAGCGTTATTATAGAGCAGGAATATTAGAGTTATTATAGAGCGGGAATATTAGAGTTATTATAGAGCAGGAATATTAGCGTTATTATAGAGCGGGAATATTAGCGTTATTATAGAGCAGGAATATTAGAGTTAATATTAGAGTTATTATAGAGCAGGAATATTAGCGTTATTATAGAGCAGGAATTTTAGAGTTATTATAGAGCAGGAATATTAGAGTTATTATAGAGCAGGAATATTAGAGTTATTATTAGAGTTATTATAGAGCAGGAATATTAGAGTTATTATAGAGCGGGAATATTAGAGTTATTATAGAGCGGGAATATTAGAGTTATTATAGAGCAGGAATATTAGCGTTATTATAGAGCAGGAATATTAGCGTTATTATAGAGCGGGAATATTAGCGTTATTATAGAGCAGGAATATTAGCATTATTATAGAGCAGGAATATTAGAGTTATTATAGAGCAGGAATATTAGAGTTATTATAGAGCGGGAATATTAGAGTTATTATAGAGCAGGAATATTAGCGTTATTATAGAGCAGGAATATTAGCGTTATTATAGAGCGGGAATATTAGCGTTATTATAGAGCAGGAATATTAGCATTATTATAGAGCGGGAATATTAGCGTTATTATAGAGCAGGAATATTAGCATTATTATAGAGCAGGAATATTAGGCGGCTTTAAGAGCTGCTGAATATAGTTTCACACGCCTGCAGAACAGAGTCTCTCGTATTGAAATCATATTGAAATGCTCACAAAGGACTCCATATGAGGAATCGAAATTTTAATTTTTACAAGTATCCGACTCCTGACGCTACATGTGACACTGAAGCGCTGAGGTGAGAGCGTGAGTGACCTCTGACCCCTGCTCACCTGGCCTCCTGAGACGAATCCTGTGCCAGCTTGGAGACGGCGGGGAGAATGCGGTCGGTCAGGTCTTTGGTCCCGGACAGCAGACGCGCAGCACCGGCTCTCTCCACCAGAACACACACATGCTGAGCCGCACACTTACGCACAACCGAGCTCAGGTGACTGATGACACAAACACAAACACGTTTTTGCATGTGAACAGCATAAAAGAAGCTTGTCATGTGTCTGTGTGTGTGTGTGTGTGTGTGTGCTGACCCCAGTCCCCCGGTGAGTAGCGCGCTCATGCTGCGGGTCAGAGAGCAGTGTGTGTGTGTGTGTGTGTGTGTGTGTGTGTGTGTGTGTGTGTGTGTGTGTGTGTGTGTGCTGACCCCAGTCCCCCGGTGAGTAGCGCGCTCATGGTGCGGGTCAGAGAGCAGTGTGTGTGTGTGTGTGTGTGTGTGTGTGTGTGTGTGCTGACCCCAGTCCCCCGGTGAGTAGCGCGCTCATGCTGCGGGTCAGAGAGCAGTGTGTGTGTGTGTGTGTGTGTGTGTGTGTGTGTGTGTGTGTGTGTGTGTGTGTGTGTGTGTGTGTGTGCTGACCCCAGTCCCCCGGTGAGTAGCGCGCTCATGCTGCGGGTCAGAGAGCAGTGTGTGTGTGTGTGTGTGTGTGTGTGTGTGTGTGCTGACCCCAGTCCCCCGGTGAGTAGCGCGCTCATGCTGCGGGTCAGAGAGCAGTGTGTGTGTGTGTGTGTGTGTGTGTGTGTGTGTGTGTGTGTGTGTGTGTGCTGACCCCAGTCCCCCGGTGAGCAGCGCGCTCATGCTGCGGGTCAGAGAGCTGTGTGTGTGTGTGTGTGTATGTGTGTGTGTGCTGACCCCAGTCCCCCGGTGAGTAGCGCGCTCATGCTGCGGGTCAGAGAGCTGTGTGTGTGTGTGTGTGTGTGTGTGTGTGTGCTGACCCCAGTCCCCCGGTGAGTAGCGCGTTCATGCTGCGGGTCAGAGAGCAGTGTGTGTGTGTGTGTGTGTGTGTGTGTGTGTGTGTGTGTGTGTGTGTGTGTGTGTGTGTGTGTGTGTGTGTGTGTGTGTGCTGACCCCAGTCCCCCGGTGAGTAGCGCGCTCATGCTGCGGGTCAGAGAGCTGTGTGTGTGTGTGTGTGTGTGTATGTGTGTGTGTGCTGACCCCAGTCCCCCGGTGAGTAGCGCGCTCATGCTGCGGGTCAGAGAGCTGTGTGTGTGTGTGTGTGTGTGTGTGTGTGCTGACCCCAGTCCCCCGGTGAGTAGCGCGCTCATGCTGCGGGTCAGAGAGCTGTGTGTGTGTGTGTGTGTGTGTGTATGTGTGTGTGTGCTGACCCCAGTCCCCCGGTGAGTAGCGCGTTCATGCTGCGGGTCAGAGAGCTGTGTGTGTGTGTGTGTGTGTGTGTGTGTGTGTGCTGACCCCAGTCCCCCGGTGAGTAGCGCGTTCATGCTGCGGGTCAGAGAGCAGTGTGTGTGTGTGTGTGTGTGTGTGTGTGTGTGTGTGTGTGTGTGTCTGCTGACCCCAGTCCCCCGGTGAGTAACGCGTTCATGCTGCGGGTCAGAGAGCAGTGTGTGTGTGTGTGTGTGTGTGTGTGTGTGTGTGTGTGCTGACCCCAGTCCCCCGGTGAGTAGCGCGCTCATGCTGCGGGTCAGAGAGCTGTGTGTGTGTGTGTGTGTGTGTGTGTGTGTGTGTGTGTCTGCTGACCCCAGTCCCCCGGTGAGTAGCGCGTTCATGCTACGGGTCAGAGAGCAGTGTGTGTGTGTGTGTGTGTGTGTGTGTGTGTGTGTGTGTGTCTGCTGACCCCAGTCCCCCGGTGAGTAACGCGTTCATGCTGCGGGTCAGAGAGCAGTGTGTGTGTGTGTGTGTGTGTGTGTGTGTGTGTGTGTGCTGACCCCAGTCCCCCGGTGAGTAGCGCGTTCATGCTGCGGGTCAGAGAGCAGTGTGTGTGTGTGTGTGTGTGTGTGTGTGTGTGTGTGTGCTGACCCCAGTCCCCCGGTGAGTAGCGCGTTCATGCTGCGGGTCAGAGAGCAGTGTGTGTGTGTGTGTGTGTGTGTGTGTGTGTGTGCTGACCCCAGTCCCCCGGTGAGTAGCGCGTTCATGCTGCGGGTCAGAGAGCTGTGTGTGTGTGTGTGTGTGTGTGTGTGTGTGTGTGTGTGTGTGTGCTGACCCCAGTCCCCCGGTGAGTAGCGCGTTCATGCTGCGGGTCAGAGAGCTGTGTGTGTGTGTGTGTGTGTGTGTGTGTGTGTGTGTGTGTGTGCTGACCCCAGTCCCCCGGTGAGTAGCGCGTTCATGCTGCGGGTCAGAGAGCAGTGTGTGTGTGTGTGTGTGTGTGTGTGTGTGTGTGTGTGTGTGTGTGCTGACCCCAGTCCCCCGGTGAGTCGCGCGTTCATGCTGCGGGTCAGAGAGCAGTGTGTGTGTGTGTGTGTGTGTGTGTGTGTGTGTGTGTGTGTGTGTGTGTGTGTGTGCTGACCCCAGTCCCCCGGTGAGTAGCGCGTTCATGCTGCGGGTCAGAGAGCAGTGTTCACACATGCGTTCCAGCGCTCGCTCCGCGTCCTGGCGTATGAAGGCGTTGGATTCTCCGGCTTTCTGCAGCAACACTCGGGCCGAGCCGTCCAGCTCCTGGTCCATTCCCTTCTGCAGCGCCGCGAACATCTCGCCCAGCGCCGACACCGCCACGCGCGCCACGCCCGAGCGCAGGTTACGGACCTGCAGAGATTCGGGACACACACTCAATCCTGGAGAGCAGCAAAACACAATGTTTCATAATTGATGAATTTTACAACATTAAAGTGCCCTATTATGCCACCATAAAGCCTCCTAATGTTGTTCTGCTGGTCTCCTGTAACAGATTCACACTATAACACTATTAAAGCAATAAACACGAATGTTCTGATAATCTGCACTGCAGCATCAGCTCTTTCTCTCAGTGTCTGAAACGCTTCCATCGAGGATTCAGGCCCTCTAAGCCCCGCCTCTCTGACAGCGGCACATATATGTGTGTATATGTGTATATATGTGTTTGTGTATATTTGTGTGTGTGTATATTTGTGTGTGTGTGTGTATATTTCTGTGTGTGTATATTTGTGTGTGTGTATATATGTGTGTATATTTGTGTGTGTGTATATGTGTGTGTGTGTGTATATATGTGTGTATATGTGTGTGTATATGTGTGAGATGTTCCGCCTGACCTCCCGGATGAGCGCGAGGCACACGTCGTGAGTTCTGCTGGCGAGGACATCGGGATGGTACTGAGCCAAACTGCGCAGGAAGTTCAGGCCCTCGATCTTCTTCTCCCTTCATGAACAGAGAGTATTAGAAGCACAGAGAGTATTAGAGGACACAGAGAGTATTAGAAGCACAGAGTATTAGAAGCACAGAGAGTATTAGAAGCACAGAGAGTATTAGAGGACACAGAGAGTATTAGAAGCACAGAGTATTAGAAGCACAGAGAGTATTAGAGGACACAGAGAGTATTAGAAGCACAGAGAGTATTAGAGGACACAGAGAGTATTAGAAGCACAGAGAGTATTAGAAGCACAGAGAGTATTAGAAGCAGAGAGTATTAGAAGCACAGAGAGTATTAGAGGACACAGAGAGTATTAGAAGCACAGAGTATTAGAGGACACAGAGAGTATTAGAAGCACAGAGAGTATTAGAGGACACAGAGAGTATTAGAGGACACAGAGAGTATTAGAAGCACAGAGAGTATTAGAGGACACAGAGAGTATTAGAAGCACAGAGAGTATTAGAGGACACAGAGAGTATTAGAAGCACAGAGTATTAGAGGACACAGAGAGTATTAGAGGACACAAAGAGTATTAGAAGCACAGAGAGTATTAGAAGCACAGAGAGTATTAGAGGACACAGAGAGTATTAGAAGCACAGAGAGTATTAGAAGCACAGAGAGTATTAGAGGACACAGAGAGTATTAGAGGACACAGAGAGTATTAGAAGCACAGAGAGTTTTAGAGGACACAGAGAGTATTAGAAGCACAGAGAGTATTAGAGGACACAGAGAGTATTAGAAGCACAGAGAGTATTAGAAGCACAGAGAGTATTAGAAGCACAGAGAGTATTAGAAGCACAGAGTATTAGAAGCACAGAGAGTATTAGAGGACACAGAGAGTATTAGAAGCACAGAGTATTAGAGGACACAGAGAGTATTAGAAGCACAGAGTATTAAAAGCACAGAGAGTATTAGAGGACACAGAGAGTATTAGAAGCACAGAGAGTATTAGAGGACACAGAGAGTATTAGAAGCACAGAGAGTATTAGAAGCACAGAGAGTATTAGAGGACACAGAGAGTATTAGAGGACACAGAGAGTATTAGAAGCACAGAGAGTATTAGAAGCACAGAGAGTATTAGAAGCACAGAGAGTATTAGAGGACACAGAGAGTATTAGAGGACACAGAGAGTATTAGAAGCACAGAGAGTATTAGAGGACACAGAGAGTATTAGAAGCACAGAGAGTATTAGAGGACACAGAGAGTATTAGAAGCACAGAGAGTATTAGAAGCACAGAGAGTATTAGAAGCACAGAGTATTAGAAGCACAGAGAGTATTAGAGGACACAGAGAGTATTAGAAGCACAGAGAGTATTAGAGGACACAGAGAGTATTAGAAGCACAGAGAGTATTAGAGGACACAGAGAGTATTAGAGGACACAGAGAGTATTAGAAGCACAGAGTATTAGAAGCACAGAGAGTATTAGAAGCACAGAGTATTAGAAGCACAGAGAGTATTAGAGGACACAGAGAGTATTAGAAGCACAGAGTATTAGAGGACACAGAGAGTATTAGAGGACACAGAGAGTATTAGAAGCACAGAGTATTAAAAGCACAGAGAGTATTAGAGGACACAGAGAGTATTAGAAGCACAGAGAGTATTAGAGGACACAGAGAGTATTAGAAGCACAGAGAGTATTAGAAGCACAGAGTATTAGAAGCACAGGTAGTATTAGAGGACACAGAGAGTATTAGAGGACACAGAGAGTATTAGAAGCACAGAGTATTAGAAGCACAGAGAGTATTAGAAGCACAGAGTATTAGAAGCACAGAGAGTATTAGAGGACACAGAGAGTATTAGAAGCACAGAGTATTAGAGGACACAGAGAGTATTAGAGGACACAGAGAGTATTAGAAGCACAGAGTATTAGAAGCACAGAGAGTATTAGAAGCACAGAGTATTAGAAGCACAGAGAGTATTAGAGGACACAGAGAGTATTAGAAGCACAGAGTATTAGAGGACACAGAGAGTATTAGAGGACACAGAGAGTATTAGAAGCACAGAGTATTAAAAGCACAGAGAGTATTAGAGGACACAGAGAGTATTAGAAGCACAGAGAGTATTAGAGGACACAGAGAGTATTAGAAGCACAGAGAGTATTAGAAGCACAGAGTATTAGAAGCACAGAGAGTATTAGAGGACACAGAGAGTATTAGAGGACACAGAGAGTATTAGAAGCACAGAGTATTAGAAGCACAGAGAGTATTAGAAGCACAGAGTATTAGAAGCACAGAGAGTATTAGAGGACACAGAGAGTATTAGAAGCACAGAGTATTAGAGGACACAGAGAGTATTAGAGGACACAGAGAGTATTAGAAGCACAGAGTATTAAAAGCACAGAGAGTATTAGAGGACACAGAGAGTATTAGAAGCACAGAGAGTATTAGAGGACACAGAGAGTATTAGAAGCACAGAGAGTATTAGAAGCACAGAGTATTAGAAGCACAGAGAGTATTAGAGGACACAGAGAGTATTAGAAGCACAAGCACAGAGAGTATTAGAGGACACAGAGAGTATTAGAAGCACAGAGAGTATTAGAGGACACAGAGAGTATTAGAAGCACAGAGAGTATTAGAGGACACAGAGAGTATTAGAAGCACAGAGAGTATTAGAAGCACAGAGAGTATTAGAAGCACAGAGAGTATTAGAGGACACAGAGAGTATTAGAAGCACAGAGAGTATTAGAGGACACAGAGAGTATTAGAAGCACAGAGAGTATTAGAGGACACAGAGAGTATTAGAAGCACAGAGAGTATTAGAAGCACAGAGAGTATTAGAAGCACAGAGTATTAGAAGCACAGAGAGTATTAGAAGCACAGAGTATTAGAAGCACAGAGAGTATTAGAAGCACAGAGAGTATTAGAAGGTCAATGCTGAAAGCGGCATCATTAGGGATGGGCGATACGGACTTAAACTACATCACAATATTTTCTGAGTAGTGTACCAATAACAGATTGACGAGGTAGTTCCTCGTTCAGAAGTAAACAGTAAAAAAATAAAATAGTGTAAAAATAAAATCCTGCAAGTAGTTTTTAGCTCTGCACGACGTGAGCTGCGAATGTGGACCCGATAGGAAATGCATCATCAACGACTTTATCTTTATTATGTCAATAAATTATATCTTTCCTCTCTGATAGTTTTATAGAATGAATGTTTTTAAAGGATTTAAAAGTATAGAATCATATTTACCGTCCGTAGTACAGATGTTCAAAACTGAATTATTTTCTGATGGTGTGAGATTTGAATTTAAGGAAGTGAAATTTAAATGGAGCAAAGTGCATATCACTGCTGTAGATGTATGTTTTCATTAATGTCTTTAATTGGTTTTAGTATGAATATTTATTAGTCGACGAATTAGAAAAGCTTGGTTAATGAATATTAATTAGAGATGGCACGTGACTATTTAATATTCATAACCGCGCAACCAAATTCTGTGAATGATTTTAAATATGGTTTTATTTGACAGTATTTTGTGTTCAGACTAATTCTTCTCGTGAGGAGAATTGTTACCGATATAACCCGTGTGAGCGTGCGCGTCAGTCTCACCAGTCGTCCGAGGTGAGCAGCCGAAAGCTCTGAGTCAGCGCCAGCTCCGGTTTAGAGAAGGGCCGCAGCTCAGCCGGATCCGGCCCGTCTTTCCTCGGGCTCCCAGGAGTCAGCTCATCTGACGGACACACAGAGAGACAGACCTCAGTGGCGGACTGAAGCATCCACAGATAAGGTTGGGAATCGAAAAGACGGAAAATCAATTCCAGGTCTAATATTCCTGCTCTATAATAACGCTAATATTCCTGGTCTATAATAACGCTAATATTCCTGCTCTATAATAACTCTAATATTCCTGCTCTATAATAACGCTAATATTCCTGCTCTATAACTCTAATATTCCTGCTCTATAATAACGCTAATATTCCTGCTCTATAATAACGCTAATATTCCTGCTCTATAATAACGCTAATATTCCCGCTCTATAATAACGCTAATATTCCTGCTCTATAATAACGCTAATATTCCTGCTCTATAATAACTCTAATATTCCTGCTCTATAATAACGCTAATATTCCTGCTCTATAACTCTAATATTCCTGCTCTATAATAACGCTAATATTCCTGCTCTATAATAACGCTAATATTCCCGCTCTATAATAACGCTAATATTCCTGCTCTATAATAACGCTAATATTCCTGCTCTATAATAACTCTAATATTCCTGCTCTATAATAACGCTAATATTCCTGCTCTATAACTCTAATATTCCTGCTCTATAATAACTCTAATATTCCCGCTCTATAATAACGCTAATATTCCTGCTCTATAATAACTCTAATATTCCTGCTCTATAATAACTCTAATATTCCCGCTCTATAATAACGCTAATATTCCCGCTCTATAATAACGCTAATATTCCCGCTCTATAATAACGCTAATATTCCTGCTCTATAATAACGCTAATATTCCCGCTCTATAATAACGCTAATATTCCTGCTCTATAATAACGCTAATATTCCCGCTCTATAATAACGCTAATATTCCCGCTCTATAATAACGCTAATATTCCCGCTCTATAATAACTCTAATATTCCCGCTCTATAATAACGCTAATATTCCCGCTCTATAATAACGCTAATATTCCTGCTCTATAATAACTCTAATATTCCTGCTCTATAATAACTCTAATATTCCCGCTCTATAATAACGCTAATATTCCTGCTCTATAATAACGCTAATATTCCCGCTCTATAATAACGCTAATATTCCTGCTCTATAATAACGCTAATATTCCTGCTCTATAATATTCCTGCTCTATAATAACGCTAATATTCCTGCTCTATAATAACGCTAATATTCCTGCTCTATAATAACGCTAATATTCCTGCTCTATAATAACTCTAATATTCCTGCTCTATAATAACGCTAATATTCCTGCTCTATAATAACGCTAATATTCCCGCTCTATAATAACTCTAATATTCCCGCTCTATAATAACTCTAATATTCCTGCTCTATAATAACGCTAATATTCCTGCTCTATAATAACGCTAATATTCCCGCTCTATAATAACGCTAATATTCCTGCTCTATAATAACGCTAATATTCCTGCTCTATAATAACTCTAATATTCCTGCTCTATAATAACGCTAATATTCCTGCTCTATAACTCTAATATTCCTGCTCTATAATAACTCTAATATTCCCGCTCTATAATAACGCTAATATTCCTGCTCTATAATAACTCTAATATTCCTGCTCTATAATAACTCTAATATTCCCGCTCTATAATAACGCTAATATTCCCGCTCTATAATAACGCTAATATTCCCGCTCTATAATAACGCTAATATTCCTGCTCTATAATAACGCTAATATTCCCGCTCTATAATAACGCTAATATTCCTGCTCTATAATAACGCTAATATTCCCGCTCTATAATAACGCTAATATTCCCGCTCTATAATAACGCTAATATTCCCGCTCTATAATAACTCTAATATTCCCGCTCTATAATAACGCTAATATTCCCGCTCTATAATAACGCTAATATTCCTGCTCTATAATAACTCTAATATTCCTGCTCTATAATAACTCTAATATTCCCGCTCTATAATAACGCTAATATTCCTGCTCTATAATAACGCTAATATTCCCGCTCTATAATAACGCTAATATTCCTGCTCTATAATAACGCTAATATTCCTGCTCTATAATATTCCTGCTCTATAATAACGCTAATATTCCTGCTCTATAATAACGCTAATATTCCTGCTCTATAATAACGCTAATATTCCTGCTCTATAATAACTCTAATATTCCTGCTCTATAATAACGCTAATATTCCTGCTCTATAATAACGCTAATATTCCCGCTCTATAATAACTCTAATATTCCCGCTCTATAATAACTCTAATATTCCTGCTCTATAATAACGCTAATATTCCTGCTCTATAATAACGCTAATATTCCTGCTCTATAATAACGCTAATATTCCCGCTCTATAATAACGCTAATATTCCCGCTCTATAATAACTCTAATATTCCCGCTCTATAATAACGCTAATATTCCCGCTCTATAATAACTCTAATATTCCTGCTCTATAATAACGCTAATATTCCTGCTCTATAATAACGCTAATATTCCCGCTCTATAATAACGCTAATATTCCCGCTCTATAATAACGCTAATATTCCCGCTCTATAATAACTCTTATATTCCCGCTCTATAATAACTCTAATATTCCCGCTCTATAATAACGCTAATATTCCCGCTCTATAATAACGCTAATATTCCCGCTCTATAATAACTCTAATATTCCCGCTCTATAATAGCGCTAATATTCCCGCTCTATAATAACGCTAATATTCCTGCTCTATATTAACGCTAATATTCCTGCTCTATAATAACGCTAATATTCCTGCTCTATAATAACTCTAATATTCCTGCTCTATAATAACGCTAATATTCCTGCTCTATAATAACTCTAATATTCCTGCTCTATAATAACGCTAATATTCCTGCTCTATAACTCTAATATTCCTGCTCTATAATAACGCTAATATTCCTGATCTATAACTCTAATATTCCTGCTCTATAATAACTCTAATATTCCCGCTCTATAATAACGCTAATATTCCCGCTCTATAATAACTCTAATATTCCCGCTCTATAATAACGCTAATATTCCCGCTCTATAATAAGCTAATATTCCCGCTCTATAATAACTCTAATATTCCTGCTCTATAATAACGCTAATATTCCCGCTCTATAATAACGCTAATATTCCTGCTCTATAATAACTCTATAATAACGCTAATATTCCTGCTCTATAATAACGCTAATATTCCCGCTCTATAATAACTCTAATATTCCTGCTCTATAATAACGCTAATATTCCTGCTCTATAATAACTCTAATATTCCTGCTCTATAATAACGCTAATATTCCTGCTCTATAACTCTAATATTCCTGCTCTATAATAACGCTAATATTCCTGCTCTATAATAAATCTAATATTCCCGCTCTATAATAACGCTAATATTCCCGCTCTATAATAACTCTAATATTCCCGCTCTATAATAACGCTAATATTCCCGCTCTATAATAAGCTAATATTCCCGCTCTATAATAACTCTAATATTCCTGCTCTATAATAACGCTAATATTCCCGCTCTATAATAACGCTAATATTCCCGCTCTATAATAACGCTAATATTCCTGCTCTATAATAACGCTAATATTCCCGCTCTATAATAACTCTAATATTCCTGCTCTATAATAACTCTAATATTCCCGCTCTATAATAACTCTAATATTCTCGCTCTATAATAGCTCTAATATTCCCGCTCTATAATAACGCTAATATTCCCGCTCTATAATAACTCTAATATTCCCGCTCTATAATAACTCTAATATTCCCGCTCTATAATAACTCTAATATTCCCGCTCTATAATAACTCTAATATTCCTGCTCTATAATAACTCTAATATTCCTGCACTCTAATATTCCCGCTCTATAATAACTCTAATATTCCCGCTCTATAATAACTCTAATATTCCTGCTCTATAATAACTCTAATATTCCCGCTCTATAATAACTCTAATATTCCCGCTCTATAATAACTCTAATATTCCTGCTCTATAATAACTCTAATATTCCCGCTCTATAATAACGCTAATATTCCCGCTCTATAATAACTCTAATATTCCTGCTCTATAATAACTCTAATATTCCCGCTCTATAATAACGCTAATATTCCCGCTCTATAATAACGCTAATATTCCCGCTCTATAATAACGCTAATATTCCTGCTCTATAATAACTCTAATATTCCTGCTCTATAATAAGCTAATATTCCCGCTCTATAGTAACTCTAATATTCCCGTTCTATAATAAGCTAATATTCCCGCTCTATAATAACTCTAATATTCCCGCTCTATAATAACTCTTATATTCCTGCTCTATAATAACTCTATAATAACGCTAATATTCCTGCTCTATAATAACGCTTGTATTCCTGCTCTATAATACCTCTAATATTCCTGTTTATTTCATATATTTTCATATATTTTATATTCACTGTTTATTTCACTCGTATCTGTGCTCAGGTGTGTCTATTTGTTGCGATTGCTAATTTTCTATTTGTTCCTGTTTAAGGACTGAGTGTTTATTGTGTTTAATAATGCTGAAGTGTGTATTAGTTGGGCTAGTTGTTCTTCTGTGGTGTTTGGAACCGCAGGCCAGCGCTCCTCGTATAAGAGTTCTTTATCCTGATGATTTGTGTTCATGATATTCAGCTGCAATTACATGTTTTGCAATAAGACTAAATACGAATGATATCTAAGGTTGTTTTTTATCTTATTGGAATCAAAATTAGGAATCGATAAGAATAGAAATCGCTAAAATTCAATCGATACCCAACCCTATCGACAGGAAATAAATCCGACATGACGTTCATGAATCTGCTTATTATCAATGTTGAAAACAGCTGATTCATATTTGTGTGGAAACCGTGACACTTTTAATTCTTTAGGATTCTTTGATGAACAGAAAGTTTAAAAAAACAGCATTTATTTGAAATAGAATCTTTTGTAACATTATAAACGCCTTTAGTCATTCCGAGTCTCACCGGAGCTGTGTGCAACAAGCGCTCGCGTTCGGTTCAGACTCGACGTGCGTCTGAGTCTCGGCGCTGCGTTTCTATTGGGCGGGCCGGGCGGGGGGGCGGGCTGGTGGGCGGGGCTTAGACTCTGCACTGGGTTCTGTGGTCCTGTGGGACTGGAGGGAGACTCGTCCGAGAGCGACTCGCACCCGCTCAGGGTCTCGTCTGGAAAACAGAAGCAGAATCAAATCCTTTAATCCATTACACACAGTTATCGCACTACATCTGCTGCTCATACGCGGCTAGAAGTCCCACAGATATTGTCAGAATCTGGTAAATGTGCTTTTTCTGTTTATGCTCCTTCGGTTTGGAATGAATTGCAAAATAAATCTTAATCTAGAAGCACTTCCAGCCTTGAGCACTTTTACATGACTCTTGCACAATCATTTCTCTTGATTTGATTTATTTAATTCTGAACGTGTAAATTGTGGAATTGTCATTTGTGTGAATCTTTATGTGCTGCCGTCTCGACCAGGACTGTCTGGAAGAAAAGACAGCAATATCTCAATGTGATCCTCCTGGTCAAATAAAGGATAAATCAAATAAAATGGTGTCACTGGAGTTGACCTTTCACCTTTCACATCATCGCGGAGTGTGTGTGTCGTGCGGCGCCTCAGCGGGTCCTGATGCTCTAGGTGGCGCTGCCGCATCTTGTCGCTCGCAAACTTAGACAGCTTTACCCTCTCCTGTAACACACACACCACTCCAATGAAAAGGTGAAGCACACACACTTTTATGCAAATTTTGGAAACTATGAACCTTATTGTAAAGTGTTACCAAAACGGATATCTTTGTATTTGATGATAAAACGTGCACATAAACTATGATGGAAACACATTTCCTGAATAAATCCCTGAATAAATGTGACTGTGGCTCAGCGTCAGCTGTTATTGGATAACTGGTGTTTGGTGTTTGGTGGAAGTGTGTGATCAGAATGATTGTGTGTAATTCCCTCCAGAAGCGTCTCACACACACGAGTGTGTTCCCGAACACCAGCATCCGCACGCTCGAGAACACGACAGCGTTTACTGTGTGTCTGACGCTCCACACACTCGTTTATGATCGAGGGGAAGTATGAAAGCTTGTTTCCGCCACAGAATAAAACATTTTAAAAGATAATTGTGACTTTTTATCTCACAATTCTGACAATCTTTTCTCAGAATTGTGAGATAAAAAGTCGCAATTATGTTTTTTACTTTTCATTCTATGGCTGAAACAAGCTTCCATAAAAAAGAGCCCGATTGTAGAAACGTACAGTTTATTACTGCTTTTTTGCACCAGGAAGTGATGATTTTGTTCTCTTGAACACATGAGATGGAAACGCGGCTGTATTCGCACACGCTTTATGCTGTATTACAGTTTAGCGCACAAGCTGAAGTGTGAGGTTTGTATGTGAACACAGCCGCACCACAGGCTCCTCGGGGTCAGCACTGCCGTCGGAGTCGCAGTGTGTGCCGGTGAAGGCGTGTCCGATCACGCCAGACGGAGGCTCGCGGGCCGCTCGACCGGACCAGTCGCCCTGCTCAGGAGAACACGCCACACTGGGACGGCTGGGAAGAGCGACAGAACCAAACACTCCTGCAGAAAGAGGGAGAAGACGAGTGAAGGACGAGCGCAGCAGTGTTTGACATCATCATCAGTGTGACGCAGCGGTGAACCGACCTCTGCCGATCACTCCCTCGGGCACGCAGGACTGCGGCGTGTGCTGCTGACATCCTGAAACACACAACATCACACGCACACACTACTGGGCGAACGCTTGCATCACTACGCTTGTTCAGCGTTTCTGAAAGAGTCACCAAAGCTGCATTTACTTGAGCAGAAATACAGTAAAACATTATTACACTGTAGAAAAGCTGCTTTCTATGTGAATATATGGTAAAGTAAAGGGATGCGGCAATATAAAGATTTACCTGTATCGGGCAAAATTTTCATATTTGAAAACCGATAACCGATATATTAGCTGATAAATATAATAAATACAGATTTTTACATCATTTTTGAAAGCCTGATTACAAAAACACAAGTCTCACCATTAAAAGCCACGTCCTAAAACACACAATTATAATGTTCTCATAATTTTATGTAGCCGATATGACAGATTTGAGCTGTTCATGTTTTACATCTGAAGCGTCTGAAGGAAATAATCCATTATTTATCAGCTTTAATATATCAGACAAATTTTCTTATAATGCCGATAACGATAACATTAAAGCGAACATATATCAGCCGATACGATACGGTAGTAATTTATTCCTGTGATCAAAGCTGAATTTTCAGCATCATAGATGAAATAAACTCAGAAGAGACTTCTCTCAGGAACATTATAAAGCGCTCACCTTTAGCGGGTCTGAGCGCGCGGAGCGGCTCGCGGCCGGCGGCTCGGCTCTGCGGTGATGATGTCATATCGCTGGGCTTCTCCTCGTCGGCATCTAACGCTCGGTTTGAGTAAACGAGCCTCTGACCGACCACACTCACATTCCCATCAGACAGGCTCTTATCCTGCTGCGCCACGCCTGAGGACACACACACACACACACACGTCATATCGAAATGCTCAAAAAGGAATCGAAATATTAATTTTATAACACGTATCCGATCCTAATTTCACTTCCCAACCCCACACGTGCCCCGCGCATGACGTGCTCCTGTGGCTCACATACGTACCTTGAGCGCTGAGGTCGCGTGTTCCTGGCGCCACGGGTGGTTTAGCAGCAGAGGTCACGGGGCTGCGGTCAGGAATCAGAGTTAGTGAACTGAGCATGAGTGTCATGTTTATGCCTGGTGTTCATCTGGGCTCTCATTTATACAACTGTGCGTAGGATCCTCAAGTGTGTGTGCACTGAAGCCAAAAATGGCACACGGCATATTTATAAAACTGTGCGTGCGCCAGAACCTGCGCAACATTCCCTTTATAATCCCAGGCAGCGGAAGATTGTGTTCACATGCGTCTCCCAGAAATGACCATATATGAGCTCACAACGCCTCGTTTTACGGCGCAGATCCTCATCTGCGTATCATTTGCATATGCATATTCATGCACGTGACTCAAGACATTAGGAGAATATGAGATCCGGATGTGCTTCACATTACAGTGCTAAAGGTCATTTAGTAGCCAATCCATGCCTTATTTTAGAAAAAATAAATCAAATAGTATAAAATACATTTCAGATAAATTTGCATTTATCGAATAGTATTTTTAATTGCTTTATATGTGCATTATTGATCATTATTTGTGCGAAAATAGTTTCTAAAACCATGAGTCTGCTATTAACATGCGCTAAGCAAACATTAAAACACAGCATGTGTACACTATCCACTACTAATATTTCTATTATTAGAATATATTGTTTTTTGTAAGTTCTCTGTAATGATTTCATGTAATTTAAGTGCTTAACTCCATTAATGAGAATGGCATATTTCATCTAACAGTGTGTATCAGATGTAAAACAGTTTAAATCATTCTTTTATTTATGTAAACTGTTATTGTGAACATGCACTGTATTTATGATTGGGACTCATAATGAATATTAAAGTGGTTTTCCTTCATCAGTGCCTCAGATCACCACCGGCGTCGTTAAACTCGTCTCTGATGTGCGCACGCAGGCACTGACAGACACACTGACACATTCTCCGGCAAGTGTTTATAGATCACGGCGTATGCGTCAGAGGTGGCGACGGCTCGTTCCGTGACACAAACCTAACTTTATCTGGACAATCACTTTACTCTAGATCTGCTGTAAAGCCGAACTATCTCTGCTACTGTAATCTGCTGTTATGACTGTAAAGCCGCTGTGAGACGCTACACTGCTAAAGCGCTGTGTAGATGACGTCACACAGGCCTGTTGATCCGTCTGACCTGCTCCCGGTGCCGGTGGGCGAGCACAGGCTCAGGCCGCTCTCGCTCAGAGGGCTGGTGACGGACCGGGACGTCTGATCCGGGGAGTCGGGAACCAGCTCCAGCTTCACCGCAGAGTCCGGGCTGTCGGGGTCGGAGCCGCTCGCGCTCACCTTGGCCCGCTTCTTCGCCGCGCTGTTCCTCAACGAGCGCAGCGAGATCAGCATCTGGAACACGAGCACAGACCCGACGGGTGTCACTCACAATAAGCAACGTTTATATAGAGCTGGGCGGTATACCGGTTCATACGAATATCGGTGTTTATTTTTGTTATGATAGGCAGTTTTAATATACCACAATACTGGTGTATGTTGCTTTTAAACAGCGTTGGGAATGCGGGCGACATTGTTAGAGGTGTGTGTGTGTGTGTTACTGAGCCTGACGTGAAGATGGAGAGGTTAAACTATAACTGATAGCTGTCAAATCAGCACAGACACCATATACAGTCAAAAAAATATGTTTGTAGTGTGTGTGACGTCACCCGTAGCGTTTCTGAAGCCCAAAGTGGGCGGAGCCGGCCGTCGCCATCTTGGCCGCGCGTCACTCCCGGATAAACGAACATGTGCAGAGGCGGATTAGCTGAGGTGGCGTGACGCTAACACACAGCAGTGACATCAGCGGCAATCCACCTGTCACTCAAGTGGCCACGCCCTTAATTATGCACAACTTTAAAGCTTAATAGCTTTAAGCTTAGCATTAGCTTTATAGACCAAAACCATTTTTTGCACCAGACTGTAACCATGTTTTATTCTGCTGTAAAGTTGAGCATTTTAACATGCGAGTCTATGGGGTTGAGTCTCTTCTGCAGCCGGCCTCTAGTGGCCAGTGGAGGAACTGCAGTTTAATCTCTTCTGCAGCCGGCCTCTAGTGGCCCGTGGAGGAACTGCAGTTTAATCTCTTCTGCAGCCGGCCTCTAGTGGCCCGTGGAGGAACTGCAGTTTAATCTCTTCTGCAGCCGGCCTCTAGTGGCCCGTGGAGGAACTGCAGTTTAATCTCTTCTGCAGCCGGCCTCTAGTGGCCCGTGGAGGAACTGCAGTTTAATCTCTTCTGCAGCCGGCCTCTAGTGGCCAGTGGAGGAACTGCAGTTTAATCTCTTCTGCAGCCGGCCTCTAGTGGCCAGTGGAGGAACTGCAGTTTAATCTCTTCTGCAGCCGGCCTCTAGTGGCCAGTGGAGGAACTGCAGTTTAATCTCTTCAGCGTTGATTCAAGAGAGACCGGAAGGTGCCGTTTGGTTACAATTCACAACTGTTTTTTTAATTACAAACATACGCACAGTAATAACTTCGAATAATGACATCACTATGCTTCTATTTGTTTTTTCCGAGTCTCGCTCACCTCCTGCCGGTCCAGCGGGTCGTCCCCCGATTCTCCTGCGGCGCTGATGGACAGATCGAGCAGATCCGCCGAGGCTCTGGCGCTGATCCGGCTCCGGCGCGGGGCACGAGGGGGCAGCGGAGAGCGTTTGCTGGAGCTCACATCACCTGAGAAGAAGAAGATGTGGCGCTTCAACGTAAAGATTGATTCAGCAAGACTTTAATGAGCTGGAGATCAACACCGCCGTTAAAGGAGTCGTTCACGACAGAACTAAATCTCCTGATAGTTTACTCTCCCGCACGTCATCCAAGATGATCATGTGTTTCTTTCTTCAGTGGAAAAGAAATGAAGGTTTAGAGGAAAACGCTCCAGGATTTCCTCCATATAGTGTCTTCAATGGGGTCCAACGGCTCGAAGGTCCAGATGTGAGTTTCAGAGTCTCGACACGATCCAGCCGAGGAATACGAGTCTCATCCAGACAAACCAGCGACATTTATAACACAACACACATTTATATACTTTAACCACAGATGCTGGTCCTGCACTCGCTGTGATGCGCCACACATTACGTCATCAGGGTGAAAACTGAATTTCTTTTCCACTGAAGAAAGAAACACATGAACATCTTGGATGACGTGGAGGAGAGGAAATTATCAGGAGATTTTAATTGTGAAGTGAACTAATGCTTTAACTAGTTCCTAACAGCACTGCACTGCAAAAACTGCTGTTCTTACTCAGTACTTCTGTCTTGTTTCCAGTCCAAATAACTAAAAACTCTTACATCAAGATGGATTTACTAAAGTAGTAAAATGCTATAAGATATTATGTTTTGTTATCTGGGGAGAAAAACAAAATGAAGTGAACAAGCAAAATGATCTGCCAATGGGGGCAGAAAAATAATCTCAATTCAAATGGAAATCAACAATATTTTTCTGACCCCATTGGCAGATCATTTTGCTCGTATTAAGCAAAAACTCACTTCATTTTGACTTTTGTCCCCCAGAAAATGTCTAATGGGATTTTACTCATCTAGTAAATGCATCTTGATTTAAGATTTTGGAAACAGGACAGAAATACTGAGTGAGAACATCAGTGTTTGCGGTGTGTGAGGAAGAGCGCTGACCGGAGTTGTGGTCTCGTCTGCTGGGCCACGTGCTGGACATGGAGGGCTCGGGCGCGGCGTGCGTGCGCGGGGGGGCGCGCGGGGCCGTCAGCGGGTACGAGGGCAGCAGGAACGAGCCCGGGGGATCCACACTGCCCGACAGCACACGACTGCTCCTCAAGCCTGGCCAACCAACGAGAAACACTCAACATCTCCGTCATCTACACAGCGCTTTAGCAGTGTAGCGTCTCACAGCAGCTTTACAGTGATAACAGCAGATTACAGTAGCAGAGAGTGTTAGGCTTTACAGCAGATCTAGAATACAGTTATTGTCCAGATAAAGATGTTTGATTTATGGCACTTTAAAGATCTTTAGTTATTAACTTAGCGGCCGCTAACACGACAGCGCTCTCACAGAGAACTCTTAATGTGTTCTGGCCGCTCATTGGCAAAGTGAAACAAGTTAAAGCATTAAAATTACTGACTTAAAATAAATAAAAAGTCAAATTGATTAATTTAAATTAAAATTAATTATAAAAAAATAAAATAATAAGAACTAAAATAATAACAAGGCAGATTAATGGGATTGTATTCAAGTGAAGCAGAGTTTGAGAACCAACAATTAAGGCCAGTGTTATTTATGTAATATCACTTTAATAAAATCCCATTAATTTGCCGTCTTATTAATAAAGGCCTGGATGCTGATTGGTCAATCCGGTGTTCTAGAGGTGGTGCAGTGTCACTCATAGAGTATTACAGGCTCATTACTTCCTGGTGGTAGAGATAATAACTGTAACGATGCTCACAGAGCCGAGCGTGTGGTTCTGCCAGTGCGTCACCTTTCTCCGGCTCAGAGGCTGTTTTGAAGACGTCTGGATCCGAATCCAAGCTGCCGCTGCGCCGCAGTCGACCCAGAGGCCGCTGAGCCCGCGCCGGAGACGGAAGCGCTTCTGGCGGACCTGAGCAGAACACAAGATTAATGTTCATTAATGCAGCTGTCGCGTTACTTCTGTGTAGGGTTATCACGCCTGAATAAAGCCTCATCCTTCCCTTGGGTCATTGTGACCTGGAAAATATATATATATATTTTTTTTTTTACAAATTGAGTGTGCATAAGACTTCTTGAACCACGAATACACACAAATTTTTACTGTTTGAAATTTAAAAAGTAACAAATCCTTCTCTCACGGGTCAATCTGAGCTCTTTAGGAATGAATGGAATGCTTCAGTTCACATAGAAAAACATAAAAATGCTCAAAATTCAAACTAAAAATGCTAAAACTTTACCTAAATATTATTTTGTAATGTGTACATGTGTGTGTGAACTCACACTGAAGAACTGGCTTTAGGACCCAGAGGAACAGCTCAGTGACTCCATATAGAGATATAAGCACATCTAGAGTCATGAATATCATCTTACATTATTATTGTCCACAAGATTTCAGCAAAGATGTAAGATATTTTGTATCTTGTAAGATGTAAGATATTTTGAGCTGAAATAAAAGGGTTATGCATGAAATTATGAGTTATTTTTAATTTAAGTTGAAAGAATGTGAGGAATGTGCTTAAATTACTATTTATTCATTATTTATTGATCACATCTAGTAGTTTAAAAATAAATAAAATAACAAAAAAACACATTAAAAAAATAGAATAAATATGATCAAAATTAAATAAAATAAGCTTTCTGGACAAATTTGTTTTTTAGGGCTTCGGGTCTTTTTGACCCGCGAGGGAAGGATGAGGGGATCTCTGGGAAATAAAGTCCACTGGGTCTCTGAAACGCGACACGCAGAAGAACCAATCATAAGATCCTCAGGTGATATGCATAAGATCTTCAGTGGATCTGCTGAATGAGATTCCTACTGTGTTTGGCACCGGCGTCCCGGCGGACTCTCGTGGATGAGGACGCATCTTCCCTGCAAACCTGCTGGGACAAAGACATCAATCAACACACGTTTCCAATCCAAAGCACACGAGATCTCAGACTGAAAGGGATTCATCCACATTGACACTCTATGAAATCAACAGAAGAACCTTAAAACCGCTTTAATGCTTGAAAACATGCACTGAAAATGATCATCTGTATTCACTGCAGAACATGATGCTCTTCCTCAGCGGTTCTGTCTGGCTTCCAGCACAAATATCTAAACATTCTTAAATCAAGATACTTGCAAAATGACTGAAGACATTAAGTCTTGTTTCTGAAAAAATGTATGAAAATGAAGTGAGTTTGTGCTTAAAACAACAGTGGAACAGTGAAAAATAATCTTGTTTTCACGTTCGGACCCTACTGGCAGATATTTCTTGTTTTAAGCACAAACTCAAAGTTTTTTGCTCCTCCAGTAAATGTGTCTTGATTTAGTAATGTTTGTGTATTTGTGCTGGGAAACACTAGTGTCAGAACTCCTCTGTGTGTTTGTTAGTGTTCCTGTGTGTTCCAGAGTGTTGCTGGGAAACACTGCCGATCACTGACACACACACACACACACACACACACACACACACACACACACACACACACACACACACACACACACACACACACGTCCGACTGCACTTATTACAGCGCTTCATTTCTGCTTCATAATTGCATTATCTTTCAACATCAGTTTAACCCTGTAAAGCCTGACTTGTGAAATAATAATCTTTTTTTAATAGAGCAGTTTATTTAACCTTTAGACCAAATTTTGTTTTGCATATGTATTTTATGTTTTGCATCATAATTAAACCATCAGGCTTTTATGGCTCATACGTTCTGATATCGTGAGAATATGGAGGAAAAACCGAGCAATAATAAATAAACCTTCCTCAAAAGCCTGATGATCATATTTGAGACTCGTGATTTTTCTAATTAAAGATCTCTGGATAATCAAGTAAACCTGCTTCGGTCCAGTTGAAATATTACTAACAATATCAAAGATATTCTTACATTTACTTAAAGTCCCCTTGTGGAGAAATCCAGCTGTTAGTGTTGTTCATGTGTCTATGTGGTGTTATTAATATGCTTTAAGACAAGCATGTGTAAGTTCATAAGTCGACAGCATTGCTGAGTATTTTAATCCAATGCAGGACAATAGAGACTCCAGAACAACAATATTCATTATTCTGAAGCTGAGAACACTGGGTTATTTTAGACGAATATGCTACATTTCTTATTATAAGGACCCACAATTATTCCCCCGTTGCATTATTATACATTATATTCAACATTATATGTAGTAGTTTAATGTAGTACTGAATTTCGTGTTTTTCCTCACACAGTAATTTTTATTTTGGGTGGCCTACACACAATACATATTGTAGCATTTTGCATTGCGATATATTGTGACACGGTGTATTGTTACACCCCTAACTAGAGGCCTGTATCAGATCTTTATAGGGTTAATGATGAAAAAACACATGACTGCATTAAATCAACATCTGATGGTGTGTTCATGTGAGGCCTCACCTGATCATGTGACTTCCCGTTAGCCGTGGGAGCCGATCTCTCCCAGGGCAGTTTGTTCTTCCCTTTCCCGGCGCTCACGATCCTCCTGTGCGTCGTAGCGTCATCTGCTAGCTCTGCGTCCACGGGGCCGCGTGACCCGGGAGCCCGTCCTCCGTTCATGACCCAGTCCAGATCGGCCCCGGAGCCCAGGTGAGGCAGGCGTCGGTGCCCCGGTCTGGGCAGCACGAGCGCGTACTCCACGGTGCCGTCGGCCGCTAGCCGCGGGAGTATGTGCCGCGCGCGCCGTGCCTGAACGGCGGCCATGAGGCCCTGCGCGTCTCCCGTTAGCTCCGCGCGGTCCACGGCCTTCATGAGCGGCTGCTTCTTCCCGGTGTCCAGACAGTAGTCGAACACGGCAAACAGCTCGAGAGCCGCGTGACGCACCTTCCTCTTCCCGTCCACGAGCGTCGGCGCCGCCTCCGCACACAGCCGCGGGATGTCGAAGTCCTTGCGCGGGTGCGTTAGCATGGCGGCGGTGATGATGTTGATGGCGTCCTCCCGAACCCTGGAGTTCCTGTGGCGGAGCTGAGCGAGGACGAGCTCCAGCACGGCCCGCGGCCCCACCGCCCGCATCAGCTGCCGGAACACCTGCCAATATTAGGTCAAATATTAAAGCCCCCCTGTGGAGAAATCCAGCTTTTAATGTTGTTTATGTGTCTATGTGCTGTTGTTAATATGCTTTAAGACACACATGTGTAAGTTCATAAGTCGACAGCATTGCTGAGTATTTTCTGCTTAAAACTGCAGTGAACCAAAGACAGCCTCAAAAACACGCTTTGAAATCGCTGGTGTTTCTGACGTCACAAACGACCTTGTAACCAATCAGATCAACGTGTGCTCGTCAACCAGTGGATCTCTGAGCGAGGGAGTGAGTTACTCACTTGTTGATTACTTACAAAGCACTAAATGGTTTAGCTCCGCAGTGCTTGAGCGAGCTCTTAACGCATTATAGTCCTTCACGTCTATTGCGATCTCAAAATTCAGGCCAGTTGATAATACCTAGAATATCAAAATCGACTGCGGGCGGTAGATCCTTTTCCTATTTAGCACCAAAACTTTGGAACAGTCTTCCTACCATTGTCCGGGAAGCAGACACACTCTGTCAGTTCAAAGCTAGACTAAAAACACATCTCTTTGACCTAGCATACACATAATATATTATAGACTTCTATAATTCAATGTTAGGCTGCATAGATTAGGTCAGCCGGAACTGGGAACACTTCCCTTAAATCCTGATGTACTCGTTACATCATCATAAGAAGAATGGCATCTACGCTAATTTTAGTGTCTTTGTTTATCCCTAGGTTTTCCCGCAGCCTACCGGATCCAGGCCGTATCCAGATCTGACTAGGAGCTTTGCCTGGACCCGATGACAACGCAGTGCTGAAGTGCCAACTAGCCTCTCCCTATGGAGGATCCCTTTCCCACTCTACAGATAAAACGTTGTGATTCCGGTTCGCGTACCCACCCCGAAGTGATAAAATAAAACAAAATTCTGTATCAAATTACAGTTACTATAAATCCGGCCTCTAGTTCATAAACATATACAACACACATATATGTACACATATATAACACACATATGTGCGTAACACACATATATACACATATATAAATCAAGCAAGCTAGTGCGCATAGGCCACGAAGTGTTAGCGGAATAACACATTAGCGGACCGGAGGGAATAATATGGAATTTTTTCCAGAAAACTTTGCACACATTAAATTCAAGCACTTTTAAAGGACCTGTATCTATGAATGTTTATTTTCAAAACTTTCCAGGGGCTTTAAAAAAAAAAAAAATCAGATTCACAAACTTTCAAGGATTTCAAGGACCCGTGGGAAGCAGCACTGCTAACAGCATAAGCGAATTAAAAACCATTGAGAAATAAAATAGCAGATCAAATATGATCGAGGGAGTGAATTTTCACGTTCACTCGGCGATATCGGCAGTGAAAATCGCTTAGGTATGAACACAAAAGACACGCCGAAAAACGCTGGCGATAAGCGCGCGATAACCGTCACGAGGCTTTAGTGAGGGAAAGAACTACAATCCAGTGAAGCATTGCGAACAGCATAATCGAGTTAAAAAGCATTGAGAAATAAAACTGATGAACACCTGCGCTGAAGAGCGTCATTGATGTATATTTACAATATGTTTTTGAAGCGCTGATCATTGTAGCCAATCACAGACATACTTGATGAGCTCGTGAACACAACGGCCAATCAGAGGTGTTTATGATTCCGCTCAACAGCGCTCAAACGGCACATTCTTTAAATTTCAGTATCGACTTTTGACAGCAGCGCTAGTGGGAACCCTGAACGAAGCACTGCGAACAGCATAAGCGAATTAAAAAGCACTGGGAGATAAAACGGCGCGCTCACCTGCATGTACTCGCGTCGGGCCACGTTACGCGAGTCTCCCAGCGCTCGTACGGTCACCGCCGCGATCTCCCGGTAGTGCCGGTCCACGTCGCGGCCCAGCTTCTCGATCAGCAGGTTCAGGAGCTGCAAGGTCCCGTACAACACCTTGAAGTTGCTGTCGTCCAGAAGCCGGCGTAAGAACTGGATGAACTCGCCCACGCCGGCGGGGGACACCTGCTGCAGGTCCACTTCCCCCACCAGGCTCTTCAGCTGCTCCACGCCACGGGTCCGGTTCTGGAAGTTCTGCTGGTCCAGGAGCTGCTCGTGTAACTCCTGAGGGATCAGTCCATAAATCATCATGGAGTCCAGACGGAGCCGACGCACGGGAATCTGTCATGTTGAGGAGGGATGCGAAGCCATCGCAGCGACACAGACCTGAAGATTCACAGATTTATACAGTACAGATTCACTGTGACAAACCAAGAGGCAACATCTAATCTGGAAAATGAAGCCGACCCGGAAGTGTGTAAAACTGCAGTACATGTAAACTCCGCTAGGGGCCGGTCCCAAAGGGAGCAAATGTCCATAGACCCCAATGTTAAAATGTCCATTTTCACAGCAAAAATTCATGTTTTTACAGGTTGGTCCCATGGACTTTTATTGTGTTTTTCGACAGGTTCCGAGTGCCTGACACCTGTGAGGGGGGGGGGGGAATTTTTTTGTAACTCGTCAGACAAAAATGCTAACTGTGAACTGAACGGCTTTAGTGAGGGAAAGAACTACAATCCCATTTAGCATTGCGAACCGCATAATTAAATTTAAAACAATTGAGAAACATAACACTGCTAATATATATATATATATATAAACAATATATTTTAAGTTTATTACAAAATATGTATATACAAGTATTTTGAGAGCGTAGAGAGAACGACTCGATTACGTCATTCGCAGAGCTTCACAGGAGTGGGCGGAGCTTTGATTGTGGCGACTCTCTGATTGGTGGGTTTACTGTACAGCATCAATGGTAATGTAGTTTTCAACACGAATTCCGCAATTATTCTAAAACTAAGTTGAAATAATGTGTGCTAACAGATTCATCAGAGACAAATACCATCGATTAACATCGTCATAGCTCACAGTAGATCCAGATATAAGTTATCAACAACAACAAAAATTCCATCTTAAGAAAATGAATAGAGGTTTAACATTTCTGCTGAATTTTCTGAATGGTCAAAAGCTTTTTAAATGTTTTAAAAAGTTTTTTCTTGGTTATGTAAGCATTAGATAAGCATTATGGTAATGTTTTCTCGATTCCATCAAGTATTATGGAAACGTTACTTCTGAATGTCATTTCTAAGTAGAAACGTTTAAAAAATTTGTTTGAAGAAATATGTTACAGGAATGATGTATAAATCACATTTTTTGAGCTAGCGTATGGAAAACAGTATTAAACACCAGATAACTCAGAATGCTGGTTGTGTTAAGCTTTGGGAGATGATGACCTGAGGTCAGTGCTGAGCTGTTGAACACACACCAACACACACCAACATCACTGCTCCTCCTGATAAAGTTCACAGGAATGGCGGATCTTCATATGAATACTCGGAATGACTCGGAATCATTCGGAAGGAAAACCACTTGTGGCTCTTCTGCGGTATTTACTCGTTAATTCACCCGATATTCATCATCTGACAGCACATGTACAGTGTAATAACGAGACACTGAGGCGATTCTACAGTATGAATTATTCTCATTCATCTTATTGGACGTTAGTTTGGTAACGTTAGATTCGATAGATGCTGTTTTTTAACCAAATCGATAACACTTGAAATAATTCATTACTAATATACCATATAAAACACTGGTAACTTACAATTTACAACATCGAACAATATTAAAATGACTGAAGTGTTTATGTGTTTTAGTGAAAATCAAACCTTTTATTGCTGACCTAAATGACTCCGAGCGGCTCCCGTCCCGATTCGGTTTGATTCTCGATGTGATTCAGTCAGATTCGCTGAATCTGGTCTGAATTTGTCTGATTTTCGTTGTTTTTTCTGTCGGATTCTGATTTTCTCGCTGCTTCCATCACAATACACAACCAAAATGGCGCTGATGTCACAACCAGCCGCTGCCATGGCGACGCGCCCTCTGACCCCACACTGGATGGTTGGCGCGGTGCACTGTGGGAGGTGTAGTTCATGACAGTAGCGCTTCCACTTGAACTTCCCGGTTTCACATACAGAGTTTAGATTAAGCCAGGATTAGGCTTTAGTTTAATTAGCGTATTTAAGTAGCTTTTATAAACGTGCCTTAGAAAACAACATTACTGGTGTGCATCTTGAGACAAAACAATGGCACTGATATATTCTGTCGGTGCAAGTTATTTTCTTATATGTCCTTTAAAACAGATCAAACATGTATTTTAGTCTGGGACTCGGTTTAAGCCTTGTCTGTGAAACTGGGGGATGAGTTTCAAACTTTTACGCCACATTTTTTAGAGTTATTCTGCTGCTGAAAAAAAAAATCCAGCAGTACCTGAGAAACCAAATAATCAAAATTGTGCTAGAAAAACATCAGTAGTTTTGTTTGCCCTAGTATGGTATTAATGCACGAAAATAACTCTTTTTTAGTTTTATTTATTTTAGTAAATGTTTACCATACTTTGTTTGCCATTTATACCATACAAATAAAGATATGTAGACTTATAATAACACTGGAATGCAGCCGTATTTGAGTGGATGTTTGTCTCTAGGATGGCTAATAACTGTCTCTGAGTATTTGTGTTAGTGTACAGTATATGAGTGTACAGTAAGAGCAGTGTATGAGTGTACAGTAAGAGTAGTGTATGAGTGTAAAGTAAGAGCAGTATATGAGCATACAGTAAGAGCAGTATATGAGTGTACAGTAAGAGTAGTATATGAGCGTACAGTAAGAGCAGTATATGAGTGTACAGTAAGAGCAGTGTAGGAGTGTACAGTAAGAGTAGTATATGAGTGTACAGTAAGAGTAGTATATGAGTATACAGTAAGAGCAGTGTATGAGTGTACAGTAAGAGCAGTGTAGGAGTGTACAGTAAGAGCAGTATATGAGTGTACAGTAAGAGCAGTGTAGGAGTGTACAGTAAGAACAGTATATGAGCGTACAGTAAGAGCAGTATATGAGTGTACAGTAAGAGTAGTATATGAGCGTACAGTAAGAGCAGTATATGAGTGTACAGTAAGAGCAGTGTAGGAGTGTACAGTAAGAGCAGTACAGTAAGAGCAGTATATGAGTGTACAGTAAGAGCAGTATATGAGTGTACAGTAAGAGCAGTATATGAGTGTACAGTAAGAGTAGTATATGAGCGTACAGTAAGAGCAGTATATGAGTGTACAGTAAGAGCAGTATATGAGCATACAGTAAGAGCAGTATATGAGTGTACAGTAAGAGTAGTATATGAGCGTACAGTAAGAGCAGTATATGAGTGTACAGTAAGAGCAGTATATGAGTGTACAGTAAGAACAGTATATGAGCGTACAGTAAGAGCAGTATATGAGTGTACAGTAAGAGTAGTATATGAGCGTACAGTAAGAGCAGTATATGAGTGTACAGTAAGAGCAGTGTATGAGTGTACAGTAAGAGCAGTATATGAGTGTACAGTAAGAGCAGTACAGTAAGAGCAGTATATGAGTGTACAGTAAGAGCAGTATATGAGTGTACAGTAAGAGTAGTATATGAGTGTAAAGAGCAGTATATGAGTGTACAGTAAGAGCAGTACAGTAAGAGCAGTATATGAGTGTACAGTAAGAGCAGTATATGAGTGTACAGTAAGAGTAGTATATGAGTGTAAAGAGCAGTATATGAGTGTACAGTAAGAGTAGTATATGAGTGTACAGTAAGAGCCGTATATGAGTGTACAGTAAGAGCAGTATATGAGTGTACAGTAAGAGCAGTATATGAGTGTACAGTAAGAGCAGTGTATGAGTGTACAGTAAGAGCCGTATATGAGTGTACAGTAAGAGCAGTACAGTAAGAGCAGTATATGAGTGTACAGTAAGAACAGTGTATGAGTGTACAGTAAGAGCAGTGTATGAGTGTACAGTAAGAGCAGTGTATGAGTGTACAGTAAGAGCAGTATATGAGTGTACAGTAAGAGCAGTATATGAGTGTACAGTAAGAGCAGTGTATGAGTGTACAGTAAGAGCCGTATATGAGTGTACAGTAAGAGCAGTATATGAGTGTACAGTAAGAGTAGTATATGAGTGTAAAGAGCAGTATATGAGTGTACAGTAAGAGTAGTATATGAGTGTAAAGTAAGAGCAGTATATGAGTGTACAGTAAGAGTAGTATATGAGTGTAAAGAGCAGTATATGAGTGTACAGTAAGAGTAGTATATAAGCGTACAGTAATAGCAGTATATGAGCGTACAGTAAGAGCAGTTTATGAGTGTACAGTAAGAGTAGTGTATGAGTGTACAGTAAGAGCAGTATATGAGTGTACAGTAAGAGCCGTATATGAGTGTACAGTAAGAGCAGTACAGTAAGAGCAGTATATGAGTGTACAGTAAGAGCAGTATATGAGTGTACAGTAAGAGCAGTGTATGAGTGTACAGTAAGAGTAGTGTATGAGTGTACAGTAAGAGCAGTATATGAGTGTACAGTAAGAGCCGTATATGAGTGTACAGTAAGAGCAGTACAGTAAGAGCAGTATATGAGTGTACAGTAAGAGCAGTATATGAGTGTACAGTAAGAGGAGTACAGTAAGAGCAGTATATGAGTGTACAGTAAGAGTAGTATATGAGTGTAAAGTAAGAGCAGTATATAAGTGTACAGTAAGAGTAGTATATGAGTGTAAAGAGCAGTATATGAGTGTACAGTAAGAGTAGTATATAAGCGTACAGTAATAGCAGTATATGAGCGTACAGTAAGAGTAGTATATGAGTGTACAGTAAGAGCAGTATATGAGCATTCAGTAAGAGTGTACAGTAAGAGTAGTGTATGAGCGTACAGTAAGAGCAGTTTATGAGTGTACAGTAAGAGTAGTATATGAGTGTACAGTAAGAGCAGTATATGAGTATACAGTAAGAGTAGTATATGAGTGTAAAGTAAGAGCAGTATATGAGTGTACAGTAAGAGTAGTATATAAGTGTACAGTAATAGCAGTATATGAGCGTACAGTAAGAGTAGTATATGAGTGTACAGTAAGAGCAGTATATGAGCATTCCGTAAGAGTGTACAGTAAGAGTAGTGTATGAGCGTACAGTATGAGCAGTATATGAGCGTACAGTAAGAGTAGTGTATGAGCGTACAGTAGGGGCAGTATATGAGTGTACAGTAAGAGCAGTATATGAGTATACAGTAAGAGTAGTATATGAGTGTACAGTAAGAGCAGTATATGAGTGTACAGTAAGAGTAGTGTACAGTAAGAGCAGAATATGAGCGTACAGTAAGAGCAGTATATGAGCGTACAGTAAGAGTAGTATATGAGGTACAGTAAGAGCAGTATATGAGTGTACAGTAAGAGTGTACAGTAAGAACAGTATATGAGCATACAGTAAGAGCAGTATATGAGTGTACAGTAAGAGCAGTATATGAGTGTAGAGTAAGAGTAGTATATGAGCGTACAGTAAGAGCAGTATATGAATGTACAGTAAGAGTAGTATATAAGCGTACAGTAAGAGTAGTATATGAGTGTACAGTAAGAGCAGTATATGAGCATACAGTAAGAGTGTACAGTAAGAACAGTATATGAGCGTACAGTAAGAGCAGTATATGAGTGTACAGTAAGAGCAGTATGTGAGTGTACAGTAAGAGTAGTATATGAGTGTACAGTAAGAGCAATTGTTGTAGAAATTTTAATAGTCATTTATTCCTAACAGATATCATAAGGGATTGATCCTATTCAATGTGTAAAAGTATGTGTGTGTACGTGCTTGTGCGTGACGTTTCAGGAATATATGGGACAGGACATCTTGACCTTAGGAATGGTCAAGATTTGGCTAGTTTATTTCAGGGCCAGGATGTATCTTTAGTAGAAACTGAACAGCAGTGGGGACCTTATCTGAGTGGGTGAAAGGGTAACTGCTGTGAGGAGGAACCTTGAAAAGAGTATAAAGGCTGTCTCATGTCTTCCTGGTGGGCGTCACTCACTTCACAGGGTAACTGCTGTGTTGGCGACTGGGCCTATTCTTGCAAGAATAAATACTTTTCTTTTTTATTAATTTGACTCTGAGTGTCTCTTACGCAGTGATGATGTTTAACAGAAGTTTTGCCACAACACAGTATATGAGTGTACAGTAAGAGTAGTATATAAACGTACAGTAAGAGCAGTATATGAGCATACAGTAAGAGTAGTATATGAGGTACAGTAAGAGCAGTATATGAGCGTACAGTAAGAGTGTACAGTAAGAACAGTATATGAGCGTACAGTAAGAGCAGTATATGAGTGTACAGTAAGAGCAGTATATGAGTGTACAGTAAGAGTAGTATATGAACGTACAGTAAGAGCAGTATATGAGTGTACAGTAAGAGTAGTATATAAGCGTACAGTAAGAGTAGTATATGAGTGTACAGTAAAAGCAGTATATGAGCATACAGTAAGAGTGTACAGTAAGAACAGTATATGAGCGTACAGTAAGAGCAGTATATGAGTGTACAGTAGGAGTAGTATATGAGCGTACAGTAAGAGCAGTATATGAGTGTACAGTAGGAGTAGTATATGAGCGTACAGTAAGAGCAGTATATGAGTGTACAGTAAGAGTAGTATATGAGTGTACAGTAAGAGCAGTATATGAGCCTACAGTAAGAGTAGTATATGAGCGTACAGTAAGAGCAGTATATGAGTGTACAGTAAGAGTAGTATATGAGTCTACAGTAAGAGTAGTAGTACAGTAAGAGTAGTATACGAGTGTACAGTAAGAGTAGTATATGAGCGTACAGTAAGAGCAGTATATGAGTGTACAGTAAGAGTAGGAGTACAGTAAGAGTGGCATATGAGCGTACAGTAAGAGCAGTATATGAGTGTACAGTAAGAGCAGTATATGAGTGTACAGTAAGAGCAGTATATGAGTGTACAGTAAGAGCAGTATATGAGCGTACAGTAAGAGTAGTATATGAGCGTACAGTAAGAGTAGTATATGAGTGTACAGTAAGAGCAGTATATGAGCGTACAGTAAGAGTAGTATATGAGCGTACAGTAAGAGCAGTATATGAGCGTACAGTAAGAGTAGTATATGAGCGTACAGTAAGAGCAGTATATGAGCATACAGTAAGAGCAGTATATGAGTGTACAGTAAGAGTAGTATATCAGCGTACAGTAAGAGCAGTAAATGAGTTTACAGTAAGAGCAGTATATGAGCGTACAGTAAGAGTAGTAGTACAGTAAGAGTAGTATATGAGTGTACAGTAAGAGCAGTATATGAGCATACAGTAAGAGTAGTATATGAGTGTACAGTAAGAGCAGTATATGAGTGTGCATTAAGAGTAGTATATGAGTGTACAATAAGAGCAGTTTATGAGCGTACAGTAAGAGCAGTATATGAGCGTACAGTAAGAGTAGTATATGAGTGTACAGTAAGAGCAGCTTATGAGCGTACAGTAAAAGCAGTATATGAGTGTACAGTAATAGTATATGAGTGTACAGTAAGAGCAGTATATGAGTGTACAATAAGAGCAGTTTATGAGCGTACAGTAAGAGCAGTATATGAGTGTACAGTAAGAGTAGTATATGAGTGTACAGTAAGAGCAGTATATGAGTGTACAGTAAGAGCAGTATATGAGCGTACAATAAGAGCAGTATATGAGCATACAGTAAGAGTAGTATATGAGCATACAGTAAGAGTAGTAGTACAGTAATAGTATATGAGTGTACAGTAAGAGCAGTATATGAGTGTACAGTAAGAGCAGTATATGAGTGTACAGTAAGAGCAGTATATGAGCGTACACTACAGTAAGAGTAGTATATGAGTGTACAGTAAGAGTAGTATATGAGCATACAGTAAGAGTAGTAGTACAGTAATAGTATATGAGTGTACAGTAAGAGTAGTATATGAGTGTACAGTAAGAGCAGTATATGAGTGTACAGTAGGAGCGGTGTATGAGTGTATGTGAGTGCAATGGGGTGATTTGGTGTGTCAATGATTATAAGAGTAGTATATGAGTGTACAGTAAGAGTAGTATATGAGTGTACAGTAAGAGCAGTATATGAGCGTACACTACAGTAAGAGTAGTATATGAGTGTACAGTAAGAGCGGTGTATGAGTGTATGTGAGTGCAATGGGGTGATTGGGTGTGTCAATGATTCCCTCTCTGTCTCTCATTCAGGTCTATTTAAAGCTACATCAGTGTCGCATCAGAGAGCAGCTCCAGGGCAACACACACACACACACACACACACACACACACACACACACACACACACACACACACACACACACACACACACACACACACACACACACACACACACACACACAAAATGATCTGCACCTGATATTCACAGGTGTGTCATTTCAAGAGAAGATTGTTTGAAAACAAGCTCTTATTTAAAAGAGCAGGCGATATTTGGAGGATGGTCGCGGTTTTATTTTGCTCTGCTCGTTGATTTCCCGGAAGTGACGCATGCGCTGATTTGTGTTTGTTTTCCTGACAGTCGCGGCCGTGTTGCGCTTCAAACTGCCAGAAATCAGCAGACATGCAGGTAAACACTGATTAAACGCGTTATTACTGCACTTTACAGCATTAAATAATCCAGAGGACGGTATTAATGAGCGTTAAACGCCGCTGTGCTGAGCTTTTTATGCAGATGCTAATGTTAGCATAGAATGAGCAGCTTTATTTATTCATATCAGCTGATTGATGTCAGATGAAGATGATTTTCATATGTGAAGATGACGGTGATGACTCTGATGTTTTCACTTAATACACCTGATATGATTTTTGCTGTTCGGAAATCTGAATGGCTGTGTGTCAAAGCTAATGCCTAACGTTACCTAGAAGAGCGCATGTTTGTCTTCGTACTAGGGAAGCATAAGATAAAAAACATGCTTTGGCAAGTCATAACTGTGATATAAAATGTCAACGTTAAAACAAAAAGTCAATATTATGACATACAAAGGCGAAATTATGAGTCATGAGATACAGTCATAACTATGACGTAAAATGTAAATATTATGACAGAATCAAAACTATGACATTCATGGTTATGACATATTGAGATAAAATAAACTAAATTATGATGTTAAAAGTTAAATTATGACATAAAAAGTCAATATTATGATAATAATCGAAATTATGAAAATCGTCAGATAAAAAGAAAAGAAAATTATGAGATAAAATGTCAAAATTATGATTTTTATGCCAAGATTATGACTCGACATGATTTACAAAAGCATGTTTTTGGGGAGTGTGTGTGTGTGTGTAAGTGAGTGTGAGAGAGAGTGTGTGTGTGTTTGAGAGAGAGAGCGAGAGATTTGTGTGTGTGTGTGTTTGTGTGTGAGTGAGAGAGAGAGAGAGAGAGAGAGTGAGTGTGTGTGTGTGTTTGTGTGTGTGTGTGTTTGTGTGTGAGTGAGAGAGAGAGAGAGAGAGAGAGTGAGTGTGTGTGTGTGTTTGTGTGTGTGAGAGAGTGTGTGTGTGTGAGTGTGAGTCTCAGTGCTCTGCTGAAATTCAGTGGGTTTTATGTGTATCAAAGTTTGAACAGCAAATACAAACACCTTGATGTCATTGAGCTGATGCACACACACACACACACACACACACACACACACACACACACACACACATTTATTGACTGAATTTAGTGATAAAACTGACAGGATTTGAAAGCTGATACTTTGTTTCATATCAGAAGTATTAAAGCTTATTGTGATTATTGGATGGCCGGAGCTACAAATAATGTTAAGTGAAGTTTTGTTCATTCATTCATGAAAACAGCATCTAAAAGATCAATATGGGGATTTAAACGAGACGTTCACTTCAGAATTACAACTCTCCCGCACGTCATCCAAGATGATCATGTGTTTCTTTCTTCAGTGGAAAAGAAATGAAGGTTTAGAGGAAAACGCTCCAGGATTTCCTCCATATAGTGTCTTCAATGGGGTCCAACGGCTCGAAGGTCCAGATGTGAGTTTCAGTGCAGCTTCAGAGTCTCGACACGATCCAGCCGAGGAATACGAGTCTCATCCAGACAAACCAGCGACATTTATAACACAACACACATTTATATACTTTATATACATGTGTGATGCGGCACACATTACGTCATCAGGGTGAAAGGTCACGCGTGACGTAGGCGTAAGAACGACCCAGTGTTTACAAAGCCAACGTGCAAAGACCGAGTCAAACGCCATTTATAAAAAAATAATAAATAAAAGGTAAAACAACGATGGCGGATGATTTTGAAGTTGGAGAAGAAAATTTGTTTTCCCTACATTTTCCGGTCACCGCCTGATCTTTCATCCTGATCACGTAATGCACAAAGTCGTGGACGTGCAAGACCAGCATCTGTGGTTAAAGTATATAAATGTGTGTTGTGTTATAAATGTCGCTGGTTTGTCTGGATGAGACTCGTATTCCTCGGCTGGATCGTGTCGAGACTCTGAAGCTGCACTGAAACTCACATCTGGACCTTCGAGCCGTTGGACCCCATTGAAGACACTATATGGAGGAAATCCTGGAGCGTTTTCCTCTAAACCTTCATTTCTTTTCCACTGAAGAAAGAAACACATGATCATGACGTGCGGGAGAGTAAACTATCAGGAGATTTAGTTCTGAAGTGAACTAGTTAATATCGGTCCACTAGTGCTGAGCTACACTAGTTAGGGTTAGTAGGACAGTGTTATCGTCTTCATCTACACAGCGCTTTAGCAGTGATAACAGCAGATTACAGTAGCAGAGGTTATTAGGCTTTACAGCAGATCTAGAATAAAGTTATTGTCCAGATAAAGTTAGTTTTGACTGATTCACTTCCGTTGCACAGATCATTAGTTATTAACTTAGCGGCCGCTAACACGTGTGTATCTTGTGTTGTGTTGGTCAGATGGAGCAGTCGGCGAAGTCGTACATGTTTGCGAGTCTGACGCGGCCTCACTCGGAGCAGCTCCTGCAGGGTCTGCAGCTCCTGCGACAGGACCATGAGCTCTGCGACATCGTGCTGCGGGTCGGAGACGCCAAGATCCACGCGCACAAGGTGGTGCTAGCCAGCATTAGCCCGTACTTCAAGGCCATGTTCACGGGAAACCTGTCCGAGAAAGAGACGTCAGAGGTGGAGTTCCAGTGCGTCGATGAAGCCGCGCTCAAGGTGAGCACAGCGGGCTAAAGCGGCGCTCGCTTAGGCCACTTTTCTAACTGTAGTCAGTGTGTGATGCTGCTGCTGGAGCGCAAACAACGTCTGCAAAGTTACAACGCTCAAAGTTCAAAGCAAAGGGAGAGATTTGCTTTTACAGAAATTGGTTTTCAAGGACTACAACAAACAGGACATTCCTCCCGGGCTAGTGACATCACTAACCCTAAAATGTACATAATCCCCGCCCCCGGGAACGAGATGTATGCACTCTTAAAAATACAGGTTCCAAAATAGGGGTCATAGAAGAACCCATTTTGGTTCCCAAAAAAACTTTTAGTGAATCGTTCTAAAAAGAACCATTTTTTGAACATATTAATAATCTAAAGAACCTTTTTCCACTGTAAATAAACTTTTGTGGAACAAAATGGTTCTTTATGGAGTCAATGATGCAGATAAAGAACCATTACATTTAACAGAATGATTATTTATCTTACACAAACCTTTCTCAAAGTTAATAAAACATGGACTTGTGGATGTTTGAACTGACACGAGGTGGAATGAGCAGAAAATGGTTCTTTTTAGAACGATTCACTAAAAGGTTTTTTTGGGAACCAAAATGGTTCTTCTATGACCCCTATTTTGGAGCCTTTATTTTTAAGTGTAGATTATCATGACAGAATATGCTAATCAATGACTAGAACATTACACATAAGATTCATAAATTCATCAACTAACCATTCAGAAATGTTGTCTACGTGTCGTCACTTCTAGAGTCTCTCCTTCTTTGTCTGACTCCGTTTGAACATAAGGCTAAAAGTTTTTAAATTTTCAGTGCGTGCGTGCGCGCGCGTGTGTGTGTGTGTGTGAGAGCTCTTGTAGCTCCGCCCCCTGTGCTGGGAGCAGCAGCTCATTTGCATTTAAAGGGACAGACAAAAACTGTTTTTACTCACTCTCAAAAAGTGACACTTTTAACATGCAATATAAAAATATCTGTGGGGTATTTTGAGCTAAAACTACACACACACACACACACACACACATACACACACTCTGGGGACATCAGTACTGTATTTTACACCTCGTGAAAAGGGCATTATACCACCCCTTTAAATAACATCGATTCCCATGGATCTTCTTGATGAAGCAATTGTAGTTAACCCTTATGGACATTTTTGTCTTATTCATTTTTATTTATTTATCATGTTGCCTGTGTTAATGCCAACTGCATATATTTTGGCACAGGTGTGTATTTTTATTGGAATTTTAATATTTCACCCCCATTTCCTTTTAATAAATCTATTTTACACTAGTAACTCAAAGTTCCTCTCACAAACTTAAAGACAAAAAAGTAAAACTGCAATTTTTAATCCCAGGGCCGTTTGACTATAAAAGGACGCAATCTTTGTTAACAGGCTTTCATTCTGTTGGCAAGACTTCAAAATTAACTTTTTTACAATGTTTTACCAGATGGCGCCATTTTCCCAGGCTTGGCCTGTAAAGCAAATACTCGCTGTATTCTTGGTTTCTGCCTCTGCTTATTATAGAGCCAATTGGATAAATAATGCAGTTGTAATTGTGTGTGTGTGTGTGTGTGTGTGTTGGTATGGATGTCAGAGTGTGGTTTGTGTGTGTGTAAAAAAATATTTGAGCGAGAAAAACTCTACTGCAAATCCCAAATCTGATACTGCGCCCGAACAAACTCTCACTGAAAGCTCATTTTTCGAGATATCAACCTCAAATCTGGAGCACGACTTGTTCAGATTTATGGCTTGATTTTCTAGCAGTTTTAGAGATCAACATGTTTCTTTATTTTCTCCCAGCCAGATTTTTCTATTGATTTATAAACACACATGAGAGTGTATAAACAGTGACAAAAAGCATTACAACACAGTGTGAAGGTCAACATGCTTCATCTAATATATATTGTACATAAAATATTGTTCATAACTCATTTTCATAAACTATAACTTTGTTTTGGTTTCACTATTTAAACCTTTTTTGCTTCAGCAATAATCTGCCAAGGGTCTTCTTTAAAGTGACACCAAACTTAAGTCTGTGCTCACAAGCTTCAAATTTAATGACGCAGACACTTGTGTCCACTATGGATCTTGTGTAAGTTGTTGTAATTGATGCACAGGAATTAACGGCGATGTTTCCTCTCGTCAGGCCATAGTGGAGTACGCTTACACAGGAACGGTGTTCATCTCACAGGAAACGGTGGAGTCTCTTCTCCCCGCCGCAAACCTCCTGCAGGTCAAGCTGGTTCTGAAGGAGTGCTGCAGTTTTCTGGAGAGCCAGCTGGACGCCGGCAACTGCATCGGCATCTCGCGCTTCGCCGAGACCTACGGCTGCCACGACCTGTGCCTGGCGGCCAGCAAGTTCATCTGCCAGCACTTCGAGGAGGTGTGCCAGACGGAGGAGTTCTTCGAGCTGACGCGGGCCGAGCTCGACGAGATCGTGTCCAACGACTGCCTGAACGTGGTGACGGAGGAGACGGTGTTCTTCGCGCTGGAGTCCTGGATCAAGTACGACCTGACGGAGCGGCAGCAGTATCTGGCGCAGCTCCTGCACTGCGTGCGGCTGCCGCTGCTGAGCGTCAAGTTCCTCACGCGGCTCTACGAGGCTAATCACCTGATCCGCGACGACCACACCTGCAAACACCTGCTCAACGAGGCGCTCAAGTACCACTTCATGCCCGAACACCGGCTGTCGTACCAGACGGTGCTGTCCACGCGGCCGCGCTGCGCTCCCAAGGTCCTGCTGGCGGTCGGGGGCAAGGCCGGGCTATTCGCTACGCTGGAAAGGTGAACATTTCATTATGCATAAGCGTTCTGGGGCGTTCAAGTCCTCTTTGGAGTTTCGGATTAAAGATTCTGGAAGTCCTACGATTAAAAAAATCTGCCTAACTCCTATAAAGCGAATAAAGAATCCACATAAGCAGTGTTTTTATCCAGGTTAGGAAGGTGCTGTAAATTTAATCGTTACATATTCTAGCATAATTTTACAATTATTTTTACATGCAACTTAGCTAGCTTTGATCTGTAGCTAGCATTAAACTGAATTGAATCAACATTAAACTGAATTGAATCAACATTTAACTGCATGTTGATTTAATTCAGTTTAATCCTGATTCTATTTGGTTCAGTGTTGATTCAAATTAGTCAAATGTTGATTTAATTCTGTTTAATGCTGATTCTATTTGGTTCAGTGTTGATTCAAATTAGTCAAATGTTGATTTAATTCAGATCAATGCTGATTCTATTTGGTTCAGTGTTGATTCAAATTAGTCTGTTGATTTAATTCAGATCAATGCTGATGTTCACAATTATGAATCGAGTTCAAACTCTGCTGTAAAGCAATTCTATAAAGACAAAAATGTCATTATTCAGATCAGCTCATGTTTTGTTCTCGTCTGATAGTGGCATTGCAGTCAGATCAATAATATTACTGAATTTTACATTTTATGCATTTTGGCAGACGCTTTTATCCAAAGTGACTTACATTGCATTTCAAGCTACACATTTACATTTTTATCAGTTCTTGCTCTCCCTGTGGATTGACCCCATGACCTTGGTGTTGCAAGCGCCAGTGCTCTACAGTTAGAGCTGAATATTAAGTGTCTTTGAATATAACTTTTGTGTGTGTGTGTCAGTATGGAGATGTACTTCCCGCAGACGGACTCGTGGATCGGCCTGGCTCCGCTCACCGTGCCGCGCTACGAGTTCGGCGTGGCGGTTCTGGAGCAGAAGGTGTACGTGGTGGGCGGCATCGCGACACACATGCGCCAGGGCATCAGCTACCGGCGCCACGAGAGCAGCGTGGAGCGCTGGGACCCCGACAGCAACACCTGGGCCTCGGTGGAGCGCATGGCGGAGTGCAGGAGCACGCTAGGTGTGGTGGTGCTAGCGGGCGAGCTGTACGCGCTCGGCGGCTACGACGGACAGTACTACCTGCAGTCGGTGGAGAAATACGTGCCCAAGGTGAAGGAGTGGCAGCCCGTGGCGCCCATGACCAACTCACGAAGCTGCTTCGCCACCGCCGTGCTGGACGGGATGGTGTACGCGATCGGCGGCTACGGCCCAGCGCATATGAACAGGTATGGCAGCAATGCATTCTGGGAATTAGTCGTTCCTTTAAAAAGTGCATTGTGTAATATTTAGGCGGATCTGTTGACAGAAATGCAATATCATATACATAACTATGTTTCTTACATAATGAAGCGTGATGTTTTTATTAGCTTAGAATGAGCATTTTTCTCTACACACACCGCGGGTCTCCTTACATTAGCATGTTTCTACGGTGGCCCTGAGCGGACACACGCGTTTCCTCACTATGTTGTTCTTCGTGCAGAGAAGCTGCTAAAGTCAGCGAGTAAACACTGACACAATGATGAACACGTCAGTAATATTCACAATAACATCGTTTTACTGTGTAATTAAGTCAACATAATTTCTTAATTTATCTTTGTAAAGAAACCTCTGAACTGGCTCCTCTCTGCTGTCTCAGGCGACGACATCACTTCCTGTTCGTAACTTCTGCTGGGTGCAATTCACAACCTCACCACTAGATGCTACTAAATACACACTGCACCTTTAATGCGTTTTCTTTTAATTCAGTAGAGTTCAGTTCATTTAAACTGAAATAAAATAAAATACAAAAATTTCAGTTATTTATCAGATCTTCATATTCTCCTGATTTCTGAAGGATCATGTGACACTGAAGACTGGAGTAATGATGCTGAAATACAGCTTTGATCACAGGAATAAATTACACTTTATTATATATTCACATATGCATGTATATATTTAAGAAAAATGTTTTAGTTATATATAAAATATATAAATTTGTATTTATATATAATTTATAAATAAATAAATATATATATATATACACACATATATTTCTCAAAGAGAAAACTGTGTGTGTGTGTGTGTCTGACTGACTCACTGTGTGAGTCCAAACTTTAATTTTAAATGTTAAAGCAGGAGTTACAGCAGCTGGTTGCTGGAGGCTCATGGGAATGTTCTGCTGTTGTCGTTGTGTCTCCATGAACGCCGTCGCTCTCGTGAGAAGCGTTTCGCTGGAATCGTCTCTAAACACAGACACAAAGACTCATGGGACACTGTCATGGTTTCATCAGTTTCATGCTGACAAACTATTTGTCTGGTCATTAATGTCGGGCGGTATTACTTTCAATTCATGATATTTTAAGCCCCCCTGTAGTCAATCATTTTATCCCTTATAACGCATCTTTGATCACCAAAATGACATTAAAAAAAAAAAAAAAAATTCCTTGAAAAATCTTGAAATCCTTAATCTTCACGCCTTAAAATATCTTGAATGTAACTCGACACCCTTGCCTCATTTAGTATGCGCTGTTCTATGAATATGCAAATGAGCCCCGCCTCCACTCACTCCCTCACTCAGAGATCCACTGGTTGACGAGTACACGTTGATCTGATTGGTTACAAGGTCGTTTGTGATGTCAGAAACACCAGCGATTTCACACCGTGTTTTTGAGACTGTCTTTGGTTCACTGCAGTTTTAAGCAGAAAATACTCAGCAATGCTGTCGACTTATGAACTTACACATGTGTGTCTTAAAGCATATTAAAAACAGCACATAGACACATAAACTACATTAACAGCTGGATTTCTCCACAGGGGGGCTTTAAAGACTGACTGATGTTTGTTTCAGTGTGGAGAGATACGATCCGAGCAAAGACTCATGGGATATGGTGGCGCCCATGGCTGATAAGCGCATTAACTTCGGCGTGGGTGTGATGCTGGGCTTCATCTTCGTGGTCGGCGGTCACAACGGTGTGTCTCATTTATCCAGCATCGAGCGCTTCGACCCGCATCAGAACCAGTGGACGGCGTGTCGGCCCATGAACGAGCCGCGCACAGGTGAGGCTCAGCAAACTATCACACGTGTTCCTCTGAACATCATCAGTGTAATGCCACTAGGGTTCGGAATCGAAAATCGATCCAATTCTGGATTGTTATAAAATGTAAATTTCGATTTCTTTGAGCATTTCAATATGACTTTAAACCATTCAAGCGCGAGAGACTCTAATATTCCTGCTCTATAATAACTCTAATATTCCTGCTCTATAATAACTCTAATATTCCAGCTCTATAATAACTCTAATATTCCTGCTCTATAATAACTCTAATATTCCTGCTCTATAATAACTATAATATTCCTGCTGTATAATAACTCTAATATTCCCGCCCTATAATAACTCTAATATTCCAGCTCTATAATAACTCTAATATTCCTGCTCTATAATAACTCTAATATTCCTGCTCTATAATAACTCTAATATTCCTGCTCTATAATAACGCTAATATTCCTGCTCTATAATAACGCTAATATTCCTGCTCTATAATAACTCTAATATTCCTGCTCTATAATAACGCTAATATTCCTGCTCTATAATAACTCTAATATTCCCGCTCTATAATAACGCTAATATTCCTGCTCTATAACAACGCTAATATTCCTGCTCTATAATAACTCTAATATTCCCGCTCTATAATAACGCTAATATTCCCGCTCTATAATAACGCTAAAATTCCCGCTCTATAATAACGCTAATATTCCCGCTCTACAATAACTCTAATATTCCCGCTCTATAATAACGCTAATATTCCCGCTCTACAATAACGCTAATATTCCCGCTCTACAATAACTCTAATATTCCCGCTCTATAATAACGCTAATATTCCCGCTCTATAATAACGCTAAAATTCCCGCTCTACAATAACGCTAATATTCCCGCTCTACAATAACTCTAATATTCCCGCTCTATAATAACGCTAATATTCCTGCTCTATAATAACGCTAACATTCCCGCTCTATAATAACTCTAATATTCCCGCTCTATAATAACGCTAATATTCCCGCTCTATAATAACGCTAATATTCCCGCTCTATAATAACTCTAATATTCCTGCTCTATAATAACGCTAATATTCCTGCTCTATAATAACTCTAATATTCCCGCTCTATAATAACGCTAATATTCCTGCTCTATAACAACGCTAATATTCCTGCTCTATAATAACTCTAATATTCCCGCTCTATAATAACGCTAATATTCCCGCTCTATAATAACGCTAAAATTCCCGCTCTACAATAACGCTAATATTCCCGCTCTACAATAACTCTAATATTCCCGCTCTATAATAACGCTAATATTCCTGCTCTATAATAACGCTAATATTCCTGCTCTATAATAACTCTAATATTCCCGCTCTATAATAACGCTAATATTCCCGCTCTATAATAACTCTAATATTCCTGCTCTATAATAACGCTAATATTCCTGCTCTATAATAACTCTAATATTCCCGCTCTATAATAACGCTAATATTCCTGCTCTATAACAACGCTAATATTCCTGCTCTATAATAACTCTAATATTCCCGCTCTATAATAACGCTAATATTCCCGCTCTATAATAACGCTAAAATTCCCGCTCTACAATAACTCTAATATTCCCGCTCTATAATAACGCTAATATTCCTGCTCTATAATAACGCTAATATTCCTGCTCTATAATAACGCTAATATTCCTGCTCTATAATAAATCTATAATAACGCTAATATTCCCGCTCTATAATAACGCTAATATTCCCGCTCTATAATAACTCTAATATTCCCGCTCTATAATAACGCTAATATTCCCGCTCTATAATAACTCTAATATTCCCGCTCTATAATAACGCTAAAATTCCCGCTCTATAATAACGCTAATATTCCTGCTCTATAATAAATCTATAATAACGCTAATATTCCCGCTCTATAATAACGCTAATATTCCCGCTCTATAATAACTCTAATATTCCCGCTCTATAATAACGCTAATATTCCCGCTCTATAATAACACTAATATTCCCGCTCTATAATAACTCTAATATTCCCGCTCTATAATAACTCTAATATTCCTGCTCTATAATAACGCTAATATTCCTGCTCTATAATAACACTAATATTCCCGCTCTATAATAACGCTAATATTCCCGCTCTATAATAACACTAATATTCCTGCTCTATAATAACGCTAATATTCCTGCTCTATAATAACGCTAATATTCCTGCTCTATAATAACTCTAATATTCCCGCTCTATAATAACGCTAATATTCCCGCTCTACAATAACTCTATAATAACTCTAATATTCCTGCTCTATAATAACGCGAATATTCCCGCTCTATAATAACTCTAATATTCCCGCTCTATAATAACGCTAATATTCCCGGTCTATAATAACTCTAATATTCCCGGTCTATAATAACACTAATATTCCCGCTCTATAATAACTCTAATATTCCCGGTCTATAATAACGCTAATATTCCCGGTCTATAATAACTCTAATATTCCCGCTCTATAATAACTCTAATATTCCCGCTCTATAATAACTCTAATATTCCCGGTCTATAATAACGCTAATATTCCCGCTCTATAATAACTCTAATATTCCCGCTCTATAATAACGCTAATATTCCCGGTCTATAATAACGCTAATATTCCCGCTCTATAATAGCTCTAATATTCCCGCTCTATAATAACGCTAATATTCCCGGTCTATAATAACTCTAATATTCCCGCTCTATAATAACTCTAATATTCCCGCTCTATAATAACTCTAATATTCCCGGTCTATAATAACGCTAATATTCCCGGTCTATAATAACTCTAATATTCCCGGTCTATAATAACACTAATATTCCCGCTCTATAATAACGCTAATATTCCCGGTCTATAATAACGCTAATATTCCCGCTCTATAATAGCTCTAATATTCCCGGTCTATAATAACTCTAATATTCCCGGTCTATAATAACGCTAATATTCCCGGTCTATAATAACGCTAATATTCCCGCTCTATAATAGCTCTAATATTCCCGCTCTATAATAACGCTAATATTCCCGCTCTATAATAACGCTAATATTCCCGCTCTATAATAACGCTAATATTCCCGCTCTATAATAACGCTAATATTCCCGCTCTATAATAACGCTAATATTCCCGGTCTATAATAACGCTAATATTCCCGCTCTATAATAGCTCTAATATTCCCGCTCTATAATAACGCTAATATTCCCGGTCTATAATAACTCTAATATTCCCGCTCTATAATAACTCTAATATTCCCGCTCTATAATAACTCTAATATTCCCGGTCTATAATAACGCTAATATTCCCGGTCTATAATAACTCTAATATTCCCGGTCTATAATAACTCTAATATTCCCGGTCTATAATAACACTAATATTCCCGCTCTATAATAACGCTAATATTCCCGGTCTATAATAACGCTAATATTCCCGCTCTATAATAGCTCTAATATTCCCGGTCTATAATAACTCTAATATTCCCGGTCTATAATAACGCTAATATTCCCGGTCTATAATAACGCTAATATTCCCGCTCTATAATAGCTCTAATATTCCCGCTCTATAATAACTCTAATATTCCCGCTCTATAATAACTCTAATATTCGCGGTCTATAATAACGCTAATATTCCCGGTCTATAATAACTCTAATATTCCCGCTCTATAATAACTCTAATATTCCCGCTCTATAATAGCTCTAATATTCCCGCTCTATAATAACGCTAATATTCCCGGTCTATAATAACGCTAATATTCCCGGTCTATAATAACTCTTATATTCCTGCTCTATAATACCTCTAATATTCCTGTTTATTTCATATATTTTCATATATTTTATATTCACTGTTTATTTCACTCGTATCTGTGTTCAGGTGTGTCTATTTGTTGCGATTGCTAATTTTCTATGTGTTCCTGCTTAAGGACTGAGTGTTTATTGTGTTTAATAATGCTGAAGTGTGTATTAGTTGGGCTAGTTGTTCTTCTGTGGTGTTTTTCACCGCAGGCCAGCGCTCCTCGTATAAGAGTTCTTTATCCTGATGATTCCAAGTGTTGAACAGATTATTGATCTGTGTGTGTGTGTGTGTGTGTGTGTGTGTCTGCAGGCGTGGGCTCTGCTGTGGTCGATAACTACCTGTACGTGGTTGGCGGTCACTCGGGCTCGTCGTACCTGAACGCGGTGCAGCGCTACGACCCGCTCACGGACAGCTGGCGCGACTCCAGCGGGATGATGTACTGTCGCTGTAACTTCGGCCTCAGCGCCCTTTGACCCCGGGCGCTCGGGTGACGCTCTGCCAGAGACCGCGAGGGGAAGGAGTGTGTGTTTCTCGCTCACCGGCGAGGTTAGCGCCGCGCGGCACGGGACGGTTAGCGCCGCGGCTCCCGACTGACGCGCGGATGAACACGAGGCCGAAAGCCTTCACTGACCGCTGAGATCCTTCCCCTGAACATTACAGGCTTCTCTTGAAGGACACGCGTGCGTGCGTGTGCGTGTGTGTGTGTGTGTGTGGGGGGGAGTCAACGCTGCGCTCTGGAGTAGCACTACACTCGTGATAAGGGCTGCCTTCTGTCACTCATGTGTGTGAGTGAGTGAGTGAGTGAGTGAGTGAGTGAGTGAGTGAGTCAGTGAGTGAGTGAGTCAGTGAGTGAGTGAGTCAGTGAGTGAGTGAGTCAGTGAGTGAGTGAGTCAGTGAGTGAGTGAGTCAGTGAGTGAGTGAGTCAGTGAGTGAGTGAGTCAGTGAGTGAGTGAGTGAGTGAGTGAGTGAGTCAGTGAGTGAGTGAGTCAGTGAGTGAGTGAGTCAGTGAGTGAGTGAGTCAGTGAGTGAGTGAGTCAGTGAGTGAGTGAGTCAGTGAGTGAGTGAGTCAGTGAGTGAGTGAGTCAGTGAGTGAGTGAGTCAGTGAGTGAGTGAGTCAGTGAGTGAGTGAGTCAGTGAGTGAGTGAGTCAGTGAGTGAGTGAGTCAGTGAGTGAGTGAGTCAGTGAGTGAGTCAGTGAGTGAGTCAGTGAGTGAGTCAGTGAGTGAGTGAGTGAGTGAGTCAGTGAGTGAGTCAGTGAGTGAGTCAGTGAGTGAGTCAGTGAGTGAGTCAGTGAGTGAGTCAGTGAGTGAGTCAGTGAGTGAGTCAGTGAGTGAGTCAGTGAGTGAGTCAGTGAGTGAGTGAGTGAGTGAGTCAGTGAGTGAGTGAGTGAGTGAGTCAGTGAGTGAGTCAGTGAGTGAGTGAGTCAGTGAGTGAGTGAGTCAGTGAGTGAGTGAGTCAGTGAGTGAGTGAGTCAGTGAGTGAGTGAGTCAGTGAGTGAGTGAGTGAGTGAGTGAGTCAGTGAGTCAGTGAGTCAGTGAGTGAGTGAGTGAGTGAGTGAGTCAGTGAGTGAGTGAGTCAGTGAGTGAGTGAGTCAGTGAGTGAGTGAGTCAGTGAGTGAGTGAGTCAGTGAGTGAGTGAGTCAGTGAGTGAGTGAGTCAGTGAGTGAGTGAGTCAGTGAGTGAGTGAGTCAGTGAGTGAGTGAGTCAGTGAGTGAGTGAGTCAGTGAGTGAGTGAGTCAGTGAGTGAGTGAGTCAGTGAGTGAGTGAGTCAGTGAGTGAGTGAGTCAGTGAGTGAGTGAGTGAGTGAGTCAGTGAGTGAGTGAGTCAGTGAGTGAGTGAGTGAGTGAGTGAGTGAGTCAGTGAGTGAGTCAGTCAGTCAGTGAGTGAGTGAGTGAGTGAGTGAGTGAGTGAGTGAGTGAGTGAGTGTGTGTGTGTGCGTGTGAACACTCTCTCACACTGTTCGGTGCTAATTTCCTCTTCAGGATTCAGTTGTTTTAGTTCTTTCATCGTGTGAAACTTGATTTCCTGTTTCAGTGACGTTTGTCTCTGATGAAGCTTCATGCAATAACATCCTTCATCTTCACCTTCAGTGTGACGCGTGCGACGGTGGTGTGTGTAGTCTCACTGAAACACAAACTCCAGTCACACACAGTGCCAAAACATTCCAATGTTCAGAGGAAGCTTCTCGAAACCTGAGTCTCGGTCCTCGAGGTCCTCGGTCAGATATTGAGACACTGATGATGGAGTTGTGCTCTAACCAAACCATTTTCTACTGTGTAAATATGATGTTTGAGTTCCTTTGAGGCAATAAGACTTTTTCTTCAGCTAGTTTTTTATTTTTCTCATCTAATTGCCAAGGTGTTTTGGGGAATCCTGTGTCCTGAACAGCTTGTGTCGCTCATCACTTGGGATTTACACACATTTAAAGGGAAAGTTCTCCCAGAATCCTTCACTCACTCTCATGTCGTTCCAAACTTGTGAGAAAGAAAGACATTTTGAAGTGTTGTTTATCGAACCGTTTTGGTTCCCATTGACTTCCACTGTATTTTTGTCCATATAATAGATGTCAATGGGAAGTGAAACTCTTAGAAAGCAACACAAGTTTGGAAGGACATGAATTATCATTGTTCACTTTGTTTTGGATTGATCTGGCCGCTTGAAACATCAGTTCGTCCGGTTAGTGTTTCAGCAGAATGAAGAACGGCTTTCAGAGGCTCAAAGGGAAACATCTGTGTTTGATTAGCAATAAGAAATATTTCCGTTCATCGCCGTCATTTATTGTGTCCGTTTGCAATATATTTGCTGATTTTCTCTCCTAAACAAACAGAAGTGCGCTGAGACATGATTGACAGCTGCCCGTCATCTGGCGTCTGGTGCGGTCTCGTTCCCTACGGATTCACACACGTGGAACTGCGGACGGAAAGGGTTCGGTGTGTGTTGGTGTTTCGTTTCTCGCCGCTCTCACCAAAGTGCTCTTGAGGGAATCGATGTAGAATGACTTTCTCTGACTGTCTTAAACTTTTGTTTTGTTGTTTTTCCTGGTGATGATGATGCCACTTTTTCTGTTTCTCATGAGTCTGTCAGTCTAGCTTGTGTTTTTTTTAAACCTGTGGATTGTTACTGGAACTAAAACCGATAACCTTAGCTACAAACGCAGTATTTATTTTTCACATTTTATCAAGCGAGAGAAAGAGAATAGCATACTAATGCCAGTTTATTTATGTGTGTCGCAGCTCAACCAGTCAAGAAATAAAGGCCTGGAAATGTTTCTGTCATATTATGTCCTTTTCCAAAGTCTTGATGATGTTTCAGGCTCTTCTAGAACAGGTTTTCCTGCTGTAATGTTGATTATTTCCTCATATCTTCCATTGTTGCGGCTCCTCTCTTCAGTCTGTCAGTAACGCTCTGTTTACTTCCTGTCTCTATGAAGCCCCTCCTCCTGAAAAGCACACTGTGCTCTGATTGGTCGGCTGGAGCAGTGTGCTGTGATTGGTCGAGTGCTTCGAGTGTGTTTGGGAAATGCCCCGCCCCTTTCCATAACCGCCAGTTTAACACACTACTAACTAACTCACCCAGGCCCCGCCCCTTTATTCTGCGCATTAATTATGATAATGAGGAATATTGTGACGTGTTCCCTGAAGAAACTCGAGACACAGTTTCAGGAGTTCAGAGACACTGATATAGAGAAGAACTGCAGCTTTTCATGATCAAACAGCAACATTATATAATAATATAACACGAGTAATGTCTCGTCAGGATGTTTTCATTAAATGACCTCATCAACACATGATTAGAAACAAATATATTTATTTGCAACTAAAGCAGACAGAATATCTGAATAGTTTTTAATACTGATTATGAAAGTATTTTACTGCATTTATTATTCACTCATACTCATCATATAAAGATTAGTGTTTCCTAACTATCCACTCATGACAACTGAAAGAAATAAAGAAAAGATTCAGAACTGAATGATCCTGATTTAAAAAAACAAGGGCTTTTCTTCAGGAAGATCGCACAGCAAGAGCATCACCGTCTCAATCTGTTACTGAGGACGACAGACTGATTCTCGGATCAGATTAGAGTTGCATAGACGAGGGGTTCACACACTGATCCACACACACTGATCCACACACACTGATCCACACACACTGATCCACACACACTGATCCACACACACACTGATCCACACACACTGATCCACACACTGATCCACACACACTGATCCACACACACTGATCCACACACACTGATCCACACACACTGATCCACACACACTGATCCACACACTGATCCACACACACTGATCCACACACACTGATCCACACACACTGATCCACACACACTGATCCAGACACTGATCCACACACTGATCCACAGTCTCTCGGAACTATTATAGTCCATCTACAGATTCTTGGATTCCAAGCACCAAAAACACCAGAATCACTTACAAAATTACAAAAATCAGCCATATACTGGAGTATAAAACATCACTATATTACACAAAAACAGTTCATTCTTGAAGACTGATTGACTGGAAGTCTGGTTTTGTGTGTGTGTGTGTGTGTTCAACTGTCTTGTCCTGATGTAGACGAGTGAGGACAGGAGCAGGAGGTGTGTGTGTGTGTGTGTGTGTGTGTGTGTTCATCTGTCTGTTGTCCTGATGTAGACGAGTGAGGACAGGACCAGGAAGTGTGTGTGTGTGTGTGTGTGTGTGTGTTCATCTGTCTGTTGTCCTGATGTAGACGAGTGAGGACAGGAGCAGGAAGTGTGTGTGTGTGGTCATCTGTCTGTCGTCCTGATGTAGACGAGTGAGGACAAGAGCAGGAGGTGTGTGTGTGTGTGTGTGTGTGGTCATCTGTCTGTTTTCCTGATGTAGACGAGTGAGGACAGGAGCAGGAGGTGTGTGTGTGTGTGTGTGTGTGTGTGGTCATCTGTCTGTTTTCCTGATGTAGACGAGTGAGGACAGGAGCAGGAAGTGTGTGTGTGTGGTCATCTGTCTGTTGTCCTGATGTGGACGAGTGAGGACAGGAGCAGGAGGTGTGTGTGTGTGTGTGTGTGTGTGTTCATCTGTCTGTTGTCCTGATGTAGACGAGTGAGGACAGGAGCAGGAGGTGTGTGTGTGTGTGTGTGTGTGTGTGGTCATCTGTCTGTTGTCCTGATGTAGACGAGTGAGAAAAGGAGCAGGAGGTGTGTGTGTGTGTGTGGTCATCTGTCTGTTGTCCTGATGTGGATGAGTGAGGACAGGAGCAGGAAGTGTGTGTGTGTGTTCATCTGTCTGTTGTCCTGATGTAGACGAGTGAGGACAGGAGCAGGAGGTGTGTGTGTGTGTGTGTGTGTGTGTTCATCTGTCTGTTGTCCTGATGCAGACGAGTGAGGACAGGAGCAGGTGGTGTGTGTGTGTGTGTTCATCTGTCTGTTGTCCTGATGCGGACGAGTGAGGACAGGAGCAGGAAGTGTGTGTGTGTGTGTGTGTGTGTGTGTGTTCATCTGTCTGTTGTCCTGATGTAGACGAGTGAGGACAGGAGCAGGAGGTGTGTGTGTGTGTGTGTGTGTGTTCATCTGTCTGTTGTCCTGATGTAGACGAGTGAGGACAGGAGCAGGAAGTGTGTGTGTATGTGTGTGTGTTCATCTGTCTGTTGTCCTGATGTAGACGAGTGAGGACAGGAGCAGGAAGTGTGTGTGTGTGTGTGTGTTCATCTGTCTGTTGTCCTGATGCAGACGAGTGAGGACAGGAGCAGGAGGTGTGTGTGTGTGTGTGTGTGTGTGTTCATCTGTCTGTTGTCCTGATGTAGACGAGTGAGGACAGGAGCAGGAAGTGTGTGTTTGTGTGTGTGTGGTCATCTGTTTGTTGTCCTGATGTAGACGAGTGAGGACAGGAGCAGGAGGTGTGTGTGTGTGTGTGTGGTGTGTGTGTGTTCATCTGTCTGTTGTCCTAATGTAGACGAGTGAGGACTGGAGCAGGAGGTGTGTGTGTGTGTGTGTGTGTGTGTGTGTGTGGTCATCTGTCTGTTGTCCTGATGTAGACGAGTGAGGACAGGAGCAGGAGGTGTGTGTGTGTGTGTGTGGTCATCTGTCTGTTGTCCTAATGTAGACGAGTGAGGACTGGAGCAGGAGGTGTGTGTGTGTGTGTGTGTGTGTGTGTGTGTGGTCATCTGTCTGTCGTCCTGATGTAGACGAGTGAGGACAGGAGCAGGAGGTGTGTGTGTGTGTGTGTGTTCATCTGTCTGTTGTCCTGATGTGGACGAGTGAGGACAGGACCAGGAAGTGTGTGTGTGTGTGTGTGTGTTCATCTGTCTGTTGTCCTGATGTAGACGAGTGAGGACAGGAGCAGGAAGTGTGTGTGTGTGTGTGTGGTCATCTGTCTGTCGTCCTGATGTAGACGAGTGAGGACAAGAGCAGGAGGTGTGTGTGTGTGTGTGTGTGTGGTCATCTGTCTGTTTTCCTGATGTATACGAGTGAGGACAGGAGCAGGAGGTGTGTGTGTGTGTGTGTGTGTGTGTGGTCATCTGTCTGTTTTCCTGATGTAGACGAGTGAGGACAGGAGCAGGAAGTGTGTGTGTGTGGTCATCTGTCTGTTGTCCTGATGTGGACGAGTGAGGACAGGAGCAGGAGGTGTGTGTGTGTGTGTGTGTGTGTGTGGTCATCTGTCTGTTGTCCTGATGTAGACGAGTGAGGAAAGGAGCAGGAGGTGTGTGTGTGTGTGGTCATCTGTCTGTTGTCCTGATGTGGATGAGTGAGGACAGGAGCAGGAAGTGTGTGTGTGTGGTCATCTGTCTGTTGTCCTGATGTGGACGAGTGAGGACAGGAGCAGGAGGTGTGTGTGTGTGTGTGTGTGTGTTCATCTGTCTGTTGTCCTGATGCAGACGAGTGAGGACAGGAGCAGGTGGTGTGTGTGTGTGTGTGTGTTCATCTGTCTGTTGTCCTGATGCGGACGAGTGAGGACAGGAGCAGGAAGTGTGTGTGTGTGTGTGTGTGTGTGTGTGTTCATCTGTCTGTTGTCCTGATGTAGACGAGTGAGGACAGGAGCAGGAGGTGTGTGTGTGTGTGTGTGTGTGTTCATCTGTCTGTTGTCCTGATGTAGACGAGTGAGGACAGGAGCAGGAAGTGTGTGTGTATGTGTGTGTGTTCATCTGTCTGTTGTCCTGATGTAGACGAGTGAGGACAGGAGCAGGAAGTGTGTGTGTGTGTGTGTGTTCATCTGTCTGTTGTCCTGATGCAGACGAGTGAGGACAGGAGCAGGAGGTGTGTGTGTGTGTGTGTGTGTGTGTTCATCTGTCTGTTGTCCTGATGTAGACGAGTGAGGACAGGAGCAGGAAGTGTGTGTTTGTGTGTGTGTGTGTGTGGTCATCTGTTTGTTGTCCTGATGTAGACGAGTGAGGACAGGAGCAGGAGGTGTGTGTGTGTGTCTGAGGTGTGTGTGTGTTCATCTGTCTGTTGTCCTAATGTAGACGAGTGAGGACTGGAGCAGGAGGTGTGTGTGTGTGTGTGTGTGTGGTCATCTGTCTGTTGTCCTGATGTAGACGAGTGAGGACAGGAGCAGGAGGTGTGTGTGTGTGTGTGTGGTCATCTGTCTGTTGTCCTAATGTAGACGAGTGAGGACTGGAGCAGGAGGTGTGTGTGTGTGTGTGTGTGTGTGGTCATCTGTCTGTCGTCCTGATGTAGACGAGTGAGGACAGGAGCAGGAGGTGTGTGTGTGTGTGTGTGTTCATCTGTCTGTTGTCCTGATGTGGACGAGTGAGGACAGGAGCAGGAAGTGTGTGTGTGTGTGTGTGTGTTCATCTGTCTGTTGTCCTGATGTAGATGAGTGAGGACAGGAGCAGGAGGTGTGTGTGTGTGTGTGT